>CANSZD010002814.1:0-172487 GCA_947648045.1 Beta corolliflora | reverse complement strand
TCGCGATTAGCCACATCTGTGGCATACCATTTGATGATGTTTGGGTTGCTCGTCGAGGACTTGTTCACTATACGTTGGACTAGGGGTGCCCTGTCCGATGTATAATCAACTACTGGGTTCTCAATGTTGAGTAGCTTTAGCGGGTGAGATAGTGGGTTGAAGTTGCCGTTGATTCGCAGCATATTATCAACCCTTTCTACTGTTGTACTCCTGCATATATATATATATATAGCACACAAAGTGTTCAATATCAACCTTTTCAGCACAACTAATCGCTACTCACGACTCACAGTTAAAAGCCTACAACAACAATTCATCGTTGCCGAACACGCCCAAAGTTTTAAATTATTTCATATTGTATTGAAGTTAATATTGTGGGCCAAGAGAAGTAGGGTGAGAAATTTTTTGTTGTAAAGATAATAATACTCCCTCCTTTCCATTTTAATACTCCTAGTCAAAATTTCCTTTTTAGGAAATCCCAATATAGTAGTCAAGTTTCCATTATTAAACAACAGAAACATTTAATATGCTACTAAACTCAATTCTTATTGGCCAAAAGTAATATAAAAAGTGAAAAACGTAACAATAAATTATGTTCTCTATGTTTTAATATTCCCGAAGTACGACAACTAAAAATGGGACGGAGGGCGCATAAAATTGGTAGGAACATTCCAAAAACGAAAAAAAAAAAGCTAAAACTAATAAATGACCCAAAAAGAAAAATGGGAACTAATAAAACCGGAGGCAGTATATTGAAATAATTTAACAAATACGTACCCATCAGGATAACCAGTCAGATTAAAGACTTGAACAGATCGGATATATTGAGAAGCAATGCCACCCACAAAGGCAACCTCATCAAGCCTCTTAAACTTCCTACCATTCTTATCTCCCAAAGTAACAGAAGTCCAAATTCCACCAGGTGCATAAATCTCATAACGGTAAACTTGAAGACTCTTCTGACTTGGTATAGGTGGATACCAAGAATTGCTAACAGTGGTGCTAAGAAATGCATAAGTGGAAGTTTTCCTAGAATCCAAAGGCCTCCCACTACTGTCTTGCACATAGGAAGACAGATTGTAAAAATCGAAGTCGGGGGAGAAAAACCCCCGACGTACTTGAAGTCCATTGCCAAATACCTCATCATGGGGTGCTAAATCCCAACGGAAAACCTGGCGACGGATATCTGTATCTCCGTCGCCAGTTCTGTAAACAATCTTTTCTACATCTGATTCGTTGCAGTTGACGCGTTGAATTGCATCTACTAAACATTGAGCATCAGCCTGCTGTTTGGAGTTCATAGGCTGAGCAAATGAAGCTGCACATCCTCTCCATGGAGAATCTGTAGCTAGGATCACAGTGTCTGACATTATTGTTCTTCGGATTTGATGTTTGTAGATTAAAATGTAGTATCTACCTGCATATATATGTATGTATATGTATATTAATGCATGATCTGGTGTTGTTAGTATAAGGATTAAGGAGTAGTAATTTTCAATATGTAGCGTGAAGATTAAAAACATTTAATACATGTGAAGTGTGAAAAAACAAATTTGTGTCGCACAATTTAGGCATCGCTTATTATGTGCTACTTTTGAGTACTCTAAAATTTGGTGTTGTTAGCAGATTGTTTTTTTTTAAATCACTTACATATACTTTATAAGCAACCAACAGGTGGGAAATACACATAAATGGTTTAGAAATTATAAGACAAAAGATTTGAGTATGTGAATTTTTGAGAACGTGTGGGTATTGACATTGTAGATGAGTATGGGTTAATTATCTTCTTATCGTAGCCACATATTTACGACCGGACAAGAATAAGACCCAATAAATATAATACTTCCTCCGTTCTGAAATAAATGAAACGCTTTTTCTCTTTTATGTGAGAGCTTTTGATAGAAGCGCTTCATTTGTTTTAGTCTTTTAGAGCAGAGGAAGTATAAAATATTGAGTCAAATATTGCCCACCTCGAACCCAGCCGGAATAAAACCAAGCTGAGGGAGGAGACATACCCAAGAACATTAGCAATGGTGGGGAGCTGGTTAGTGGTTACCCAGATTTTCTCTCATCTTTATTTTATAGGGAATGTTAATAGACATGCTTTAGTTTATCTTATGTAACTCAGACTCGAATAAAGTTTATCAGTTTTGGGTGTTGCGTATTTTGTAGAAAAATATCAAGTTTAATTTTTGGTTTCAAATGAAGGATCCAAGTTTTGTGTCGTGCCGTATCCAATATGACACGTGTCGACTAACACAAGGCAACACGCGAGACCTGAGATAAATGAAGGTGTCCAAGTAACACAAAGTCCATCCGGAGTAATCCAGATGAAAGAAGCATTGCTAGGGGTCGGAATACATGGCCTAGCTGCCTAGGACCCTACAAATTAAATAATTTATTATTTGGACAGAAGAGATAAATCATGCTGGGGTATGGTAGGCGAGAAAAATTAATTAATAACAAACGTGTTAAAGAAGGTCGAGATTAAAATTGAGGTGGATAGATAAATGTGGGGTCCAGGTTTGGGTTGCCCAGTATTACTACTTCAGTTTCTAAGCTTGTCTGAGTTGGGGTTTACGCTGAATTGCTATTCTCTCTCCCTCTACAAGATTGTTCCACACTATAAAACAAAGCTGCCTATCCACTTAACATAATTCTTGACAAATTAAGTAACAAAATGAAAATGGAGCAATATTAAAGGGACGGAGGGAGTAATTGACAAGGAAGAACAAAAAAGGGGGAAGAAGGATATGTGCTTGTTGGAGATGCAATCATGGTTAGGACTCAGTAGGAGGTGGTTGGTACAATAAAAGGCGATACAAGGACAAGAGCGGACGTCGCACAGGAAAGATAATATTTTTTGTAGGTAGAGAGAGGCACAAGGGTAAATGATATAAGACGGAATTTGATAGCAGGTTTTGAGCACCACTTAAGACTTTAACCAACTTTGCTAGTTAACATCTACGAGAAAGATAATATGAAAGGGTGTAAACTTTCACTCGTTCTTATGATAGAAAATTGGAGTCAACAAGCATATGTATAAATCTTATATTAGCGGATTAGCCAAACAATTTACCAAATTATACTCAAGTACTACATGCTACAAATTTGAAGTTTATGCCAGATTTTCACGTACAATGACCGTGAAAAAAGTTATTTACAGAAAATATGTTTTTATAAGATAAAAAAAGAAAACTGGCTGAATCCACTCAAAGCAGGAAATATACAAAACCACACTTCTCTATTTGTTCTACAAAAAACGGTTTTCTAAATAACCACACATTGATCATTGTCAAATACGGCCAACAGTGAAATTGCTTTAGTAACCAAACAAAATGGCAAACTGTATAAATGTATAAATATGGAAATTGTTGTTCTTTAAAATCACCTATAATCAACAAACAACAAGGTATAAACCATTTAACCCAACACAATTTATATTAGCATCCGAAATCTCATTTACTTTATTTTTCTTCCGTTAAATCCATAATTCCATATGATATTTAAATGAGTAAATGACGAAAAAAGAAAAATTATACCAGAATTTTGAAGAGACTTGATGAGGTTCCCCCTAGCTTCCCTCGTACTGCATGCTGATAGGTTTGTTTCATTGTTTAGGACGATAGAACTGAGGCGCTCTCCATTTTATAGAGAGTGCTGCACTTTGGGCACTTTGGGGACTTTGGGCAATATGGTTTTATGGAAATTATGCCCAAATTGTAGATTTGTAGGATCCTTTCTAAGGGCAGTTTAGTAAGTACAAAATATAATAATTTGTTTTACTTCTTGCTGAAATATTTTTTTTTACCCCTCAAAAAAAAATTGTTCCACTTGAGTTTCACATTTGCAACAATTTTGATATAAATTATAAAATTAATATTTTGATATCATATTTTGAGACAATTCTAATGAGTAATACTTTGCATATGTTAGGTTATTCATGGTAAAAGTGAGGTATGATATATGGGGTTTTTTATTATTCCACTTTTCTATTTTGAAGCCCTATTTTGGCCTATTTCGTTTAGGTTGATTAGAAGGGTATTAAATAAATCTTTTAATTAGCTTCTACTTTCACATTTTGTAATATGTACTCTCTTCACTCAAAGATTAAAAAAAACCGGTTCTCCCCTAGCTACCCGTGGACGTAGCTAACACATTGTTTGTGACACGTTGAATCAGCGTGTCATTTGTTCTTTATTTAATTTATTTGTTGTTTATTTACATTTGTTACAACAATAAAGATTAAAGTGAAACAATTAAAAAGTAAAAGATTACAAAAGTGTCAAAATATTATTACAGTTGTACGCGATAGGTCTTCTAGAGGGGACACGGTAGGGGTTTTTTGTAGTAGTGGTTATTTTGTAAAATATATAAATATGTAAACAATATGAACATCAAATTGGAACAATTATGAAAAATTAAGTAGGAATACAAATTATCGAAATGTTATTACGTAAATTAAAATACATATATGAAATTAAATTGTGGACAAAGTAGAACAAACGATTTAACATGAGACCAACTCACAATTTATATTGGCATTGTTAATCTAATTAACATTGAGATCCGGGGAGTAGGGAAGTGGTGGTACTCCCATATCTCGGCTAAACTACCAATTTGGTATTAAAAATTATGGTTCTTTGTCAAATTGGTATAAAAGAACTCATTGGTGACATATTGTTATAACAAAATATGGGTGCCTTGACAAGTTGGTATAATAAAAGCTAACTACAGTGTTACAAGCCTAAATTTTAACTAAAAATAACTTATTCATCCGGGTTTATGTAAACTCAAAATAATATTAATACATTGCTATAAACATCATCTTTTCACCCTTTTTGCACCTTTAACTAGTTTGTAAGCCCGAGTTAATGCTCCTGGAACTTATAGTTTTCATTATTAATATTTTACTTTAGAATGATATCACCAAATATCATTTGGTTTAGTGGTTAAGACTTTAGTATATCAACCATGAAGTCACGGATCAAATCCCGTATAACGTATTTAATAATTTTTTTTTGTTGTATATGGATCACATGTAGTAAAAACAACCTGGGGAGAGCCCAACGTGGAACCGAAGTAGCTTGAGGGTTAGCGGTTTACATAAAATTGATTTGGATTTTGACTTAAACCCTAAAAGAATAGATCACCAAATAGTTTATGTACCTAAAAGAGTTTCTACACTCACAGACTACCACTTCATGAAAAACGTTGTGGTAGGACCACAAGATTTAAGTATCACAGTTTCCACTTCTCACATATAGGATATACAACTGGATAAGTGGATAGTACATATTCACATAAAATTGAGGGTTAGCGGTTTACATAAAATTGATTTGGATTTTGACTTGAACCCTAAAAGAATAGATCACCAAATAGTTTATGTACCTAAGGGTATGTCCGTCTGTTCACTTCGACATAAAAACAACCGAATTGAGCAATGCGGAACCGAAGCCGAATCGAACCGAATTAAATTATAACTAATTAATAGTAATGATAATAATTTAGGAACCGAACTCGAACCGAACCGAAAAAAAGCTTAAAGAGTTTCTACACTCAGTACTAACGAGAAATGATAAACTCTTTTTCTTCAGATGTTTGCAAACATCTCAACAAGGGTAAAACTGTCAATATATATGGGAAAAAGTTGTCAAAAAAAAAAAGTTATCTCGAAAATTGAAAGTGTCGATCAAACCAAAAAGTAGTCTCGAAATTTCCGATGCTTAAAAAATAGTGTTAAATGCTTACTAAAACTAGTGTTCAGTGAACTAAAAAATAGTGTTAAATGCAACTAACAAATAGTGTTCATGAAATATAAATAGTGTTTTATTCCTCTTCTATTCCATGGGACCCATATCACCACATTTTCAGCCTTTTATTATTTTTTATTGCATGTTAGATGTTTGCAAACATCTAGCAAAAAGAGGTTTATCATTCCTCCAGACTAACACTTCATGAAAAACGTTGGGGTAGGACCACAAGATTTAAGTATCACAGTTTCCACTTCTCACATATAGCCATATAGGACATACAACTGGATAAGTGGATAGTACATATACTGTTCCTTGTTTTATTGAACTTGTTTTATTGAAGATACATTACATGTGAAGGGCCTAGCTTGTTTTCTTTTATGGGTTTTCACATATGCAACTTTTATGATTATTTTTATTTTTATTTTTATTTTTTTTGATGGCCAAAAGGCAAGAGTTAATATTGATAATAAGTCAAACGGTACTTACAAGAACAAGATATCAGATCTAAAACATGAATACAATTTTTGGCTCCTACTTCACTAATTGCATCGCTTCCGCCTGGCTGCAGAACCACGTCGTGATTTTTTTTCGATGTCGATGCATCTTTCCCAACTGCAGCCACCTTTTGTATAGCATCAAAGGAGAAAAAATGATTTCCAAGCCCTAGATCTTCAATCCAACCAGCCATTTGAGCTCTCCACTGGAATGAGAGAATACAACCCAACAACAAATGGGAGAAGATAACCCACCAAAGGTGGGAGAAAGAAACCCATACATGATGGGAGAAAAACACCCACAAAAGATGAGGGAAGAAAGCCATCAAACTAATGGAGAGAATTATTGAAAACAAACAAACAAAAAAACCAAGAAAAATAACAACAAACTACTAAATACCACCTCTAAACTTCAACGGCGACCAACTCCGGCGGGTCTTGAAGGTGTCGGAAGAAGCGCAAAGAGGGGAGTGTGGGCTCGCCGGCAACCTGTGGTAGGAGAAGCCTAACCCAAGTCACCGGCGAGCAGGGGCTGAGATTTATGGAGCAAGAGAGAGGAGAGAGAAGAGAGAAAATGCTAGGGCCGGCTTTCTGTAGAACCTAGTGGAGATTATTTTTATTTTAACAATCAAAGGTTGAATGTTTGGCTTCAACAAAAATAAAGGTGGCTGTAACTTCCTCCTAATTTGCGTTAAAAGCCTTCAATTGCTAAATTAATTAAGGGCTCGTTCGTTATCGTTTTTTGTTTTCAGTTTTCAGTTTTTTTGAAAACTAAAAACTAAAAACAGGAAACCAGAAAAAGTGGTTTTCACTTTTTAGTTGTCAGTTTTCAAAATCATCATGTTCCCAGTAAATTTGACTAATTTTTTATTCATTATAGGACATATATCATATGACTTTGAAAATGAAAAAACCAAAAAACAGAAAACCACAGTAATAACGAACGGGCCCTAAATTAGTTAAATGTGAGATAGAGCGGTCATGAATTCCACATCCAGCCCAAAATGCGCAATTACGAAAATTCTCCTCTAAATTTAAGGGATATTGTTTCGGGTAAAAAACTTGTGAGATGGGGGATTAGTCAAGACTGATGGTCGAGGACTGCTGAAGGCGACCAGATGCTCAAAGAGTGCTTCGTGACCTGCAAAAACGAGAGTTAGACTACCCCGGGGGTGTTTCCGGGATCGTTCCTCCGACGCTCAAGTCAGTTATGGAACTTAGCGTTTAGTATTGAGTGGTTGGTCCAGGACCATTACCTCCATAAATGAAGCTGTTCCCTATTTATAGGCGTTGGAATGTGTGAAAAGTGCTTGTCATACTGGATCAAGGTACATGGGTTGGACCAAGTCCCTTGGCCTGGGCGGCCTTTTGAGCATAGGAGGGCAATCTGGTAATTTCGTCGTGAATTGGGGGCCCAACGATATATTGGGCCCAAACATATATAAATTCAGCTAATTAAATTAGATAAATAGACAAGTCTATAAAAAAAAGTAAAAAATTTGGGGTTCCAAAATTACAAATTCTTGAGTGTAACAACCCATAAATCACCGCTTCTTTTGTAAAAAAAACTCAAATGACATGGAATAAATGGCAATGACATCGATTCATGTCATTGTTTGTATAATCCTTGTCATTTTTGTTGGAGTCTATGTCATTATGTTTATGTAAAGTTTTGTTATACGATAAATTATGGTGTAATATGTTACCCCCAAAACGCACTCTTTTGAAATATATATAGTCCAACAATTGCAAGTTTGATGCATGTGATAGTAGTAAAAGAAAACTGTTTTCATTACAAAGTGTGAATATGTCCAAGAAATAGGCAGAGGCCACAACTGTGTCTTGACGTACTTGCAATTAATTCCTCAAGTTTTGCTTCTTCTCTGCCTTAGATATCTTATCCAAGTTTTACATCTCGTCACATGCTATGTGAATTCTAGTTTCAAAATGCATACTCATAAATGTTACTACATATTGGCTCCTTTCTTAACTTAGACTCTGTTATGTTCAACTTATTTTAACTCATTTCAGAGAAAAAAAAAAGATAAGATAAGATCGTATAAGATAAAATAAGTTGAATAAAACGGATTAAGTTCAGATAAGATAAGATAAGTTCAGGTAAGATAAGACAAAATAAGTTGAATCAAACGGACCCTAATCTGAATTTATTTAAACTTATCTAAATTTATTAAACCTTATCTGAACTCATTTGAATTTATTAGACCTTATTTTGTGAGTGTGTCAAACCTTATTTTTGATTATTTTTGTTGAACATGACTTATTTAAACTTATTTGACCTTATCTTAACTTATCTAAATTCATGTGATAAAAATAAGGTGAACAGAATACATGTGCTTTTGCATTATTTATTTGTTTCATTTTGCCCATTACTTTTTATAGTTGTGTGTCTCTGTGAGATATTACAAGGGTTTTCTCACTTTATATATTCAAAATATCATATCGAAATTTTACTGATTGATAATTAAAGATATTAATGATTAAATTTATACATTGATAAGCTCATTGATAAGCAAGGGCAGTTTGGCTGTGAAGGCTAGTCTTGTTGCACTAAAAAAGAGGAAAAAAACACAAGGACCACGTGGATAATTTCTTTCCCCTAAAAAAATCTTCTATTCCACTTATTCGTATTATTAACTATAATACTATATAGTAGTCAATTTTATGGTTGATGTCAATTATTTTTTGTTTTATATATTGATTCAAAATAAAAAATTTGTTTAAAGTTAACGACATGAATTAATAGTGTTTGTGGTACATATAATGGTACAAAAAGTGAGATAAAAGATTTAGACTCTATTATTTTCACAAATGTTTTATTTTTATTTTATTTTTCTCGGTGAACAGGGTTAACATGATGGATATTTTTCAAGGGAACTGGAACCATCCAGGCTCCACCTATATATGTTTAATACTGATGGATATCAAAAAGGTTTATGTGAAACTACCTCCGTTTCAAATTAATCTACACACTTCACTTTGGGGGAGAATCAAGGAGAAAGTGCAAAAGTATGAGAGATAAACTGAAAAGTGAGAGAGAGAAACTGAAAAGTGAGATAGAGAAACTAAAAAGTGGGTTAAAATATTAAAAAGTGGATGACATGGGTGGAAAAAGAGGAGAAAGTAGATGTGACATGTTACCAAAATTAGAAAAAGCAACAGTGTGTAGATTAAAAAGAAACATAACAAAAAGGAAAGTGTGTAGATTAAAAAGAAACGGAGGTAGTATTAATTTTCTCTCACATGGGTATCCAGTGCAATTGCATTTGGTACGAGCGACAGGTGATAGGCTAGAGGTGTTGGCATCACCTCTGATCCTAGGGATCCTGGGATCGAGTCTTACCCCATGCAAGGAGGGATCCCCAATTTCTCCCATTTTCCTTGTATGGGAGGATTTCATCTTACCTTGTAAAAAAAAATTGCATTTGGTACAATTTATCATCACCATTTGGAAAAGTTATGGATCAGGATACCATTGAAATAATAATTGTTGACCTTTTTTGTACCAAATACTCTTTTGGTACCAATATGAGAAGTATCGGGTACAAAATGATGTGTTTGATGCTTCGCGATATCAAGCAGTTTGATGCCCTATCATATCTCTGTTTGCTAGTAGTTTAGGGCTTTGTTTGGGGAAGCATTTTAGTTACCTTAAATGATAAGGTGCTAACATATTTTAGGTGCTAAAATGATTATTAGTGTTTGGGAAGTACTTAAAGTAAAATTTCAGGTGCTTAAAATGACTTAAATAATAAGTTAAAATTTTCATATTTTCAAAATCAGCAAGTGACTGAAATTTTGGAAAATCTTTTTAAAATTTTGATAACAACTAATTTTGCCAAAATAATCTATCAATTTAAGCAACTAATTTTGCCAAACAGGTAAGTTAATCAGCTACCTTATCAGTTTCATCACCTTATCAATTTCAGCTTTATCTTATTAGTTTCGATTAAGCTTATTAGTTTCGGTTTATTTTCAACTAAGTATTGCTTAAAGAGGCCTAGTATCTTATATTATAGAAAAACTTTACATTGATGCCTGTTTGTTACTTGTTAAACACAATTTCATTGTGATGTTATGCGATGTAAACTTTTTTTTTTTTTTTACTTTGGTGTCATATTAACTTTGCAGCCTTGCAGGTCAAACTCGATGAAAGTGGAGGAGTGGCAAGAGAAATTGTGCCTCCAAAGAGTCCCTAGTGGGGCTTGATCACATTATCTTGGTACTTGAAGTCATGAGTCCAAAACTTTACCATTACGGAAAACCTTATTTGATATTTTTTTTTTAAAGTTAAATTAAGTTTAGCACATGTATATAAAGAACTTAGTAAATACAAATTTTAAGAAAATATCGTTAAATAAATCAAAATCTTCTGTCTCAGAATCATGTGTACACTTTTTTTTTTTTTTGATAATTTGGCAATTTTCAATAATTTATGAGATACATCTTACATTTCATCTCACGAGGCTTTACAGCAAATAGCCCAATAATGAAAACATCATGTGTACACTTTATGTGCCAATTTGATTTGATTGGTTGTTAAAATTATATGGACCACAATGGTATATTTAAGATTTAAACACATAATAATCAGCGAGTCGAAAAGAGTGACAACACTAAGTGGTATACATTTTGTAAAATTGAAGATATAGGGTGTGTTCTTTTTCATTAAAAACATAAAGTTTGAGTCAAGTTCGGTTAAGTTTATATACTTCAAATTTCAATAAGTTTGAACACTATATAAATTAGGAAAAATTGTTTTAAATAAGTTAACCTTTGCGTGGTCTTCCAATTTCAAGTCTAACTTTTGATTATTCCTAAATGTCAACTTTGAAGACCATTAACTTTAATTGGGTTAAATGACCCGATAAACCTGCATAAACAAAAAAGTTTGACTTTAAATAAACCCATTGACTCACCCTCCCACCACCCCCCCCACTCCCCACTCCCCCCCACCCTCCGCGCCTCCCCCCACCCCGTCGACCCTCCCACCACCCCCACCCCAGCCGCTCCCCCTCCCGTCGACCTTCCCGTGGCTCCCCCACCCCAGTCGACCCTCCCGCAGCCTCCCCCACCCCAGTCGAATCCCCTACCCTCCCTCACCCGTATCGAATCCCCCCCTCCCCGCTAATTGGAAAAACACCCACCGGGGAGAACAACGAAGATGAGAACAGGGGAGAAACTACTGGCCGACGAGGGGGGGAGGGGGGCTGCGTGGCCGCGGATGGGGGGTGCGCTGCGCGGGTGGGGGCTTGGCTGCGTGGGCTGCGAGGGTGGGGGAGGGTGAGGGCTTCGGGGCTACGTGGGCTACGAGGGTATGGGGAGGGGTTAGGGGGCTGCCATGGTGGGGGATGCAAGGGGGGGGGAGGGGAGGGGTGGGGGTGGGGATGCGAGGGGATGGGGAGGGGGTGGGGGGCCGCCATGGTGGGGGATGCAAGGGCGGGGGAGGGGAGGGGGTGGGGGTGGGGCTGCGAGGGGATGGGGAGGGGGGGGGCTGCCATGGTGGGGGATGCAAGGGCAGGGCGGGGGAGGGGATGGGAGGGGGTGGGAGTGGGGCTGCGGTGGTATGGGTAGGAGGGGTGGATGTTGGGTTTGATGGGGTGGTAGCATGATAATGGGTAAAAAAAATCACTAACCTAAATTTGGGCTTAAATGATGGTAAGGTTGGCTTATTTCTGGATTTTCAAAAGTTAGACTTGAAATTGGAAGACCACGTAAAGGTTGACTTATTTAAAACAATTTTTCCTATAAATTAAACTTCAATAAGTTTAGTAAGTACAGTTAAGCACAGTTAAGCTAACTAATTCAGTTTCAGTTCAAATAAATTACGGAAAATTCAGATGAAACGTGAACATAGTGCACTTTGAAATTTGCATTAAAGACTTTTAAATTGTGTCAACGGGAATTTATACCAATCAGACTGTCTGCTTGATAAAAATTGAAGACTGTTTACGAGAATTTATTGATTGTCCTTTAGTTACTTTTTTTTCTTTTGTTTTTTGAGAGGAACAGTGTGGAGAGAAAGTCTCCTTTTAGTAAAGTTTGATCACATGAAGTCCTTGAATAATCTTAGCCTTCAGTGCCAGCTCAATGTCTATGTTTTCCATTGTTCCCTGCCAAAAGATAAAGAAGAAAAACTTTTCCCTACCAATCAATAGCAATTACAGTAACTAAAATATCTTTTCACACTCGAATTAGAGCCAAAATTGACGTTTCTTATTGTTTCATAAAATACTAAGGGTTCTCTCTATCTTATTTTCATTAAGCCCAATACATTTCGTCGTTTAATTTATTTCTCTGATAATAAAACAATGATAATTATTATTACTATTATTATTACAATTGCGATTATTTCATCATCATTATTCTTATTATTATTATCATTACTACTATTACTATTACTATTACTATTAATAATAATAATAATAATAATAATAATAATAATTTTAATATTATTATTACAATCACTATTACTATTATTATATTATTATTATTATCATTATTTTAATATTGCTAATTATTATTTTGCTAATTCTTTTTTTTATATACGATTTTGCTAATTATATTGAAAATGATAATTCAAGCCTAAGAAGTACACATTTCAATAATATTTGTCATTGCTAATTCTTTTTTTTTAATTCTTATTTATTATTATTATTCAATAGTTTATTATTATTACTTGTTAATATTTTATCATTATTATTATTTAATAATTTATTATTATTATTTAATAACTTTTTTTTATTATTTAATAACTTATTATTATGAATTTATTATTAATTAAATAATATTTTTATTATTATAATTATTATTAAATATTAAAATATTATATTATTAAAAGATATTATTATCATCAATTAATGTTTATTAGGAGTATTATATTATATTATATTATATTATATTATATTATATTATATTATATTATATTATATTACATTATATTATATTATATTATATTATATTATATTATATTATATTATATTATATTATATTAATATTAATATTGTTATTACTATTATTTATTAATTTATATTTATTAATTAATGATAGCTAAATTATTATCATTACTATTAGTTATAATTGAATTCAATTCAGTTCTGTTCAGTTCAGTTGTTTTATGCCGAAGAGAACATGCCCTAAGCGGAGAGATAGAGAGAATTATAAAATAACTCATATTATGTAGATAAATAGAGAAAATCAAATGTTAAAATTAGTAGTATTGTAAGTAATTTCATGTTACAATAAAAGGAAAGTATTGTAGGTATAAGTAAACGAACTAAGTAGTAAGTAGCTAATAATTAACTAAGTATTATTTAAAGTTCCTCAGTCAACAAAGAAGTTGTTACTAATTGGACATTGCCTAGTGCCTACATTGGCTGCATTCATAATCAATAAAAAAAGAGATAGTATGACGTGGACCTGGTCCACTCTAATAAAGCCACCAATATGACATAATGATCTTTTTTTTCATATAACTAACGGTTATTTCACCAAATACCCCCGACAAATTAAAAAATTCACCATATACCCTCAATGTTCCAAAAATTCACCATATACCCTTGAGTTTTCGAAAACGTTCACCAGATGCCCTTTTTCTAACTTCAGTTAGCTCATCGTTAGCTTTATTTACCATTTTGCCATTATAAACCCTAAACCCTAAAATCTAAACCCTAATCTAAACCCTAACCCACCCCCTCCCTTCCCTCCACCGGCCCCCCCACCCCTCCACCGCCCCCCCCACCCCCCCCCCCCCGCCCAGCCCACCCCCCTCCCCATCCCCTCCCAGCCCAGCCCGGCCTCAAACCGCCACCACTGCATCACTCGCCGCCAAACCACACCGCCACCACCGCACCGCACCATAGAACACCGGCAATTTCAAATGTCTTCATTTTCACCGTCACTTCTTCTCTCTCATTTCCCCAAATCAATTGATAATTCTAACCTAATTTCAAAGAACCGAATCTCAAAATCTCGAAATTGACACTTCTTCTCTCGCGCGACGAGAAGACGAAAATTCAAACCGGATCCGAGCAACCCAGATCGAGGGAGCGAAGAGGAAGACGAAATCATTCGAGGGTGGGGGAGGGGGTGGGCCGCGGCCCGCGGGGGGGGGGGACGCCGTGGCTGCGCACGCTGCATGGGGTGGATGGAGGGGAGGGTGGGGATGCGGCGTGAAGGGGAGGCAGAGGGGTGGGGGGGGCTTTCGAATTTCGGGCTACGGGGTTGCGGGGCAGGGAGGGGGGGGGGGGTAGGGGCTGCGGGTGGAGGGGAAGAGGAGGGGGTGGGGGTTGGGCCCGGGGGTGGAGGGGTGGTGGGCTGGGTAGGTTAGGGTTTAGGGTAAAGGTTTAGGTTTAGGATTAGGGTAAGGGTAAGGGTTAGATTAGGTTTAGGGTTAGATTAGAATTAGGGTTTAGGGTAAATAATGGCAAAATCGTAAATAAAGCTAACGGTGAGTTAACGGCAGTTAGAAAAAGGGCATCCAGGTGCACGCTTTTTGAAAAGTCAGGGGTATATGGTGAATTTTTGGAACATTGAGAGTATATGGTGAATTTTTTGATTTGTCAGGGGTATTTGGTGAAATAACCGTATAACTAATCTATTATTATCTAACGTAGTGACAATTTTTTTATATATAGTTACCACTTCTTACATTATTTTATCATAATAAAATTTTCATTTTTTAACATATTAACCTATTTTTCTCACATAATCACCCTTTACAATCTACACCTACTCCTCTTTTATTTACGCTGCTTTTGACATAGTGACATTTCTTTAATAAATCACATGTAGTAGTAATAGGTCCACACTGATTTAGTGTGAACCAAATCCTTATAAGTTTTTTACTAAAAAAAATGAGACAAATTACAATCACATTACATAGTCACATCACAATAAGACAGCTCATCAATAGTACATTCATACATACAAGAGGATTTGCTTCTTCCTTGTTGGCGGGATATTTCCAATGTGGATTGTTTTCCACGTTCATATTGTAATACTGCCTCCGTATTTTTTTAGTTGCACCATTTACCTTTTTGGCGCTATTCATCAATCAACTTTGTTAAACAATCTCGCATCATTATATTAGAAAAAACATAGTCAAGTGGGGTCTTGTTAGATTCGTTTAAATGCGAGGATTCCAAATATCAAATTTTTATAATTTTTACTTACACCCAATAAGAGATATTAACGTTCATGTGAAAAAGTAAATGGTGCAACTAAAAAAATACAGAGGTAGTATGTTCTTATCTATAGCTGTTCTTTTTATTCTCAATATCTTATCTTTGATTATTGTCTGATTTGCAAGTTCTTTTAAAAAAATCGAATTCTACAAGAAAAACATATTCCGGATGGACATTGTCTTTCTAGAATCTAGCTGTTCATACATGTGGTCCTTTTGTTTTTTTTTACATCGAGAAAATTTGCATTAACTAAAAGTCTAAAACCGGAAGTACAACCTAATGCTAATACATCTAAACAGAAAAACAAGCAAACAAAAACTAAATTGAGCTCGACTAGCTCTTACAACCATCTGAAAATAAAACAAACTAAACATTACAAAACATTGTGCTACCTTACGACTCCGATGCGCTATGCAGGATATGAGGGATTTCACACAGGGAACTTCCCTGGGGCGAATGTTGGTGGAGATGCATGTTAAGCCTTGCAACTGAATACCCGCTGACATGTGATGGATATTGTCATGAGATTGAACCAAATCGATCTTCGAAAATGGATTGCCAAATCTGTTCTTGTAGAACTACTAGTTCACAAGACAGTAAATCTCAAGGCCATTGAGAGGAGAAATCTTCCTGGAATTCTAAAGATGAAACTACGACTGAAGTCACTTTCTTTCGTGACTCCGTACCCTGCACATAGGGTATCATGAGTTTTGCCTCAAGAGGCAGAAACCCGATATTTGTGGAGGTCGAAACTTGCCCCAATTTCAATTAGAGGGCCTCCCACGAGATGCGTTTTTGAGTTGTGATGACTCCTAAAGTCATCACAGAAGCATAGGGTGATACGAATTGCTTGAATTCATCAACCGACCATCTAATCCGAAGATCACAACCGAAACTTACAATCCTTAACAAAGAAGATCGAAACACGACAGATTTAGGTTCGAATTGAACCTGAGAACAGGGATCTTGAATTGGATAAACACCTCTGTTCTCCGCCAACACAAATATACCTAGAGTTTTACCTATCCACTCATGGTAAAATCCAGGATGAACTACAGTTTTGATCTGTTTTCCTATATCATGCCTTGTCATAGAATAACCAGATCTACCTAGCAAACCAAGCACACATAAACCAAGGCAAAACCGTAACAATTTGGCCCATAAACCGTCCCAAAACCTAACAACTCCATACCACTGTTGTTGAACTGGTGAAGTTTGCACCGCTGCACCGAACTTGTTGGGGTTTCGTCCCCAACTCATCACGAGGGTTGCAAAAGGGAACAGAGACCTCGGAGATAGGACTTCAAACAAGGAAAAGGGAAAGGGGAGGGGAACCGACCGATACCTAAAATTAACGGTGATGGGGGAAAAGTTACGCTACACAAAGGAGGGGGAGGGGGAGCCCGACAACCGAGGGGAGGGGAAGGGGACTAAGACTACAACACACTGCCTACTCCGGCAACCACGAACAAGGTACGAAACCAACAACTACTACCGCCGATAGACTCGACTAGACAAACTAGACTGGCAGGTGAGGGGGGAAACGAACTAGACTGGCAGGGGAGGGGGGAAGGGAACTAGACTCGCAGGGAAGAGAAACGAACGACGAACTAGAAAACGAGTAGCAGGCTCGCCGGTGACCGGGTGAGCAACGCGCGCTCAGGTCGGCCACCAACGAGCCTGCTTTGGGCGGCAGAACGCTTTAGGGTTTTGCTTTAGGGTTCGCTGTTTGAGAGAGAAGTTTGAAAGGGTGAGCTTGCCATTGACTTCTTGATCATACTTTTTGGTGCATTAACAATAAAAAACTCCCCTAAAAAGAAAATCGCATGTTACAAGTTACAACTTGCAACTTACAAGTTTACTCCCTCCGTTTCATATCTCCCCATATTAATTTGTTTAGTAATATTTTTTATGTATGTTACTTTATTTAACTTTTCGTAAGGTTGTCCCTTTATTCTTAGATAGGTAAGTTTAAATCTCTTATAAGAAGGGGATGTGGGAATCCCTCTTGCAAGAATGAGACTGAATTCCAGGACCTTTGTATCATATATGATGCCAAATTGCCAATACCACTAAATTATCACCCGGTGCTCAATTTTTATCTTTTTCTCTCTCACTTAGGCCTTTTCTTTTCAATTAAAAATTGCTTAAATTGAACTAAAACTAATGTAAGCTTAATTTATTGAATTGAAAAATTGAAAAACAAGTCCAAAAGAACAGCATATTAACCCACTATGGGTCTACCTGGTATATTAAATAATACTTATATAAATGATAATTTATAACTTTTTGAGAAAGAAATGATAAATATTTAGCAAATTCTCTATCGCTAAATAACTTTCTTTCTCCTACACATAATCAAATAAACAAAGGACCTCGTTTTTCCCTAAGGTTCTATTATGCTCACCTTCTTTTGATGTCTATGAGGTCTAATGATTAAAAACCTGATTTTTCATTTCCTATCGCTAAATATTTAGCAAATTCTCTATCGCTAAATATTTAGCAAATTCTCTATTGCTAAATAACTTTCTTTCTCCTACTCATTTTTCACTAATGTGAGTGTGTCAAACCTTATTTTTGTTCAACTGAACTTATCTAGACTTGTCTGAACTTATTAGACCTCATATGAACATTCTTTTGGTCCTTTTTTTATTGATTATAAATGCAGCCAATGTTTAAAAATGTGAGAAAAGAATGTTCATATGAGGTCTAATAAGGTCTAATAAGTTCAGACAAGTCTAGATAAGTTCAGTTGAGCAAAAATAAGGTTTGACACACTCACAAAATAAGATCGTTGAAGTTCAATTGAGCAAAAATAAGGTTTGACACACTCACAAAATAAGGTCTTATAAGCTCAATTGAGCAAAAAAGGTATAATAATTTAGATAAGAAGTTCAGATAAACAAAAACTAATTGAAAAGAACGGACCCTAACTTTCTTTTTTCTCTTGTTCTCGTACCTATCGTAACAAAGAAAACAAAGGGATATATTGCTATTATTATACCCAATATTTTATGGCCATACTCAATTACATGTGCAGATGTGTTAGTCGTTCCGAGAAAAGTTATTAAAATCGCGATTCAAATCTTAAAATCTTACGATTTTACGATTCAAAATATGGTAGACGATTCGATTCACGATTCTAGACGATTCGATTCACGATTCTAGACGATTCTATACATTTCTGTTGACTAGCGAAAACCTCGCAAATTTAAATCATGCTAACAAAGAAAATAATAGATATATACTGTTAGTTATTGTCAATATAGTGGGTAAACAACTATTGTTTCCAATTTTTAGGTCTTTTAACTTATAATTTTAGCATATTCAATGAAGATTGAGTGCAATATCTTGATTATACGTGTTTGTAGAATCTTACGATTCTACGATTCGATTTTACGATTCGATTCTAAATGTCGTTTCCGATTCAAACTAGAATCTCGATTTTAACAACATTACTTCCGAGCTTAGTAGATAATTTCAAGTAGGTCACAATTTCAAGTATATGATATTACATTTCTTTCTTTCTAATTATACGCTTTGACTTTCATGCTTCCTAACGTACAATTTTAATCATTAATATCTCTAATTATCAATAAGTAAAAATAATAACAATTTGATATTTGAAAATATATATTTACACGAATCTAATAAGTTTTCACATGACTATATATATACGCTTTGTTTATAAATAGAAAATAATGATTAAGTGAAACATATATAAATAGAGTCAATATACAAAATGCGTAGGGGGAGCAATTCTGAAGCTTTCCCCTTATTCAAGAGATCGTTGCCTTCGATATGGCAAGCCATGGTCTTTACTTGAGAACTTCGACCACAGAATGAATGTATTAATATTGTTGCTGATACATGTAACATGTAGGCTAATGAACAAAATTGGCCAAAGCGGCTCTTCTCATATAGTCATACACTCATAGTCATACCATATGGATATGCATCCATTAATGGTGGACCGTGGACCGAAAGATGGGCTAAAATCTAACCCATTGGGTCGAACCAGAATTACACTGGTTTGATTACCAGGTCCATCTTATACTATATTAGGATTTATGACCTGAAAATTTTGAACTTGGAAAAAACATGGCCGAAGTAAATAAAGAGAGATGGGAGCCGGGGAGATCGAGATCAAGTGACGAGAATTTAGGTATATTTATGTAATTTGAAGCATTTAGTTTAATATAAGATTCATATCGCCTTATTAAGTTGACTTCTGTAATTAAAATTTTATACACTAATAAATTTATATATTAATATTTGTATATATTAATTAGTTATATATTCCACAAATCTTTGTTAATAGTAATTAATAACAAAAAAAAACTAAAGAAAGAAATGAGCAATACTCCAAAAGGAAGAAAATGACTAACTATTGTTCAACGACGACAATTTGTTTTCATTGTTTTTATTGAAATTAGCCTATTCTTCATTTTCCTATGTTTAAGATTCAATTAAAACAATAGACAAGATTAGTCTACAAACATAAAGGGCTAAAATTTCAATAGTTAGAAAAATTGTAGCCATTGAATAATCATCCATAAACTAGAGGTACACAAAGACTTCATAAATTTTTTTAATAAAAAACTACATAAAATATTTCTCCACCTGTTTTTAAATAGATGCTTTATTTTTACTTTTGCACTACTTATAGATTATGTTTTTACCATATTTTTTACATATGAATTAACTCAATTTTACCATACAAGATATTATTGATTGCATTCGTCTCGACGTATATTTTTAAAATAATAATTTATTCTAATTTTGTAATAATGGATAATTAGAGATATTAATAGTCAAAGTTGTATGTTGGTATGTATGCAGGTCATAATGGAGTATCGATCTTAGAACGGATTGAGTACATTGAGAGCATGCTCGGTTCAATATTTTTGGGTTCTAAGAAAAAAAAATCAATTACCTATTTCCTTTCTTCTTGTTTGGTTGAACATCTCTTCAATCTATTACCATTACTTAGTGGTAGTGGACTCCCCTAGTTTGCTACCTGCCGTTTTCTACTCAAAGTGCAAAATCATTTTTTTGGTAGTTATGGTTACCATTTCCTTTCTATTCCATGACTTGTACCAAACACCAAATAAAGCTAACAATTATTGTTACCACTAGGGGTGTTCACCGGTCCAGGACCGGACCGACCGGACCGAACCGGCCTGGACCGGTGGACCGGAATCTGAAAAAATTGGACTGGACCGGACCGGAAAAATTCCGGTCCGGTCCGGCCCGACCTGAATTTTTCCGGTCCGGTCCGGTCTTGGACCTGTTGGACCGGAATCTTTTTTTAAAAAAAAAAAAATATTTTTTATTTGATTTAAAAATATTTATAAATTAGATATATTAAAATTTTAATAATATAAATAACAATATTTCTAAAGTTTATAAATAGTAGTTTTAAATTTCTAACTTTTTACTACCTTTTTAACTCTTTAAACATATAAACTTTTTTTTTTACTAAAAAATCAGAAATTCCGGTCCACCGGTCCGGACCGGAATTTTCCGGGTTTGGACCGGACCGGACCGGAAACCCGGAATCGGGATTTTCTTCGGACCGAGGACCGGACCGGAATCTTGGTCCTGGTCCGGTCCGGTCCAAATCCCGGTCCGGTCCGGTCCAGATCGCCTGTCTAACCTAGTTACCACTCCCTTTCTACTCTATGGCTTAAACTAGACAAGCACTGGATATGAGTTGTTAGTGAACTTCTTATGAATTATGATTTGGATTTAGCAGCAGGCGCATTATAGTTTATATTCTAATAAACCATGATTTTGCTACAATTAGCCAATATTTGTACTAAGGGTCTGCTAGCCAGCGTTTATTTGAGTATTTCTAAGTTTAATATGTGTGATTTCTTTTACTCAAATTTAGGAGATGTGATAGATAGGGTGTTGATGAGGATATTTTTTTATATTTTTTTTTTTTCCGCATAGCACACCCAGTTCACTAGAGCTCCGGCTACATCTGGATGGACCCGGGCCGTACATTTAGCTTATGATGGATAAGTCTCCCAATAAGAATTGATGCATTCGGTGAGGCTCGAACTCAAGGCACTCCTAGCGACATTATCGCCGTTACCACTGGTGACCAACTCCCACGGCTATTTCAGAATGTTATTACTAGCATTCATGATTTATTGATTTATCCTCTATATTATTAATTAATATTTAATCATCAAATTTTATATAAACACAACGGCAACATAAAGAGGTGGTGAGCTACTTGCTTAGCGAAAAAATGTAAAATAAAACCAAAAAAAAATCACAAAAATGTGGCAACAGGTTGCTCAACACAACAGAAACCAAATGAAACCTGTTCTCCATGCAAAGCTTACACAAAACACGTGTACCACCACGTATCACTCTCATATCTTCCTTAAAACACATTCCTAACTTTCCTACTTTCTCCATTACTTACATTCTTCCACTCTCTTTTCTCAACAAAAAATCATTCATCTCATCAACTTACTCTATCAAGTGATCATCTATCATAACAATGGCAGACCGTGACCGTGATCGCGATCGTGATACCCGGGACCCACGCCAAATCCATGTCCACACACAGCATACGGGCCTTCACGGCCCAAGAAGTGGTGGCCCAAGCGGCCCATCAGCCTCTCAAGTGGTAGCTCTTGTTACACTCCTCCCTGTAAGTGGGACCCTCCTTTTCTTGGCGGGCCTCACTTTAGTGGGGTCCGTCATCGGTCTCGCCGTTGCCGCCCCGCTTTTTCTTCTCTTTAGCCCTGTACTTGTGCCCGCGGCCCTCCTCTTAGCACTTGCTGTCACCGGGTTTCTCTCTTCGGGTGCATTTGGGCTCACGGGCCTGTCTTCGTTATCCCGGGTTGTGGGCTACCTTCGTCAAGCGGGCCGTAGGGTGCCAGATGACTTGGACTATGCTAAACGTCGTATGGCTGATATGGCGGCTTTTGCGGGCCAGAAGACTAAAGATGTGGGCCAAACTATTGAGAGTAAGGCCCGTGAAAGTGGGACTCACACTACAGGTCATACTACTACTGCTGGTAGGACTTAAATTAAGGATTATGGGCCTGCTTGAGTTAGTTGGGTTTTGTAATGTGTAAATGTTCAGTTTGTTCTTGTTCTTGTTTTTATGGGTTATCAAATAATTTTAATATTTTCAATGTATGTTCAATGTATTCAGTTTCCGTCTTTTTTTCTGCTTAGTTTCCGACTTTTCTATGTTAAGATACTGCTTTGCTTTTTATGGAATGTTCGGTCTGATTATGGAAATATATGAGAACTTAAAAATGGAAATATTAATAACATTGATTGACATGCATGCTATTTAGTTTAGTTGGTAAAATCTTATAGGGGTAGTTGGGTGGTGTCTAAACTTGAGATCGAGTTCAGTCTATGAATGGAGTAAATGCTTGAACTATTTTCATTTTGCTGAATGCATGCATTCAGTTGCTTATTATCCGTACATACCATAGCTTTGTTTTCTGTATCTTAAAACTTACCAATATTTTATTATGAACATTTATAATGGCAAATTGAGGCCCTTAATTTTGTTTCCAAAATCTCATACAAGGGGTAATTGTAGTAGTAGAGGTGATTTTCTAAGATACAAGCTGACCTTTTTAATTGACGAAGTAGGTCTTTTGGGAAACAAAATGCGTTGCTACCATAGTTTCGGAATCTTATATGCTACCTCCGTTCCTTAATACTCCCTTCCTCTCAGACTATCATTTTGACTATGGTAATTGTTACCCTTTTACTTTTGACACTATTCACTTTTGATACTATGGTAGCAATTTGTTCACTTTTGACACTATTCACAAATTTCACTTTGACTATCATTTGTGATTTATGGGTAGACCTGGGAATGGATCGGACTTGAGGAAATGCCGGGCCGGGCCCGTGAATGGCGGGTCGTGTCGGGTCGGGCCTAAAATTTCCAGATTTTGTCCACGACCCACAGGCACGCAGGTCGGGCTCGTGCTTCCTGCGGGCCTGGTCCGTGTTTTATGCTGTTTTTTTTAGATACTTGGCAGTTTTAGGCTAAAAAACAAAGAAAAGGGAAGTTCGGCCCGTGGGCCGGCCCACGGAGCGGCCAACGGGCCGGGCCTCGAGCGGGCTTGGAACGGGCCATGCCCAAACCGTGCCGGGCCGAACCGGTCTGCATGCTGGCCCGACCCATGCCCACCTCTATTTATGGGTAAGAGAAAATATAGGCATGTGGGGTCTTTGTTTGATTCGTCTCGATATGTACTTTTAGAATATCGTTTTTTTATGTTTTTTATAAATACAAAATTAGAGATATAAAGGCTCAAAGTATTGCATCGGTATGTGTGAAAAGTGTAAGTGTAACTATTATTTAGGAACGGAGGTAGTAAGATTTACTAAAAATTATATATACAAATATATTAAAAAGTATTTTTAAGTAAGTTTATGCGCCACGTGGTACAATCCTTTTAGTTGTTTCGTTCCATGTCATCAACATATATTAAAAAATTAGAAATATGCCCTGTATAAGATTCTAACATGTGACCTTAAATTAATACAATAAAGTTTTGACCAATAAACTATGATACTATTGAAGTTGAAAATATTAATATCCTGGGGCATCGCCCCGGCCTAATAACTAGTTTTGGTTTAATAAGTTGATTTAATTTTTTTAATGAGCTCTAATAAGTTTAAAGTATTAATAAGCTCTAATATATTCCATATTAGAATAAAAAATAAAAATTAAAGTTAGTCTAGTTAGTTGGAGGTTTTTTTTTCCATCTTTGTGACAAGGTTTTAATTCTTACCCCTTGTAAAATGAGATTTTCAATTTTTTTGTAAGTATTGTTATCTTACCTTAAAGAAAGAAGAAAATAATATTAGAAAAAGATTTTTTTTTGCGTATTTGTAGTGTGTAGATAATATCGTCTTTATTTTTCTACATTACTAAAGAAAAAGAATCTCTATATTGGCCATGTGACCTCTATTCACTAGATGCTCTCTTTTGCCATCCTCACTCACCACTAAAGGTGGGTATGGGTCGGGCCAGCACCATGGGCTCCATGGGCCTACCAAGGTCAAGAAATTTTATTTCAGGCCTGCATCGGCACGAGCCCGACAATATGGCCCGTGGGCCGAACACCCCTTTTCCTTTTTTTTAGCCTAAAACTACCAAGAATCCAAAAAAAAATAAAACACGGGTCAGGTCCGCAGGAGGCACGACTCACGAGCCCGGCCCGTGGACAAAATATGAAAATTTCAGGCCCGGCACAGGCTGCCACTCACGGGCCCGGCTCCGACCCGACCCACAATTTTCTCAAGCCCGTGGGTCGAGCCCGTGAACAGGCCCGGCCCATGCCCAGGTCTACTCACCACTTTGAGACTTGCCTATATATTTGGCAATGTATCTTGAAACCACTTTGAGACTCGCCTATATTGGCCATGTATCTTCAAATAAAAAATAATACTTCTACTATTATGTCAGTCCATTCACCACATGATTTTCGTCATCCTACATATCTAGGCCATATATCTTAGTGGTCATCCTACCTTGGCTCGTTTAACTAAAGGTGAATTTATCCCTCAAACTCAACTCCAAACGTCAGACTATGCCACATCAGCTTTCCACTACTTTTTAATTTTACAGACTCATTCCAGACTTATTCCAATTTTATACTTTATCCCTCAAACTCTCTACAGACTATGTTTTAAATCGATTTTACAAAAAAAAAAATAAGAAAAGACAAATGTTAACTTTTAAGTGGCTAAAAATTTAACCCCTTATATGTCATTGTCTTGGATGGAGTCTTGAATTATCAAATCCACTCCAAGACTCCCAACTTTTTTTTCAACATTATTGCATTGTCTTTGCTCAAAACTCTCAAAGTCTTTACTCAAGACTCTCCTTCAGACTCCCAATATTCATACCCTAATAACTAATGAATACTGCTTTATCGATGGATCCAGTCTTAAGAAGGAAGTTGAACGATTCTTGCGAACTTTAATAAATACCTCATCTATTATGGAATACGTGAAACACTCCTCTTAAAAAACTCTTACATAAGCGATAAGCGTATTACTTATTTTAGAACGGAGGAAGAATATCAAAAGACATTAATCGACGTTTAAGTATTCAGCAATACATTTAAAGCTTGCGAGATTGTCGGTCTTGACATGCTACTCTATGAGTGCGTTCTTTTCACCTGAATTCTCTTGAACTTATGTACACTCAACTTATTTGAATTTATCATAATTTATTGAAGTTTATTCTATAAGGTGTCAAAACTTATCTGAACTTATTTGGACTTATTAAATTTGAAACTTATTTTATTAAGGTGAAGAGAATGCATCCGTAATGATCCATAAAGTCACTATTGTCTATGGTTATCGTTGTCCATGTGGCAACCAAGGCGTTCCTTCTAGTCTAAAAACTAGTTTCCTTGATTTACAATGACAATTTGTTTGGCATACTAACAGGACCAAGGTGTTCGTTCGAGTCTAAAAATGAAGTACTTTCCTAGATTTACAATGACAATGCTTAAAGGAAGAACCAAAACTTTTTTTAGTTTGATAGCAAAATTGAACTTCCTAGCTTAAAGGCTAAAGCCCCCAACCATCTTAACGACTTCAGGGCCATTGGGCTTTTGAGATAACCATAGAAAAAAGATTGGTTCTTAATATTGTGTCTAATAATGTGTGGATGTCCACAACTTCTATCAGTGAAGATTGATAATTTTCCTATTCCTATTGAGTTGTCTTTCATCACTAGTTTTTCTTCTATCAGTGAAGATTGATAATTTTATTAGGCATAGAGCCAAAAAAGACATAAGGCAGATATCAAAGGAGTTCACAGATCAATATTAATCAATGCAATACAATACAAGTTTCACCACAATTCATTCATTCGCTTTCAAATGTGCCTCTCTTTTGATGTTGAAAGGTGAATTTTGTGCAAGATAAAATGGTAGGCTTCGTGGAATAACTCTCTCTTTCCTTCACCCACCCGTGAAAGAGCTATCTTTGAATCTACATTGATGACGATATGTTTGTTGGAAACTCACTCCTTTAGCCTAGATGATTCTAGTGCAATAACAATAGTTAGGAATTTTATTTTTTTGACAATGAAGATATTTGTATTAATTGAGAATGGAATTACAAACTACGGAATGAACATCCAAACGATAAACGGAAACTAAATAAACACTAAAATGAGCTTGACTAGCTCTTATTGCACATCTTGGAGTTTACCAAACTTGGATAGGTGTAACTTTAGGTATTTGTGTGTAGGCGAAACAAAGGTGTTTATCTATATCAAGATCCTTGTTTTAGGAGTTATTTTAGAAGTGCATAAATATCAAATAGTGAATCAGCTTGTCCTTTTTCCACTTGGAGATGGTTTGGAGTAACTCGTTCATATTGTTTTGAGCCTATAAAGTTGAGGCATTCTTTGGTCGGTTTTTTTTGTGAAAACGGTAATTACGGAATTCACAAAAAAAAAAGTTATGATCTCTATGAAATTTTCAAGTAGGTCTAACGTTAGATTTATGCGAGACTACTGTTCATTTGGTAATTCTTTTGCTCATTTGAAGTGATTTGAAATTAACAAATAAAAAAAAAGGTCCGTCCAAACATAGCTGAAAGTGTACTCGAGATAAGCAAAAAAAATTGATAAAAAAAAGGGATTGAGAGTAACTTAATAACGAGGAGAATTCCGTCCAGTTACAAGTCCAAAGAAGTACTCAATCCGTCTCATAATATAGTGCTTATTTCTCATTTTTCACGGGAATTAAGGAAAATGGAATGAGTGGTAGGATTTCCAAAAATATATATTTAATGAAGTGCTTTTTTTATACTTTTGTATTGAAACTAGTTATTTATTTTCTTTTTCCTTTAAACAAAATCAAAAGGCAATAAATGTTCATTGGAATGGTGTAAAGCAATAAATAAGGTCACATCTTTTTCAAGCTTATAAATTGTTTTCAAACTAAAACCAATGGGTAATAATTATATTTTCAAGCTTATAAGTTATTTTCTCTCCTTTCTCCAATGTAACACAATCTCATATGGTCGCAATTCCGTTGGGTTCCAACAATTTTGCTTATGGTTGCAACTTGCAACGTGCCAACATTTTCCCAAAATCCAACCACTTAGCCAGATAGCCTGGCTCTTTTCACAAATTACCACTACCTCTTGCCCCATTCCCCACTCGGCCACTCCCCAGTCCGACGGTCCCCACCCACATTCACCTATCGACAAAAAAGTTGAAAAAGCTTTTCTAGAAAGGTCTCGTAGTACATGTTACAGTAAAATCAAAGCAACCTACAGTGTACCGCAATAATGTAGCAAATTTTCCTTTTGAAGTTATAACAATATAATGGACATGTAAAATTGTAAATCGATCATCATTATGTATTGGTAGGGACTGACTGGGCTCGAACCCGCAACTTCCGCCCGTGCTCTAACCAATTGAACTACAATTCCCGAGAACTCAAGTACTTCCTCCGTTCTAAAATAAATGAAACACTTACTATTTTAGGCCTTTCAAAATAAGTGAAACGTTACCTTATTTGGTATTCACTTCTCTCTCTCTCTCTCCTCATCACATGGGTCCCTTCTTTTTTTTCTCTCTATCTCTCTCCTATTCTAAATCCCCGTGCCAAGGCCCTACGTTTCATTTAAAACAGAATGGAGGAAGTATACAATATCCATTTTTTTATGATTTTGAAACTCGACTTAATTCGTAGTTCGAATGATTGAAAAATAGAAAGAAAAAAAAGATCCAAATTTCATTTCTTAATTGAAATGAGCAGGCTAGAATTCGCAATATTCAATGAGATTCGATAGTATGGTAGAAAGATTCATATATGAATCTTTCTATCTGATGAAAGAAGTGAACATCAAACAATGAAAGAGAGTGCCAAAAACAAACAGAAAAACTAAGATGGACTCATAATATACTTGGAATGGGAACAATAAACATAAATGTTCATAATACGAATTTACATTTTCACAACCCACTCCATTGCAAACCATACAAACCCTCTCAGGATTCTTCGAGGAAAATTACAAGTACATAACTTACAAAAACAAAACAAAAAAAAAAGTAGATAAAGATAATAAATATTAAGGAAAAAAAAAAGACACATGGGATTCTTTCTTTTTCATCATCAAAAGCCTGGGAAAACAAATTACAAGCCAATGAGACAAATCCAATCAAACATCACCCATTATGATCATTTGATCACACGGTCATTTACGACTTGCTTTTGAAGGGAATTGCCCTGATCACCACTGTGTGGTACACTGCTGCAAGTGCTGCTCCAATGAAGGGTCCCACCCAGAAGATCCACTGCACCAAGGAAAAAAAGAACAATTACTTTAATTAACTATGGACTTTAGTAGATAATGACATAATGTATTGTATGACATTAGACCTAAGTAACGTGAACTTCACAACTCATTTATTAGGTAATAATGATGTTGATATATACTTCCTCCGATTTTTTTTATTAGTTGTTGTCTAAAAGGTCAAGGATTATAAACCGTGTAATCATAATATTGATGATCGAAGCTATGACTATAAAAAAAGTTAATCTGTAACTAATAAAAGATGGTTTGAAATACTTTCTCCGTAACATAATAACTGCAACAAATGGATATTGTGAAGTATAAAATATTCATTTGTTGCAGTTATTTTGTTACGAAGGAAGGACTATATATCTTAATCTTAAATTAAGTACATAGAAGTAGGTAACGAGTAACCTCAAGACAACATCATGTTCACCAAATCCTTTATATTCCAACTTTTCATATGGTTTGACAACTAAGGCACATGGAACATGGTTGGAATATCACTAGGACAATGATATGGACAAAAAATGAATTCAGGGATTAGCCGTTAGGTCGCCATTTGCTAAGGTGTGAAAGTGGGCCCCATGGTTTTCTTTATATATGAAGAGTGAAGTCATGTAATAAGGCTTTCATTTGATGAGCATCACTACCTTATCTCTTTTGGTAGAAAGTATATAGAATTCATGAGATTCTTATCTCTATTCTTTCCATGATGATTCAACATATGTCTTTGTAAAATTACACATTAAATATGGCCCATATTATATTCCCTTGCACAAAATTTCTCACCACTTCTTTTCAAAAAGGTGACCTAAGATTTTAGACTTAAAGACATACCGTTGGATGATGATCAAGGCCATGAAAAGACACATGTACCCTTACTTTTAAGCACTATACTTAAAAACTAAGGATATCAATGTCTTTTCATAACCTTTGGATGATGATGATCAAGGCCATGAAAAGACACATGTACCCTTACTTTTAAGAACTATACTTAAAAACTAAGGATATCAATGTCTTTTCATAACCTTGATCATTTTGGTCCTTTTCCAAAGGTGACCAAACTAAAACATACCCTTAATTAAAAGAACTAGCTAGAAAACAGAACTATTTTATTCCAACACCAAATTCTTTTTGCACATAGACGAGTTTTGAGCCCAAGCTTTTGGTACGACACTTGCTTAACTATAGATATGCACCAAATAATAGCATATGATTAAGAAACTCGAGTTTTGAGCCCAAGCTTTTGGTACGACACTTGCTTAACTATAGATATGCACCAAATAATAGTATATGATTAAGAAACTCGAGGAATTGAAAAGTTCAAAAACTTACGTGGTCGTTCCAAGAGTTGTGGTGTCTGTTGAAGATGATTGCGGTACCAAGACTCCTAGCAGGGTTGATACCAGTGCCAGTAATGGGGATGGTGGCCAAGTGAACCAAGAACACAGCGAACCCAATTGGCAATGGGGCCAAGATCTGTAACCCAAATCACACCATCAACTTAGGTTAATATGACATAAAAATTGACATCTTCTATGTATAGTTAATATAGAGTGGCAAAATCATTGAAACAATGCATATGTAGGAGTAGGACTTACAGGAACATGAGAGTCCCTAGCACTTCTCTTGGCGTCAGTGGCAGAGAACACGGTGTAGACAAGAACGAAAGTGCCAATGATCTCAGCACCAAGACCATCACCCTTGGTGTAGCCATGGTGGACATAGTTAGCACCACCGCCGCCAACCATGTAGGGGGTGGGTTGGAAGCCCTTAACCACACCAGCACCACAAATGGCACCCAAGCATTGCATTATCATGTAGAAGACTGCTCTTGTCAAGGACAATTTCCTTGCCAAGAACAAACCCAATGTCACTGCTGGGTTAATGTGACCTCCTGTAAACCATCAAACACCAATAATTCCAAGTTAGGTATTTAATAGATATATTCATAATCATTTCAATGACATAAGTCTTTCTTCGATTATACTCCACATTAAATTGATTAGTGATTATGAGCATTTGAAAAATGGTTAAAAGTTGGGAGGGCAATGGGTCCGGACCCTACCCTCTTTTCACAAAGTACATGTCTAATTTTTAAAGACAGTATGATCCAAAGCCTATCATGTCGTATACCCAAGTGTATAGTATAGATTGCAGTATGGATCCGGATAGGATATGAGTTTTGGTGTTCTTGGAAGAAATTTGGGTCGGGTATTTCGTTTTCAGACCCAAACTCCTACCCATAGATCCACTTAAGATTATGTTGGGACAAAATTTATGCTTAGAAGGTCATTGATTATCTATCTAGCTCGTCTATCTTCCTTTATGAGTTGTGGCCTTGTATCGTTCCAATTTTATCAAATGTCTCCGAAGAGCTGAGTTGTGACCTTGTGATATAGCTAAGGGTCTTTTTTTTTTCCACACCCTATGAGTCCGAGTAGGGTATGGGTCAACTTCAAAAAAGTTAAGGTTTAAGTCCGGATCTTGCCAAACCCTACCCATAACAGCAAAACCTAGCCATAACCCATCCTTAAAAACTTTCAATATCATATTTGTTCCAAAATTCAAGGCTACGTAACCAAACAACATACCAAAGGTAATTATAGTCTTAATACAAGAAAACCTGCCTGTTCTTTTACTTCTTAAATTCTAACACAATATTCAGTGAAGGTTTTACTTTCTCCGTTCCAAAATAAGTGAAACACTTGTCTCAAAAAGCTCTCACATAAATAAGAGAAGTGTTTCACTTATTTTGAAACGGAGGAAGTATTAGGTACTCACTTTTAATTAACTCAATTCTTGCAGTCAAAATCTCAGAGTCGAAAAGTTGGCGAAAATTTTGTCTGAATTCTTACATGTACTCCACAATTAGTAGCTGATTTAAGCTATGACAAGTCTAACAGCATGCTCAAAACCAAATAAATCACCCAAAATATACATCTAAGATCTAGAGTATATTCATCATACACCCGGATGTACCATTTGCTATATATTTACTCATTTGCTAGTTTTGAGATCTCCTTTTTTAGTATATTTTGCTTATTTTAAAGATCTTATACAAGTAATGAGATAAAAAATAGCCTTGGGTGTATTATGCTCACGATACACTCAGATATATAATAAAAATGGTAAAAAACTATAACACATCCAGCAATCTCCACAAAATCTCTAGACCGTTATCTTTATGCATTTTCACAAAATTTAAACTACTTTATAGCTAAAATCAAAGAGAAAAACCCAAAAAAAAGAAGAAAAAATTACCAGAAATTCCAGCAGTACAGTAAACAAGAGCAAAGATCATTCCACCAAAAGCCCAAGCAATACCCTGAACACCAACAGTAGAACACTTGTTGGTCGTACGACTGTACCCCATAACAGTCAAAATACTTATATAAAGAAACAAGAAAGTTGCAATAAACTCCGCAATTCCAGCTCTATAAAATGACCAAGAAGTTAACTCTCCAGGTTCGAACAGTGGTGCTGGTGGTGGTTCTTTGTAATCTCTATCTTGTGCCACTGTTCCTAACCCTTGTTTCTCCCCAAATTTGTTTGCTCCAAGTCTAACATCTTCTTCTTTCCCTTCCATTTTTTTTTGGTTGTGCAAAATTAAAGTTTTGAGATGATTTTAGTATAAGAAAGACTGTTTTTGGGTTGTTTTTGTGGTTTGATGAAGTGAGGAACAGAGGATAAGGATTGGTGGGTTTTATAAGGGTTAAACTTTGGGTTATAGTAGTTGTATGTGGGACCCAAAGAAGGATTATATTTTCTTATCTTTTGGACCGTCCATTTATATGATTAATTTGTAAGGGTTAATTAGTATTATTGTGCTAATGATGATAATGATGAGGAATTATTTTTTGTTTAGTGTTATAAAAATTGGGTGAAAATGACAATAAATGGGTGTGTCTTAGCTGGGCAAATGAGGACCATATAAAATATGAACGTTAGGGTTTGGTTATTGAGTGAGATAACTGTAGATTTTTCTTTTATTAACTTTCTTTTTTGTTTTTATGTTGTTTTGCAATTGAGAGAAATATAAATGTGTGGTCATTTTTATGAGGTGGGCACCGTCCATCTTAGATCATGGGGGTGGCAGTGGGAGAAAAAACATTTTACATGGAGTATAATATGGTATACAAATACAAGAAGAAAATGAGATATGAGATAAGGATTGCTGGATTGGGGGTTTCCCTTTCTGTTTAATTGTTACAAGTCCTTTGGCCTCTAATAAGTTGCATTTTCTTCGGCATAAAACAACCGAATCAATCAAATTATAACTAATAGTAATGAATAAATTTAGGAATTGAACGCGAATTGAATTTGGTGAACCGAACCGAATTGAATTGAGCGAACGGGCGAAATGAAAATAAGTTGGGGAGAACAGACCCTAAATATGAGGACAATGATAATTTTAGATAATTTGAAATGAGAAGTTCTTGAAATTATTTCCCATAAAAAGGTTTGTTTTTGTGTTTGAGAATAATTGTCACATCGTTTGAAATCCTCATAATTAGAGGTGAGCAAAATTGTTTGGTATTCTGTTTTCCCAGTTTTTAGATTTAGAATCGATAAGTTATCCGATTTAGAGGGTCCAACATTGACATATTATGGATTTCTTCTTGCAGAACACTTAGTTATGATATTTGTTTTTGTTTACAATCTTACAAAGATGCATTTGTCGTTTTTGACTTCTCACAACTTAGATTGAGTATAATTAATTTTAGTTGTTTGGAAAAAAAGCTTAATGCTAAAATAATCACTGATTAATTAGTATATGTTACGAACTATGTACGGGTGCTCAAAATCGGAATCGAAACCTTGTGTTTTTTGTTTCGGTTTCAAAAACCTTGCTTTTTTTGTTTCGGTTTCAAACATCCGGAAACCTGTTTAATAATCGACCCGTGTTCAGGTCCAATTTAACGAAACCTGGCCCAACCTATTCCGATTATGTTCTTGAATATTTGATCGGTCGCTTAGCTTGATGTTATCCACCCCTACTCACAACTATTGACCATAATTTTAACAAAATGGGTTTCAGAAAAATTCAATGATGATAAAATTTACTGAAAATTTGACAACTTTAGTTGGATCTCTCCAAAATTAAAATGTAGAGTTAAGATCAATCCTAGAAATACTTCCAGGCACTTAGGATTTTCCTGATTACCCAACTGGAATTGTAAGGAAACCTCGAGCCGATAAGAGCTCTTCATCATTTTCAAAAGGAGAACAATAGTTTTCACAATGATGTTTTCATGATGTTAGAATGTAACAATAATTTATGTACATCAATATATATACTATAATAGCTAATTAGTATCAATCCAATGCTAATTAGGAAACAAGAAACAACTAGGAAATGATTTAACTACTAAACTAAGACGTTAGAAGAATATATCAAATCAAGACATGGGGTGTGAGAGGAGACCTAAGCCAGTTGTGTGTCCGTATTACACAAATAAGTTCAAGTAAAGTGTTTTATCTAGAGAATTTTTTGTAAGCTATAAAAGTTTATTATGAGCAATATATGTTTTATTATCATAACTAAGGCCTAAGGGGTTGTTCTTTTCACTTGAAATTCACTAATAAAGTTATCTAAACTTATTGGACCTCATTTTAGCCCTTAGTCGTTCTTATTTATACATATTAGCCATTATCTAAACTTATTACTTTTTATTCAATAGTATTCACTTATGTGAACTTCATTTATCACTCTCTAATTCTCTATCATCAACTACCTTTACACTCTCTCCTCTAATTAATTTTAGTATCAACTGAAAAATGTTGGAAAAATCTATAATTATCGTATATTCTTGTGATTAATCCACCCACTAAAAAATAAACATTACTATATAGTGAATCCAACTTAGTAATAAATAGAAGTAATACTTAATTTGTTTCTTATAGTTTTTCCTATTTGGAATCTTGGTGCTATTTAAAAGTTAAGAGAATTTCTAATTATTTCCAATATATAAGAGAAAATATAATAACTTACAATCTTATTTGATTCATCTCAATTGAAAATATTATTTTTATAAGGAAAATTTGTCAGAAACAACCTTTTAAACTCAATTTTTTGCGAGAAATAACCTTTTTAAAAAAATTGGCAAAATAAGACCTTAAATTTTTTTTTTTTGCGAGGAACAACCTTGACCCATTTTTGGGCATTGACCAAGTATTTTGCGGTTTCGATTCACTAAAACCAAACATGACAAGACACATAATCCATATTTCTTATGTTTCAACTTCATTTCCCTTCATATACTAATGAATTCAATTTGATCAATGTCGAAAAATGGAGAAACATAGTTGAAACATAAGAGATGCAGTTCACGTGCCCTTCACATGTTTGGTTATAACAAGTCAACATTGAAAAATGCTTGGTCAATGCCGGAAAATGGGTCGAGGTTATTTCTCGCAAAATATTTTCTTCTTAAGGTCTTATTTTACCAGATTTTTTTTTAAAAGGTTGGATCTCGTAAAAACTTGTATTAAAAGGTTGTTTATAACAAATTTTCCTTTTTATAATTATATATCTTTAGTGAGTGGCCTTAGAGGATGTAACATTTTCTAACAATGTTGCATTTGCTAACAAATCGAGTAAGTTTCCCTAAAAAAAAAACACAAATCGAGTAAGTAAAACAATTTGTAGTGACTAGTGAGTGTGGACCAAAGAGGGAATAAAGGAGGACAAGTGGCAAAGAGATAGAAGCCAAGGGAGTCAGCCATTGTTTGGGGCGCTGGACTTTTTACTTTTTGGGTAGAAACGTGGCCAACCAGGACTTCGCTTAAGATTGAACAATTAGGTACTCCATATTTGATGAACCGCTGCTAGTTTATCATTAAGAGACAAAACCAGCTAATTTTATCTAGCTCTAATTGAGATAATCTCTCCTGTTATTCTACACAATATAATCAAGTTTCTGTAATCGTATCCATATTATTTATGTTTTGTGGAGTATGCTGTGTATATTCAATCATTATCGACTTAATCAATTATTGAACTTAATTCATCATATTGGTTACTAGTATACTTATTATATTACTTCATGACTTCTTGAAATTGGAAAATTACGATTTTTTTTTTACAACAACTACATCTAAACTAAAACAACTAAACAAACTTAAAGAGAGCATCTAAAACCATTAGCTAAAACATGAGCCTGGAACCTGCTGACGAGGAACTTTAGAAATGCAACATAGATAAATAGTTCTGCCTAAGGAGATAATTCTTTGAGTTGTTCATTTGAGAAATATATTAGCAGAACCTTGACGAAGAAGAAGATGGATAACCTCGAAAGAATTTGTTAATTACGATATTTTTTAAATTCTTGTAATAGTCTACGACCAACCTATCAAGTGGCTATAGTGTGTGGCTATTTTGTGTGTAAACTACATGGGTAGTAATATAGATGCAAAACAATCCATATATCTTATATACCTTCTTTATAAGTTTTTACCAATTAAGCTAGTTAACATCTAAGTGGGTAATTAATTTAAGATAAATCGACAAAAAATATACCAAAAAACTTTGTATCAAGATTTTTTTTTGCTTTTTTTTTCATTAAAATGAAATTTATGTCTCTTTCATGTATCATGTATGAAGTTGGCCCATGAACAGCTTTAAGAGCTTAAAAATAGGATGTGAATTATTGGCTTTACCGTTTGTAAAACACCTATACTTTTTGTTGTATCTGGTGAGTAACGGCACTAAAAGAGTAAAGTCCATTTCTTCTGCCGCTCTCGGGTGAATTGTCACAGAATGTTGTCCACTTGGTTCATTTTTCTATGTTCTTAGAATAAATATAATTATAATAGGAAGTAGGGTGACCATATAAAAATGATGCAAGTTAAATACATGAAGGAGAGGGGATGACTAGTATAGAATTTTGCAATTCGCATTCGCTACCCGTGTTGTTATACACGTTGATATATTTATGTTTTTCATATTCCAAGTTTTACCATTAATCACAAGTAAGGTTTGGCCTAATAATAATAATTTGTCTCAAAATGACTTCAAGATAAGTTTTTCTCTTAATTTATAGGTGTGTGGTAAGCAAAACAACTAAACCAAAGTTTCTTTGTACATATTTTTCTCATCTTGCATTGCTCATCTAGTACTTTGCATGCAAATCAAGAATAGAAGAGAAAAGGGGTAGATTTATTGCACCCCTTTCAAAAAAAAAAAATTGTAGATTCGTTGCACATGGGTAATTATTAGAATCTAGTTTTTGTATAAACAATTAGAGGAAAGGGAGAAATGAGTCTCAAATCTACAAACGATTATAAAAGAAGATAGGAGAGATAACGTGGTGCCAAATCTCATTCGTATTTAATTATAAACAATTAAATATAGTGTAGCATAAAGTGTTAATTAAATACTATGTCATAATAGAAATATTATTCAAAGTGCGCAAGATAACAAATATATATACTCATATTAGAAAAGTAAGCAAGGGGGAGAAAATTAAATAAAAAAGGAGAAACATTTCCTTAATATAGATATATATACATACTTTTAACATGACAAGTGGAACACCATCTATGAGTGTTAGTTATATCAAATTTACGTAATTTTTTAACAGCATTTCAACTTGAGCTAACTTCTCAATTATAACAAGTTTAAGATTTCAAATGTAGTAATAAGTTGCACTTCTAAAAAAAAGTTAGATCTCTTACTAAATGGAGCTTTTGCCATGATCAACCAAATAAGTTTCACCACTCTTTAAGAAATGAAGCTTTAAGGGAAAAACAACTTCCTATGAAATATTATTTCTTACATCGGACCAAAGAAGGAATAACAAGTTTTGCATTACAAAACAAAAAATAATTTTTGCAAGTTATTCCTAGCTAATAATCTAATATAATCATATATAATAAGCTCCTAGACATTAATTCTTTACTAATTACGTAAATTATAATAAGTTATTAGCTAGCTTATTTTCTAATTTCAAGCCTCACGAGGTTGGGTGTAGCCCGTGTAGGGAGGAGAGTGTACAGGGATTGATTTTAAGTTTTTAACCTTCTAACAAGAATTGCATTAAAAAAAATGAATAATACTTATCTCTACATTGATATCGTAGAACAGCCTAGAAGATCAGTTCGAAGACAAGTTTGAGAAGAATATAATCAGAATTAGAATAGTACAGTAATGAATAATGATGATGCTAATCTAGATAAGGAGCTCGAATAAAATAAGATACTGAATGCATATTTCTACGTTTGACGTAGGATTTTATATTTAAATGGCATTATTCTACAACAGTACTAGTTTTTAATTCATAAAACGGTAATTTCAATTTCCAGGACATGAGGCAATCATTGGTTAGTTAATAAAGAAACTAGAGATAATTATATTGAACAATTTTTACGTGAAGCGAGCTTATAATAGTTTACTTTAAGACGTTAAAAATAAATCTAATGACGATAATAGACAGTTAAACGTTAAAAATATATCTAATGACGATAATAGACAGTTATATTTTAAAATAAAAAAAAATTGTCTTTTTTTACAATGACGTCTTACAGGCCCGCTCCTGACATTTTAGAGGCCTTGGGCGAACTAAGAAAAATGGGCCCTCCTTAATGTCAACTACTACTTTTGACCTATATTGACATATTAATGATCAAAGTTCATTTGAATATGGGTTTATTAACTCATGAAATCTGAATTTATTTTTACTTACATTTTATATAAGATACCCACTGGATTAATGGTTAATTGGTTATATTTGTATGACATGTCTTCCTAAATTAAGTCATATGTTGCTTCTTAGATTTATCACGTCTTCCTATACATTAAGTTGTCAGTTGGAGTCTGGGTTTTGGATTACGAAATTGTATAATCGCTTTGGCCTTTTAGATTAAATTTTTAATATTTTTCTAGGTTTGAATTATGAGAAAAGAAAAAAGGAAAAAATAGTACCCCTCACTTTTTTTAACAATTTCACTTTGACATTCGCCTTTTTTTTATGAGCATCTAATATATTTGACTATCTTATTACTTTATAGATTCATACAATTTTTGTAAAATAGAATATTTTGAATGTAATATACATTGAGATAAATTTAATAACATTTCATATTAACATTTGTTCTTATATATTAGTAACTTTATAGTCGAACTAGAGTAAAAAAACAATGTAAACATAAAAAGTGACAATTATATAAAATCGAAGGGGGTGTGAAATAGCAAAAGTGACACATTACTCTATATGAGAAGGGAAAAAACCACTCACTTCGTGTAAAAAAAAACCACTTACTAAAAAACCAAGTAGCTATATAAAATCATTCGAAACAAGAGAAAATCAAAAAAAGAAAAAAAAGGAAACTGAAGCTATATATTTCAAAATCATTGAAAATAAAAGAAAACCAAGATATAAAAAATAGAAAGCATCTATATGCAGGATTCGAACCTGAGTGAATAATGCAACGGGAGCATTATGTCAATTAGTAACCAATGAGCTAACACGCTATATTTGATAAAATGCAATGCGTGTAGTTAATTTATCCATTAATAGCAGATTGCAAAACAGCAACGTGGGCCTTTTATCCCTGGGCCCTGGGCGAGCGCCCCTCCTGCCCAGGCTCAGGGACGGGCCTGCGTCTTATGTAAGATTTATTTGATTCACTTGAGAACAATCCTTACTTTGTAGTAATTATTTTCAAGCAATATGTAATCCAATTTGACAAAATTGTAACTATTTTTACATATAAGGCCAATCTTCCAAAATGATTATATTTTCAGAAAATACCATATAATGTTTTAATAAAGGACTATATCTAAACTATAAACGAGTATAATTCTACTATTCTCACATTTTTATATAAGAGTTGTCGCCTAAACTTTATTCTATATAAGATTGTGTGAGTTATTATTAAAAAAAATTAGAAAGGAATTTTTAATTAACTGAATAGTGAGTGGTGGACGAAGACAAGAATAGCACCAACTCAAGACTACTCACCACTACTCTAGAGTCCAGAGTATACTGTAGTTGTCAATACTTTTCATGTTAACTCATGTTTGCTGGAGGTGGCCCAGCGATGAGTTCATGACCAAAACCGTCCGTTAAATTATGGCCACTGCTTTAGTCATACATTTTTCCAGTGTTTAAAAGTATTAAATAAGTTGAATTTATGTTTCTGAGGTAACGTACATATTTTTGACTCGAACTCTTCTCTGCTTCACGCGAATATAAAGCCTCTATTCTATAGTTTATGTACCGTTTATATTATGCCAATTTTTTTTATTGTTTAATGATAATGTGTGTAAGATTTTAATTATAAGGTGGTGAATCATAGTAACAACAACGATTAATAACTTAGGACATTATCTCTTCGGTATAAAACAACTGAACTGAACTGAACTGAATTAAATTATAACTAATTAATAGTAATGATTATCATTTAGGAACTGAATTGAACTGAACTGAACTGAAAATAGGTTGGGGATAACAGACCCTTAAATATAAAGTGGCATGGTACACGAATTATGAGACAAAAAATCAAAATTTTGTGCTTCATGTTTTTCACTTTCTTGAACCGACATCATGATTGAAACTATAACTTTTGTTGTATTTTTAAAAAGTGTAAGTATAAGATTTTCCTTTGAAATTCATGATCAAATGATTCCAACGTAATACAGTAGAACCCTCATAGTGCTAGAGTAAAAATAATTTGCATAACAACATCTGTTTTGATGTATTTTGTTCGTCTCTATTCAATTGCAACTTGCGAGCATTGTGATCTTCACGCATGCTTATTAGTTATTCCTGTGACACAGAGGTCTAAGGCCAAATCAAAGTAAACACATGGCCAAAGTTGGACAATGACAAAAGGCTTCAGCTTTCAGCAAAACTTCCTACTATGCTTATATTGTAAAAGATTTTGTGAAAAGGAAAGGAATGTAAAGTCCAAGATTCATTACTCACTAGAGTTGTAGCCCGCATGTCCAGAGAGTACGAGAGTAGCATTCACCGGTTCTATGTTTCATTTTTCATTAGAATGACAAGTTTAGGCAACACAACCTGTTTGGTTCATTTTTAGTAAAGTAAATGACGAGAAGAGAAACAAATGAAAGAGAATAGAAAAAGAAAGAGAAAGAAAGGAAAAAATCTTAATTTTCCATGTTTGATTTAAATTTTCTCTTTCCTCCCAAATTCCTCCAATTTTAGGAAGAAAGGAAAATGAAAATTTTGTAAAGAGACTTTTCTTCAACTTCCTTCCTTTTCCTATCACTTATAAAGTTTTTTCTTGAACCAAACATTGAAACCCAAAGCGCATTATCCCCAAACTATTTTCGATTGATTATCGGCCGATTCGATTGATTCGATTGGTTGATTCGATTCGGTTGGTTCGATTCGATTCTAAATGATAATCATTACTATTAGGCGCCTATTCTCCCAACCTTATTTTCGTTCGATTCGGTTGCAATCGCTCCGTTCGTTCGGTTCGGTTGCGTTGATTCGGTTCGGTTCGGTTCGATTCGGTTCGGTAATTTTATTATATGATAATAAAACAATGATAATTATTATTATTATCATTATTATTATTACTACTATTACTATTACTATTATAAATATTAATATCATCATTACCATTATTATCCGAAAGTTGTAAGTATTTAATTCAACTATAGTATTGCAAGTATGTAGCTTAGCAGATATGGTATTGTCTTCATTGGAATTGTTAGAAGTACACTGGTCAATACCCACTCATGGCATTTCTCTCGTTTTTTCCTTCATAAAGATTCTCCTTTGTATTTTTTTCTTAAATTGAAAATTGTTAAATATAATGTACACATCCTATTAAATTTCTAACATTCTTTTTAAGCGTTTGGTGATAAAGTATATTCTATATTTCGATATTCTAATTTTGTTCGTCAAATTATTAGTTTATCATTTATTACGGACTACTCCATCTATATCACAATAATTTATTATTATTATTTAATTATTATTATTATTATTATTATTATTATTATTATGTTTAGTGATAAAATTATTATTAATAAATCATTTCGATTCGGTTCGATTCGATTCGATTCTGATCAGTTCGATTCGCTTCGGTTCTGATCGGTTCGGTTCCGATTCGGTTGTTTTATGCCGAAGACAACGCCCTTAATTAGTTATAATTTATTTCGATTCGATTGATTCGATTCGGTTATTTTATCTTAGCGAAACACCCTAAAATGTTTCCTTTCAATTCCTTTCTTTTCATTCCAAAATCCCTTTTACCAAACAAGATTTAAGATGATCATTTTCAAGTGGTATAGAATGCATGTCATTTTAAGAAGCATTGAATCATAAAATTTTCTCAAACCCCGTTGAAAAAGCTCCATGTGGTGGTGGTGGTGGTCGAGCAGACGAGCATGCGACAACAATGAGCAGTTCTGAAAATATACCTGGTAGAGGGCCATTTTGCAATTCTTCTTGTTTGGCCTATATCGTTTCGTCATGTCAAACCTTTAAATTCATAAGTCATAACGTATTTTAGAGCCTATTATTGTTTGTCTGTGTTTAACATGTTGTATCATTGGGATTTACATGTATGATGAGAGTTGGGAATTTTTTTGTCCCTCTCTTCAATCTTACTCTATATATCCTAAAAAATCGTTTAAATTTTCTTGACATTTAAAATAACTAATTTTACCAGACAAATAATATAGAAGTATTAGGTTAACTATCATTTTGGCGAAATTACTCTTAATAGCATAATCTCCCATGTGGTATGGTCATATATCTACACGCCAAAAAACAAAAATAAAAAGTTTTTTGATGCCGAAATTGGAGAAAAATAACTTGAATGGTCGAGCAATGATGCCAAATGAACCTGACCATACCAATGTTATATGGCCGGTGCTTAAGTAGATCTATGCCCCCACATTTTTTGCAGTACCTCACCTTAGTTAAAAAAAAGACCAGTATAAACGAAAAATTAGTTTGCATATGAGCAGTGAACGGTGAACCTGGTTGTGACTTGTGAGGTATGCAAAACATAGACTTAGAACTTAGAAGTAAGATTCTCATTCACTATGATATAGCCATATAGGCATACAATGTTCAACACGACAGCACCCTACTTTCCCCAAGGCCCAACGCAAATCATGCACTCAAATAGGGGCCAAGCATATAAGGGATCTAAGAGGCCCAAATAAAAGAAAATTAAGAATTCTAGTAGAGTCACCCTCACAATGTAATAATAAAAAAGGGAAGTATACTTGACCCTTCTCGTTAACCAAATTTGGTTTCGCCCCTGCATGACTCAAATATGGTTGAGAAGTATGCAAAACATCTATACAAGCTATGCAAAACATTCACTGAGAAGTAAGATTCTCCTTCAACAAGGTTGAGCCGAGCATACCTAATATCAAAGTTGACTCGGTTGCTTGTCACCTTAGCTTATCGTGCTCTTAGTTGATTAATACTTCCTCCTTTTGGAAATAAGTGAAATACTTATCTCTTTTATGTGGGAGTTTTTTAAGAAAATTGTTTTACTTATGGAGAAAATATTAAAGTTGACTCATGTTTGGTTCAACATTTTTGGACTCTAAGAAATGGAATCAAATACCTACTCCCTTTCTTCTTGTTTGGTTTATCCCTCCTCAATTCCTCACCATTATTTGGCGATAATGAATTCCCTCAGTTTATTACCTTCCTTTGCCCCTCGGGTAACGTAATTCATTTGTTAGTTGTAATGTCTATCATTCCCTTTCCATCCATTCAAAAGATTGAACCATACACCCAATAATAATAACAAGTTATGTTGACTCTGCAATTTAATTTATTTTCATCTATCTATACTAATATATTAAAAGGTGTACATAAGAAAGTATATGTTGCCATGTGGAACCCCTCATTCACTAGAAACATGCCATGTCATATACTTTTTTGACAAGCATGTCATATACTTAACAAGGAATACGTACTACAAAAATTTGTATAGTAGGATTCGAACATGCGACCAATACGTTGTAAAGTAAAAGTCTTACCACCTCAACCAACTATTAGATGTGTTCTTACTCCATATATATATAGCTTGGAACATTAAAATATATAACAAACTTATTTAGAATAAATATGAGCTCAAAACTTAGAAGTATTATTCAAAGTAAAAACTCGACGCATCACCCGACCTACCCACTAGTTTATATTTCATTACTTGAACAAAAAATGCTCTAAATAGACAAGAATCCACTTATTTTCCGTGTTCCCCAAGAGGCCAAGAGAATTCTAGTGTAGTGATACCGAACTTTTTTAAGGTAGTTTAGTGCAATTACTTAGTACTTGGTTCTTCAGGCTTCTACTATGAATTTGGGCCCTGGATCCTAATTCCTAACGATCCAAATATATGGAATATCATGTGTTGTTGACCATTCAAGCGGGATCTCAAATATGTATTGACAACTAGTAGTGGCTTATGAGCATAAGGCCCAGCTAATATCACATCTTAACTGGGCCGAAGTGTCTTGTCATCAGGCCCATCACATTTCATTTTCTACTTGAACTCATCATCGTTGCTCCAGTTGTATACATTTCATGTTCCAAACTTCCAATCTATAATTCAGCGCCGGTCCAAACAATATAGAGGCCCTGTGCTAATACTGAAATTTAAGCCCCTATATAAAAAATAAAAAAAGAAACCACCAAAATATGCAAGTAAACCAAATAACAAACATGCATCAAACTAAGTTTTTCTCTTCAAAATCTTTTGATACTTTCCAAGAAGAGCTAAATTCAAAGAACTTGTAGACATTTTGACTATCAGCTTCAAGTCTTTTGTGTTTAAAGATTTTTTTTTTTCAATTTGGAGGCTCCTTTTGAAAGTGAGGCCCTGTTCCATGTCCCATTTTGGATATGCTAAGGGTCGGGCCTACTATAAGGTCAAGATTTCACACAAACCTTTGCACCAGTTGCCAAGCTTGCTACTGTGAGGGTTTTAATTGCTGTTGCTGTTGCTAATAATTGGCCCATGTGTCAATTAGATGTAAACAATGCGTTTCTACATGGATACTTGGATGAGGAAGTTTACATGTTACCTCCTGCTGGGTATGATAAAGCTGGCCCTGGACAAGTATGCAAGCTACAGAAATCTATATATGGTCTTAAACAGGCTTCTCGATAATGGAACAAGGAATTGTCAAAGTTTCTTAGGAGGTATATTTGTATATTGTTTGTTGGATTGTTTGGAATATTTAATGTTTCGTTTGTTACATGCTAATAAAGTAGATAATAGTGGTAATGACAAGTAGATTTATGTGATTTTGTAGAGAATATTTCATGTTAACACATATGACAATGAAACTCCATGATCAAATATGTATTGCATTGAATACATTTTTATTTAAACTGAATACCGCTTAAGTAGTATTGAATGATGATAGACATTTTTTTTTGGACAAGAGGTATATGAAGATGAACAAGTATTATATGTATATGGCATTCAAAATTCTTCACAATTTTCAAAATGAATATTAAGTCATTAACTTGAACTGTGAAGTCATACTACATATCAGAATGGAACAAATATAATTGTACTATGGTAAAAAAAAAAAAAATTGATCGTTGATGAGATCTAATACTTCTCTGATTTGTGGATTTAGTTTGTTGTGGTGTTGAAAGTTGAAATTGGTTTGATTGATTGTAATTGAAAAACTAACCTCTTTTGCGACACCCTGTCAGTTCTCATCAGAGAATCAATTTGTAGTAGAGTAGAAAACAAAAACCAACTGATAAATTCCCAAAACTTTCGCAATAGAATTGTAAGCCCAAGAAACAAATTCCCCCATTATTATCTTAGCAATATTTGACACAATATGATACTTGAATAAATTGATATTTAAGAGTTTTTAAAAAGAAACAAAAATCTTTATAATAGCTACGTCATGTCATGCAAGAGAATTCCTTGTCAATCAATAGGAGTATATATATTTTTTCGATAATATATTATTTTCTCTCATAGCATATGAGGATTTTTTTTATCTCTATTGACTATTAGTACGTGTGCATATTTCAACTTGAAATTAAAAAATCTAGAAGTATATTAGAAGATTCAATAATATACAACTTTATCATGATTCAAAGAAGGGCAACTTTTCTATGGTTTTTGTATTATTAACAATACAGCTAGGAATCTTTGACCAACTCCAAAATTCAGCAGTTTATTACACGACAACAAGCTCATTAGCATGATGCGCTAGATTTCATATTAGACCAATAAATCAATAATCACAAGCCTAGACAACAACCACCCAGAAATAAAAATAAAAAAGCGACGAAAAAGGACTACAGGAGACTAGTCTAGAGTTGATTTCTAATGTGCATTGGTAGTACTGCATGGTGGTTTGGTGCTCGTAAAACCTTATGGAGGTAGGAGTATTAGAAATTGTACTTGGCGGACTTAAATAGATGATTGATAGTACTAATGCTTGTTTTGTTTAATATAATAACCACTGTGTAGCTCGGGCGATGCCCCGAGTTTTCTTTTGAATAATAATCTTAAAGTTTTGAGCTCATATTTATTCCAAATAAGTTTGTCATATATTTTAATGTTCCAAGCTATATATATATTTATGTGGAGTAAGAACACATCTAATAGTTGGTTGAGATGATAAGACTTTTACTTTACAACGTATTGGTCGCATGTTCAAATCTTAGATTGGAAAGGGGATGCGATAATTAAAGAGTAGTTAAATAGCAATAAATATTATCATATTTTTTAGGTGTTTAATTAAAGTCATAAAATAAAAGGTGAAGGATAATTAATCATTAGCACTAAGAAATGAAATTTGTTACTTGAAGGCGAAAGGAAGGTAATAAACTAGAAGAGCTCATTAACACCAAATAATGAAAACTAGTTTGTAGGCCCGGGCTATACCCCGTGAACTTATAGTTTTCATTATTAATATTTTTTATTTTAAATTATATCACGAAATATCATTTGCTTTAAGGGTTAAGACTTCAGTATATAAACTTAAAGTCGGATCAAATCCTATGTAACGCATTTACTATTATTTTTTTCGTTGTATATGGATCACATGTAGTAAAACAACCTAAGGGAGAGCATCACGTGGCGCCGTTCCTTGGTTGAGAACACCTTTTAATATATTAGTATAGATGGATTGATGAGGGTTAAACCAAACAAGAAGAAAGGAGTAGGTGATTGGTTCCGTTTCTTGAAACCCAAAAATTCTGTACTAAACATATTCTTAGAGTGTGTAAGTATACCCGTATAATACAACATATCTTCATCAGTGGTGGTGGCCAATTGTTAGTTTTTGATTATTTGATATATTACCACCACTATAAACTATATTTAACATATAGGTAAGTTGAAGACCCTTGTAAGGAGGGGGAAATTTAGGGAAATTTAGGGATGAGACACGATTCCATGTAGTTGAAAATGATGTCAATACTACTAGACTATCACCTATTGCTCTCATTATAAACTATTTACAAAGTTCATCTATAGGCCAATATGTCTTGTTCGGTTAATTGATTTGATTTTTTAGTCCAACATACATCATATGGACGTGATGCATTTCATTATGGATTAGGTTCCAATGTTTGGCCATTGGTTAATATTTTTCATTTCCTAAAACGAAATTCATTGGACACCAAAAATAAGTTTCGTGTACTACATCTAGTGTCTCATTATTGACCTTGGTGGGGTTTTGTTTTACGAAAGTAACACTGTCATTTTTTTAAAATCTTAGGACATTTTTATGGTGGTTATAATATATATGACCATGTGAATTTAATAGGTTAAAATGATTAAAGATTCACACTCTAAAATCCAAATTCATTCTACATCACTAAATTTTCATGGTCATATTTATTTGTGACTATCTTAGACTATTTATGGAGAATATGAGCAAAGTTATTAAAATCACGATTCAAATCTTAAAATCTTACGATTTTACGATTCAAAATATGGTAGACGATTCGATTCACGATTCTAGACGATTCTACACATTTCTGTTGACTAGCGAAAACCTCGCAAATTTAAATCATGCTAACAAAGCAAATAATAGATATATATTGTTAGTTATTGCCAATATAGTGCGTAAACAGCTATTTTCTCCAATTTTTAGGTCTTTTAACTTATAATTTTAGCATATACAATAAAGATTGTGTGCAATATCTTGATTATACATGTTTGTAGAATCTTACGATTCTACGATTCGATTTTACGATTCGATTCTAAAGGTCATTTCCAATTCAAACTAGAATCTCGATTTTAACAACTTTGAATATGAGTATTGTTAAACTTCTTTTAAAATGTTATAAAATTTTTTAAGGTGGTCAAAATAAATATAATCATGAAATCGGAATCTAGCAATTGGTCTAGAATCGCTATAAACCCTCAAATTTCCATGACCTATCAATTACGACCACTTAAGAATCATGAGTAGTATTAAGGTTATCTAAAAACAAATAGTAGAGTATTACTTCCAAGCCCACTTTCAAAAAATCAAACCGTTGAACAAGAAAAATCAACATCCTACCAACTACTGTACCCTATCATGCTTTCACAATCATATGACCTCAAGGAAAAAAAAAACAGCTTTCACTATCATATATAAACCGCTTTCTCCTAGTCCAATTCAAACGCAAAAAGCACATACCATCTCTCATTTTCCCCTCGCTTAAAATTTTGCATTTTTCCTCTCTCAATCTTATTGACGACGACGTCGTAACTGCTGTTCTAAATTCTATCAATTTAACCCTAATTTCTTCCCTTCATCTTCTCCGGCGACGATTTTTTTTCTCCGATGAGAATTTCCGGCGAGTTCGCCGACGAGTCGACTCAACACTGAGTTTTCCACCATGCTTTCTGAGATTCCGAGTTTCTGCGACGACGACTCGTTGTGGTGGCGATGAGAGGTTCGCCTGTGAGTCGGCGAGCTGTTCAGAGATTTCGGCAACTCGCTATTACTACCGTTGGATCCGTTAAAATCAAATTATTGCTCGGAATTTGCATCTTTCTCACCTTGATCTTGTTCTTTGTTAGAGCTTCTACCTCCGTTCAATTGAAACAGCATTATGATTTTGTTGATCAATCTGCTTTTCACAGGTTCGTTGATTTCGCAATTCTATAAGCTCTAATTTGCGTTTATATGTTTTCGTATTACTTTTGTTGATCACTTTTTGCTTTACATTTAGTGATTGTTTGTGTTATGGAGCATGTGATGGTAGATTTTTGTTGCTTTATATGGAAACTGGTTGATATAGTTGTGATTTAGAATGTGAAGTTAAGTAATTATATAAATTAAGAGTTTCCTTTTGTGTGTGATTGTGTGTCAATTTTGAAGTTTTTTAGAGAGTAAGTGCTATTTGTGATTCTTTCAAAAAAAAAAAAAAAAAAGTGCTATTTGTGATACTTTTGAATTGTGATGCCTACCTGAAGAAAGTTCTGAAAAGGTATGTTTTTTGATAGTACTAAAGTTGTCACTTTGCTCCTAACTTTAATTTTATGAAGTGAGAAAGAACTAAAGAGAGTTCGACTTTTTGAGAAAAGAGTTTCCGTTTTTAAGCATCATAATTTGACAGGTTAAGATAGTGCCAAATTGATATAGTGTATGCCATTGGAACCTGTGAATCGTTGTCGATGGACTATGAAGTTTTTGAGGAGTTATTGTTAGGTCAAGCAAAATTGGAGTGGAAGACTTTTGCACCATTGATGAGTTTAGAGAAAGCTTAAATTGAAAGACGAGAGGAGGTTAAGTACGCGACGTAGCTAAGATAAGTAGTTGTTTATTTCCTTATTACCAAAAAAAGTAGTAGCTTATTTTCTTTTAGTAATGGTTCGTAGGGGTGTAAGTTCAGTGTAAGGTTTGGATTTAGGCCTAATCCTATTCGATCCAAACAAAATTTGGATTTTAATTTTCCATCCAAATCCAAACCAATTAGAGCTTGAGTCTAAACCAATTAAATACAAATTTTTAAACACTAAATTGGATCCAATCCGAATTATCCAATTTTTTAAACTGTATTTTTTCGATGAAATAGATTTGGCGCGAGCACCAAGATACAGTGTTCGATAATAGATATAATTCATACAATTCCATATTAATTCATTAATAAACTAATAACAACTAATAATTCATTACAAACTCATAATTCATTACAACAAAAGGTTCAACAATAACATAACAACATGTTCAACTTCACAGCAGATTCAACTGTACATCATCAAGTTAGGGTTTTAACTTTAGGGGAAGGGAAGGGCTATCGGACCATTTGAGATTTTTTTTAAAAAAAAAATTAGTTAAGCCCAATCATAAATATAGAATATAGGGCGTATTTACTATTCAGTTATTTTGGATCCACCCTCAACCCAATCCAATCAAAAAACCTGTTTTTATTTTTATTTTTAAAAAAACTCAATCCGAATCCAATCCGATCATAGTTTGAGTGCAATCCGAATTACTAATTCAGTTTTGTTCGAATTGAATTTCGGATTTATCTGAATAACTTTCAACCCTAATAGTTGGTGTCCCAATAAGGCTATAAAATTGCTCCTTGAGTCTGAAGATAATGGGCAACATTTGATTTTTCTAGATGGAACTGTGTCAACTTTGACCATTGATTTCTATCCATCTTTTTTAAAGGTATTGCTTTTATCCACATTATATTGTAAAACATATGACTTGATAACTGTATGTTATATCTCTGTAGATTAGTTTTGAATTGTTACACTTTTACAACATAACACTTTACAATTTTGGGAAAATTTATAGTAAAAATTAGTAAGTTTATGTCCAACTAAGTCATATGTGGCCTATCAATTTTGGGTAGAGGAAGTAAATCAATCCACCTAGCTATGAGTTTAGCAAGAAGTGTTGGGAACGTACTAAAATTGACCTTAATAACCCTTATGAATTATGGTCCTCCTTGATAAGATAGTGAGGGCTTACTGTAACTCTGAGTTCGAACAATAATTTGGAATGCTGTTCAACGGAAAATATTATTGTCAGACATTTACAACTTGTTCTTTACTGCTGACATAGGTAGGTAAGTAGGTTGAATCACCAATCTAACATCTTCTACTCTTATCCTTCATGAACTGCAATGGATGAAATGCGTGATAGTCACACTTGAGCTCTGGTGGACCTAAATCTATCAGAGCCAGGTCTTTAAGAAGAAGGAAAAAAAATCCCCTAGCCTTACAAATTGTGAATTTCAGAGCTCTGTACTCTGTGTAAGAATATAACTTGCTACAATTTGCTGTTTTTCACTTCTAAGAAATAGGAGACTAGCCAGAACTTGGTCCTACACATGGGGTAGGTTAATTGCAGTATGGTATCAGCGTACGACTTTGTATGCTGATTGATGAACTAAGAGATTGCTTTCTCCGGGAGATTTTGAGATATTGAGTACCCTTTTTGCAACTTCATGGAGCATTAGTAGCAGATTGACTGAGTTGACTCAACACCTGAACTGTGTATGCGAGGAATATAAGTTTCCTGTGAGCATTAGATACTTCTTTGGATGAGGAAGTGGATCAATTTTTATTGCTGCAAATTTCAGTGGCGTGCGTGGCCTTAGACATACCAAATGTAGTGAGAAGATTCAATGCAAGCCTCTTTTGAGAGGCAAAATACCTTGTGTTTACTTGTATTATTAACATTACCAAGATACGTCTGAGTTCCCTTAAATCTCCCATATGAAGCTTGGGGGTGATAAGCTTTTATATTATTGATGCTCTCTTGATCATGTTAATGGGCGTATCATCTACAGAGGCTAACACCTTACGGATGGTATTACCCACTAAAGAAACCCTTTTTGAAAGATTTGTTTGACCCCGTAAAGGATTTTTTTGGGTTTACACACCTTTTTCGAAGCTTTCTGTTTACAACACCCTCCTTGCTCCCTGATGGTCGTTTATGTTGACCAATATAACCAAGAGGTAATTAGATGGCCTTTCAAATCACCATGTTAAAACACATTTGTAACGTTTATATGGCAGCTTATCCGTACTTTCCTAGACGTCACTGCTAGTAAGGATCTGATGGTTCTAAATTTTTAATGATAGCTGAAGCAAATGTCTCTTTGTAATCTGAAAGACCAACATAGTCTTATGCCTTTGAATTGGCCCCATGAGGTCTATGTTTGATTTTATTGCCGATGGACTGAATTCTACATTTCCTTGGTACCATTTGCTGCCAGTCCTTGGAAACTTAAGGCACATAGCATTAGTGCAGCATGGTTTTTGACTGCTTCAAAGAATTTTGTTGGTTCTCTGTGTGTGTGGGTGCGTGCGTGCGTGCGTGTGGGTGCGTGCGTGTGTGTGTGTGTGTGTTGGGGGGTTATTATAGATAGATATGGAAATAGATTGGAAATTAGCGTGTGCAAAGTTCACAAATGTGGTAGCCAGGAGGAGAGGAAGAGATGGAATAGTAGATATAGCCGTATGGCTTGGAATAGCAAAGATAGAAGGTATCGAGAAGGCATATGAGTTTTGGTGGATTTTCTACATCTATGACGGTATTAACAATAATATCTAAGATAGAATGTGGCAGAGAAAAAGAAGTCGAAGGGGTTAATCTAAACAGGGTGAATTTATTAGATTATTATATAAATGTAGGGGGGTTTGACACATAAGTATGTAAAAATTGTCGGCAAAATATTGGTATATAGATATAGTGCCAACAACATATATACTAAAATGTTGCATGAAGAAGGCATATGCATTATACTTGGATATTCACCCCTCTTGTTTAATATCCTCTAAAGATCTTTATGTTATATAAATATGTAAAATCGCATAATTAGTTTCGGATTGATTTTAGAGATTATATGTTTGAACAACTGAGAGTTCAATTCTGTGGAGTTTGTGATTCAATATCATAACAAAACTAGCCAAGTGCAAATGTGCAATACACGCACCTACTCCGACTGACATTTAGGAAAATTTGTTGCCATGAGAATTATATCACAACCAATTGCGGTTGAGTTTTTTTTTTTAAAGTATACCAAATAGCAATATGCAAACTGCCTTATTTTAATACACCGATCTAGTAATCCAGCCAACAAAGCATATATATCATCAAACTGTGATGAAAATTGCTGTTGAATTGTTTGTAACATGAGCATAGGAATTGGAATATGCATGTAAGAGTGCTGATTTAAATGATAGGGTTAGATGTCTTCACAGAATCTGAAAATCTTAGAGAGAAATTTGGTGAGCTAAAAGATTTAGAAGCTTAGATGTCTTCACAGAATCTGAAAATCTTAGAGAGAAATTTGGTGAGCTAAAAGATTTAGAAGCTTGGAACCTTTTTCAAGATAAAGGATAGCTAATGTAGATAGAATTGGCAACTTTGGCGGTAAATTTATCGTTATGTGGAGCTGAATTAGATTTTTTTTTTTGAATTATGCACTTCCTCCCTATAACACATCGCTCTGATGTGACCTTTAATGGTAAGTGCCAATTGTCTTTTCTTAGATGCTTCTAATAATTTTGCTCGTTTTTCGATGAGTTCAAGATTGGAAGACACGTGTTCTACTGCCTGTCATTGGCTGTAGCTCAGTATATTTTTCTTGTAATAGTAAGGAATGGCAAACGTCTTCCTTTTGTGGTGACCATATGAATTTTGTGGAAGGGTATCTCATATGGTACTTTGTCAGCTAGAAGAGCTCTAGGAACTCTTTTGACGAAATAGGCAGTACTAGGACGGAATTTCTGTGAAGGAAAGAGGGAGACCAACTTGAAACCTCAAAGGTAGAGATAATTTGTGCAAGTGTTTGTGCTTTTATTTTACCTTTTCATTTCGCTGTGGTTTGTCTATGCAAGTAGATAGATGAGCAACTCCAGAGAGGCAATAATTATGTTTCAATCGTCGCCAGTAAATTTAGATCTTATAAACTCGTCCTCCTTTTTCTTTTCTTTGTTTCTTGTAATTTTTTCCTTTCGTGTGGGTGAGTAAACACTATATAGGATTGGGAAGTGAATGAGGAAGGAGAAAGAATCTCTAGTCACCTCTAGTTGGAACTTAATAAGGTTCCAAGTATTAATAATTATTATTTTAAAAGCTAAAGAAGTCAGGATATAGGAAGTTTACCAAACTTTGCTCTTGGACAAATCACTTATTTTGCTAGCCTGATACAACAGAATATGATATACATGGTCTGTGTTTAAAGACTTCAAGTCTACTAAAAGTAGCATGACTCAATTCTTTGATTTGATGCAATAATGGGTTGCAATATTCTGAACAAAACTACTGCTTGCAACTCAATCTCAAGTCTGAAACAAAATGGGTAACAAAATTTTGTTTTTGCTTGCATCAGTAAATGAGCACACAATATGAAATATCACATCAACTGGAATATTCAATCAGTAGTGTAATCTATTACATGCTACCAATGCCTTTACGGCTCTGAGTCATAGGCCTAATCAGGATTAGTTTATCAGTTACTGTTTCTGATAAGGTTGTTAGGAGACCAGAAAACTTTTATATAATAAGGAGCATAAAGTTTGTTAGCAGACAATAAATCTTTTATATAATAGAGAACACAAAGCGTATTGTGCAGCACAAAATCATTATCTGAACCTTTTACTTTTTTGCAAACTTCATGGTCATATGAGTTTTAGTTGAAAGTTTTATGAGTCATATAAAACTCCCCAAAAACATTTTAACTCCTAAAATCATGTCTTTCGGAGTTTCTATGAGTAGTGTACGACATAGTAGAAGTTTCTTTGTTGGGCAAATTACTAGTTGTATTCAATTTGCACTGTGTGGGAATATAGCCTAAGAACCATATCAGAATGAGTTGGCATGTGATTGGGTACTTCAAAGTATATATCCACTCTTCACAATAGAAGCACTATGTCTTGAAATCTTTCTATGAGCTTGACTTAATGGACATAGGTGCTACACCATGATTTATTAGCTGCAGTAATATTTTTCATGGTAGTAGGAAGCGTAATATGTCTCCACTTGTAGGAAGATTAGTTTGTTACTGGTAGTAGGAATTTTAACATATATCCTCTATGCTCCTCTTTTAAGAAAAGCCTGGTTAGCGTAGCTGAGCTTATTAGGTTGATCTGAAATAAAAGTTTCTATTTTGCTAATCATTCTCTTGGTCAACAATGGACCATTTAATGTTTCAACACTTGTCAACAGCTGGTACATGAACCGGTGAACTTTTCGAATCTATGCAAGATTCCATACTTTAGACTTGAGAGCACTAAATGTCAACTTTTAACTACCTGAGTGTTAGCAGGAAAGCTCTTACTAAGAAATTTCTGCTTCCCTAGGATTCACATGAATTAAGTGATGGGATATGTAAATCTTTCTATGAACTTAGAACATGTTCCCCATGATTGATATGCTCATTATTGTGTTCTTTTGTTTGTTTGACAGGACACAATAACAGTAGCATGTTTGTTGTTGTTTTGAGAGTGAGTGCATGATAATCCTTCTAGAAGTAGATGATTTGAAATGGCCACTTCTGAAGAAATATAAGAGTATCCTATTTCCAACTAACAATTTAAGTGCTTAAACTTATCTTTATACTGGATTTACACTTCTACAGAGGACTACCCCCTCAGGCTGTAACAAGAGTTTTACGAAAGTCAAGACTGATGTAAACATGAGGACTTTTATATTTGTAATGCCTTTTTAAAGGTCGGTTGTGTTGTAGCAGGCTGACTTGCTGTCATGAAGTGACCTTTACCTACAGCCCTATGATTAGCACCATTATTGGTCGAACTTACACTCGCTAGTGTCTCATCCTTGACTACTTAACATACTTAATCAATTAATTTAAGAAGTGTCATTGGCTAGTCTTTGAGCGCAGATAGTCTCAAGATTTATAAGAGGACTACTAGGTTTCCTTTTGGAGGCATTAATGTGTGAGACATGGATCCAGAAATAGAATACTACAACAATTAAGTATAGACTAGTATGATAACACCCTTGGTTTGGTATATAGAATATTAATTCATGATTATGACAGATAACGGAATTTAATATACAATTATTTTTATTATAATAGTGGAAGTGACAGAGTGCTATTAGTTATGGTTGCTTTTGGTAGTTATCTTAGCATGCTGGTCATCTTAATTACCATGGGTAGGTAGCCATAGGGGTTGATACTACACTAGCTTGAAGCATTCTTCCTTGAGATGTCCTCTCATCCCACAGTGGTCACACCTTTTGGCTTCCCTTTCCATCCTCATTTTCTTGTAATCTTTATTCTGGAAGTTCTGAAGTGGTCCAAGGCTTTGACCTTGTCTATTCACAACCAAAGCACTCACTTCTGCTCCCAGATTAATCTCTCTAGTGATCTGTTTTTGCCTTTCAACTTGAAGAACCAAGTTGTAGGCTTTATTGACTCAAGGGCTCCATCCCTAGGAAATTAGTCTTCATCTGGTCATAACCGTATTATAATTACTACTACTGTGAAGAGAGGAATATATTGCAAGATATTATACCGTATTGACTTATCTTAACAATTGATATCTATTTGAGAGATAACTACTTGAGAGATATGCGAGCCCTGGTTTATTGGTTCACTGTATGTCATGGGGTCTATATTTATAACTGCCAACATCAATCTGTGAAGAGAAATTTTGAAGCCATTTGGTTGGTCATTCCTGGAGAATTTATATAGCTTCACTAGCATATGGTACCAAATTATTTAGTAAATCTTTTGATGCATTCTGTTTGGTGCTGGCAGGTAATGGGTATCTGACTGGTTTCTGGTATTGCAGGAACGGATATACACTATTAATTAATACCTGGAAGAGAAATGATCTTTTGAAAAAATCCATCTCTCACTATGCAGCATGTCTTGGACTGGACTCTATACACATCGTATGGAGTGAGCCCGATCCTCCATCAAAGTCTCTGATTCATACTTTAGAGCGTGCTGTGCGGAAAAATTCAAATAATGGAAGAGAGATTGAATTGGAATTCGATATTAATAAAGAAGATAGTTTGAACAATAGATTTAAAGAAATCAAGGATTTGAAGACAGATGTGGTTTTCTCAATCGATGATGATGTCATATTTCCTTGTTCATCTGTTGAACTTGCATTTAGTGTATGGCTGAGTGCTCCTGAAACAATGGTCGGATTTGTGCCACGCATGCATTGGTTGGATCATTCCGTATGTATCTCTCTCTCTCCTTTTCCCTTGTATCTTGTGAGGCTAGTTATCTTCTGTGTGTGCAACAGTGCAAGGCGTAATGGACTTTATTACCTTCTGTGTGTGCAAGGCTTGATACAACATCTTTGAGCTTTATCTTATCTGGCCTGTGTCATGATGCAATGTTGTCATGTTCTCTCCACATTTTTGAGAATAAGCATAGCTATGTCTTTGCTCTAGACTTCGAGTTTGTTCTTCTTCCCCTTCACCCTTAGATTAAGGAGGAAAAGTTGCAACAAGAGATTGTGATAAATCATCTTATACCTCCTTGCTTCACGAGCTCTTTGTTTACCTAGTCATGCTAAATAGTCAAACCCTCCACATGTTTATGAGAAATAACCTAGTCATGGGCACTTGTATACATCTTTATATCGTTGTAGTTTATGAAATTTAGAACTTAGCATAGTATCTGGTCTCCGCTTTTGCCATTGTATTCTATACTAGTCCTCAAACATATAGTCGAGTACTCATCTTTCTTTTTCTCAATGTGTTTACAAAGCATTCTAATTCTTGCACAAACATTAGGTTGATGATTTAAGGCCGATCTGCAATCTACTAGGTGTGGTGCTCTTAAATGTTTTGTTCACTGTTTAGTGAGTTCTTTCCTTCTTTACATGTGTTTCTGTGTGTGATATCGTGGCTGCCAGCAGTACAAGTGTACAATTATAAAAATAATGATATTTTCTTATAATTTTGCTAACTGTAAAATTTATCCACAGAGAGGCAATAGGAATTACTATGCTTATGGAGGTTGGTGGTCTGTTTGGTGGATGGGTACTTATAGTATGGTATTATCCAAGGCAGCTTTTTTCCACAAAAAGTATCTGGCAATGTACACGAATGAGGTCCCAGCATCCCTTAGAGAATATGTTGCTCAGAACAGGTAATATTGGGGGTTCTGGATAGTAGCTGGGCTAAGAATTTTTATCCCTTCTGGTACAGCCTGGCTGGTTGATTTGCCTAATACTTGTTCAGTTGCTGAAAGTGTTGTCATGACTTAATTTTTTGGAATGATTATGCAGGAATTGTGAAGATATTGCAATGTCGTTTCTTGTTGCAAATGCAACTGGTGCTCCTCCTATTTGGGTTGAAGGTGAATATCTTTTCATTGTTAGAAAATATACACACTAATGATGATTACAATCAGAAATACAACACACTGACTGAAACTAAACACAAACAGACTTCAAGTTACGAGAAATTTTGCTCTCCTTTAGGCGAAATTCATCCCATACATAAGTATGCACTTGGTCGAACGAAATTCCAGATTTAGGATGCACTTAATATTGCTGATTAATGATCATTAATGTCTAGAGCACTGAAGCCCAGCTTAGGCGAAATTCCAGATTTATGCCTGTGCTTTATCCGAATTTCGCCTAAATATTATCTGTGCATTATCCAATATTTCACACTGATTGATATAATCTTCTGAATGAGTATTAAATTCCAGTTTCGAGATGCACTTAATAACTGATCATTAAAGTGCATTATCCGAATATTTATTTTAATGGGGCTTAAGTGCATCCTCAATCATATACTAGACTTCAACTCACCTTCTGCACTGAAGCAAATTTACTTTAAGATAACTGTTATCGATTCTCAATTAATTACCTTCTGATTTATGTTACCATCTTAATTCTTAGCTTCTCGATACTTTATTTCATGGATTGTTGCATCAATTTCTCAGTCTATCACGTGTTTAATGTCATATATGTTTCTATTGCATACATGCAATTAATGTAGCTATTTGTACTGGTACTACGCGATAGAAATTCATCTTGTGGTCGTATAACATGCAATTGTGCTGCTGATGACTAGATTCATGGTGAGTTATATAGTAGCCTGTTTTGCAATCACATGAAGCCGTTACATTCTGTTTCGGAACTGTAATACGTATTAGACTCTTGCATGTCACCAGTCAACTTGAACTAGTATGGTTGAGCACAGGGGCGAAGCTAGGATTGAAAACCTAACGGAGCCAAGTATATATGAACAAAACTTCAACCTAGAGATGAACAAAACTACTTCAACAGAAAAGGCAACAAATCGACCCAGAAATCAACAAATCAACCCATAAATCAATAAATCACCCCAAAAATCAACAAATCAACTCAGAAATCAAGTAATTATCCCAGAAAACAACCCACGAATTTATAGAAATAGGTTAGGATCGAGCAAATTATTTCCTAGATTTTAGAGGTGGACACAGCATATAGGACATCTCTTTAAGCATAGTGAAGTATTGTATATACTTGTGATGTGCACTGAGTAGTGAGTGTAAATGATTGAGACCTTTCATCTCCATATTACACTTTTGTCTTCGTATTCTCAGAAAAAAAAAAAAAAAAAAGCAAGCTCCTTGTACAGAATCTAAATGATTTTTGTGTGAGATCATCTTAGTGGCAACCTTGAGTCTTAGTTATTCAAGAACCCATTCGAGGACAATTCCATGTTTCCTCTACTCGTTACCATTTGTTTAGTTCACCCCTAATACTTCAAGAAACATATCGAGAACCTTATTTCAAATTTCGAGATTTTGTGAAAGCTTCATCACATGGTTACTTAGGATCTTTGGCAATTCAGCTCATAAGCCAAGAGAAAAACATATCAAAATGCCCAGAAAAACAGATCAAAATGCCAGAAAAACAGATCAAAATGCCAGAAAAACAGATCAAATTTCCAGCAATAATACCCAGAAAAACCAAGTAGAAATCAAATCAGTATAATCGTATCAACAAAAACAAAAAGAAGAATAAATACTTATCATTTCTTGGCTGAAAACGTTGAGAATATTCCCATCAATTCATACCAAGCTTCCTCATAAATTTCTGAATTTGAAAGCTTCGTTTGAGAATTGGGGAGTTTGAGGGTTTAGACTATTTGGAGAAGATGAAATAATTATGGAGGAGTTGAAGAAGGGAGTACATTTTTTGGCCTAAAAAAATTTAAAAAAAAAAGAAAAAGAAAGAAGAAGATGAAAGTTCAGCACTTTCGTAGGGTCCAATGAGGCATGAGGAAGTGAGGGAAGAATATAGATTGTACGGAGTAGTAGAATAAAAAGCGAGTCAAAGAAAAAGAAAAAAAATAGTCCCAAGCGTATTCGAACCCGCGACCTTCTGGTTTATAGCTTCATCCGCTAGTCCCACTTGCCAGTAAGCCAAGGGAGTTTTTGTGTTCTTAGTTGCAGTTTATTACTATATATCCTAAAATCTGCAGGTGCCCAATTTAAAAAATAAGGGCCGCGGGGTTGGGCCACAGGGGCCGGGCCCCTGCCAGCCCCCCCTGTGGCTTCGCCCCTGGTTGAGCAGGGATTTCATACGACAGTTTGAAAGCGAAGTTTGGATGGTTGTGTATGGGATATGGGATGACTTCTTTACAAGTGACTGTTTTGTGGATGGTGACTACTAATAAGATTGGGCGTGAATTTGATAGAATTTGGTCGCCTTAGGCCGTCATACTGTGCACACCCATCTTAGTTAAGAACTTGCTAAATTGCTATGGTTGTTGTAGTGAAGTTTAAAATATTAAATTTGTTTCATCCATGATCCGATAGTACTGCTCTTGATTAATGTTTGAAATTAAGGAAGCAGTGAGCCAGTGCCAGTGATTGACAAGAATATCTTGGACAATGTGAGATACAAGAAAACATCCCCTTGATGCGTCCTCAACATGAGCTTAAGTTCGGCAAATTTTGCTGCTATAATTTTTTTGAAGATCTGAAGTGACTGAACAGGGTTCCGATTAGATAGGGTAGGCAAAATTGCTGAGCTTTAGTGAACTGAGATCTTTTTTGTGCAGATATAGGTCCTAGTGGTTAGCCTGTGCTTGTATATGTGAATTATCTCAGAGCATAGATTGATTTGGCAGAGTCAAAAGGAAGCATGTTGAGGGGTAGCTCTAGAATGGAGTAAGTGGAACTTGATGCTTGTGCATCGTGTCTACACTCCGAAGTCCGAGGTCAGGCTCCAGACTTAGTTACAGATGTTGGACTATGCATATCCTGGAACTCCGACGAGTCTATCACCAATCTTCTCTAAACAAACTCATCCTCAATAATAAAGGAAACCAAATACATGTAGACCATGAATGACAATATATTGTTTGGACAGAATAATCGGAGTGTAGAATAAGGAATAATGACCATATTATTTTCTGTGTGTAATCCATAGGTCGGTTTATTCAGGTGGTAGATTTGTCTTTTGTCTTTTAGCATTGTGTTTACCCCATTCAGGGTTTCTATTTCTGAAAATGCATGTTAGTATGAGTGACAACATTTACACTGTCTGCTCGAGTGTTTACCTTTCAAATCAAGAGTGTTTTCTAATGATACTTTAGTACTAGGACTTTGTTTGGCTAAATGTTAGTTAGCAAACTAAGAGACATATGGTTTGTGGGTCCCAATATAGTGAATTTACAAAAATGCCTTAAAATTAAGCTAACTACAATGTAGCCAAACAATCATACTCTTGTAGCACATTTGGTAGCTAATTATAAATGGTGGTATTGGTAATGAATATTTATGTGAATGTGTAGAGGTGTCCTTTGTCAATGTTTTATGCTTGTGGTGATGAAATTCTATATCCGAATACGTGGTATTGTGAATAAAACTTTATGCTTATTGCCACGTCTAAAGTGGTAATGGAACTATAGGAAGAAAAGAGCTATATGGAGATGGACAAGGATTACCATGGATGTTGGCATGATTATTTCTAAGAAAATTACTATATTCTTACCACCATTTATTACCATCTACCAATGGGCTGTGCCTGTTAGTATATATCTTGGTCTATTTACTAATGCTTTTGAGCAGTTGAACCTCTGTTCCATGGTAAATGTTGAGTATCCTATTATATAGCGTCATCTGCTTCTGACTCCTGTTTTCTCGTGTTGCATGTTAGTTCTGTAACCTTTGCATCTAACAATAGTAACGATGTGGTTACCTATTGCAGGCAAGATATTTGAAATCGGTTCTACAGGAATCAGTAGCTTGGGAGGTCACAGCCAGAAACGAAGTGAATGCGTTAACAGGTTCGTTGATGAGTTTGGGAGAATGCCTTTGGTTTCCACTTCTATGAAAGCTGTTGATAGCCGAAATACCTGGTTTTGGTGATGTGCAACTTCATCTTGCCCCTATTGATATTTGTTCTGCACAGCTTATTTAGTTACTTACCATTTTTATTATTTGGTTTTATTTACCATGTACCATATAGTCATATACGATAGTTGATCCCACAAAAAAAAGGGGTTTATAATTTTAAGTAGATCAATTTCCTGTCAACTGAGTGTTCAGCAATCTGTTCTCAATATTTCCCAAAAACTTGTATGAAATGGATCACCCAAAATCAATAGAAGATTGAGACTTTTGTGTGCATAAGTATCTCTCTTGTCAACTAATATGGTGATGTGCTGATGTGGCCATGTGGGGACATATTGCACAAAAAATATCTCCAGGGGAAATTGTTGAATTTTATTCTTTTTTTAGATTAGTTCTGTGTGATACAGAGTTGAGCTTTCTTTTTCTACTTTTCAGATTTTTTTTCTTAGCCATTTCCTTATCCAATAAACAGGGTTGTTATAGTATACTAAGAGGGATCCTTTTTGAATTTTACAAATTATCATGTGAAAAACAGAAGATCGCACATTATGAAGATAAGGTGGCTAATGAATAATCAAAGGGTCGGATATTATGAAAGTGGACCCTTTTACTCAGTAAGGACAAAGCAAAGTGCATCATCGTCTTATTATGAATTAATGTTGCTTTATGAACCTTTTTTTTGGCATGTCTTTAAGATTATAGGAGTTGCAGATAATATGTAGATATTCTTTAAGATAGTTAGCGCAGGACCAAAGAACAATTTGGGGTGGGGTTTTCTCTTGAAAAAGTTAGGGGTAGAGTAGGTAGATCATGTCTTAGTTAAGGAGTTCTTCGTCAAATTCTCTTTGGCTACTTGAGATAGAAATGTCTTTCAAGTGCATTGCTACCGACTTCATTGTGTCTGCATGCTGTTGTGTGAACACTAATGAGAGAAGAGGTGGTCCTGTCGTCTGACGAATTTATTGAAAGGAATGAGCACTGCTCGACGTGCACGGAATGCGTAAAGATGGGCAGCATGCGACTTCCGCTCCCCCCCGGCCTGTCTCAACAACATGAATGTGCATCGAGATCATTTCTTTGCACATGAACATGAGGGCGGGTGCGTGGGTTGATTGTTGGAGGCGGGCAGGTAGGGTGATATTAAAAGATCATCGTGCCTGTTCGTATCATTGTTAGATTTCAGTCTCAGGTTTTTATATTTTAATAAACAGTCATGTATGCTAGTTATAGTAATCTTGAGGATGGACTTTAGTATATCCTATATCACTGGTTTGTAATACAATGAAAACTCAAAAGTTGCAATAGTAATAAGAAACAGGCCCATCTTGTTTGGTGCCTTATCCGTACACTCCAATGCAAGGCTCTACAAGTACACTAGAATCAGTAGAATGTGTCCTCGGATTTTCTCTGTGATGCTTGAACACTTACAGAATAGATAGTGGAAAAAATCCGCTGTAAGGCTTGAACAATATGAAGATGAACATGTATACTATGCTCGTCTGCTTCGCTATAGTTGGATTTAGACTGGTAGATACTATAACCACTGTCCTCATTTTCTCAACTGCTGTTTGCTATAGATGTGATTGAGACTTGAAATGCCAACTACAATTCAGTCAACAAGATCTTTTTGTGATCAGTTGCTTAACCATGGAGCTTAGCCCTGCTGTATTTGTTGCAAATCAGAAGTTAACATGTTTTGCAATTTTTGAGTTAGACAAGAAGATGTTATATTAGTTCTATTTCTTAGACAAGTTTTCATTTCAATCTCCAAAAGATTTTACCAATTGTGCAAGCCAATGCACTAAAAATGTAGGAGTTAAACAAACATTCAAAGTGCTGCCTGATATCCTGCAGTGTATCACTGAGTGGATCATATTTCCTGCCAACAAAATACATCAGCATTCCAAGTTTGTTGAACAAATGGGAACTATGTGATCTACTGTTCTACATTAATCTTGCTATAGGGAAACGACCAGTATCAATGTACATTTTAATCACTTATTTCTTTAACAATGTTTATGTTAACGTTATGCGAAGATGATATTTTAAAAAAGCACATTGTCCAGATTTCATATGATTATGTTTTTTTTTTTGACATCGACATATGATTATGTTACTGCTTATATATTGGTGAAAATTCATGGTCGAAGTTCTTTCACTTTTAGATTTCAAGAAGGCAAACATGAAGGCTAAAATGGGACGGAAGAGGTAAGAAACATCAGAATAAGTTTCAAAAGTTTTTGCTCATTACATAAGCTATACAACTGTACAATTACAAATTATACCAGCATACTGATGTACCAAAGCCAGTATCAATAAATTACAACACTCAAGAGCCACACGGGAAGATACCCAATGGCTCAACTCTTGATTCCTCAAAGATAGGCAATGGTAATACTAATATGCCCTTATTATGTTACCTAATCAATCTAATGTGTGATGGTGAATTTTAAGCCAAGAATGAACAAAAGACTAATATTCACAGAGCAGAGCTTGCCAGAATCCTGCAAGTTGCTCGCTTTCATCGTTAGCTATTGGCACGAGGAGGTGGATCGAGAGGGTAACATGTATCTTCACCGCCCGTGCTCCATAAAAAACTTGCATACTTTGATGCATGAAAGGAGTTGTCGGGTTCAGCCACCGTAGCCTGTTGGAACCTCTCTTCAGCTCCCCATAGGTCCTTTCGTACCACCCACAAGAAATTCGCGTACTGGGTCATTACCTCTGCGTCTGTTGGATCCAATTGTATTGCACGCTTGAAGCACTCCTCAGCCCTAAAGAATAAAAGAGACAAGTACATTAATACAAGAACAACAGAATATCTTGTTGCTCAAATGACATTAAAATGCCACTAATTCACGACTTTGGCGAGGAAAACAAATGCAATTATAGCTACAATCATAGTCTTGGTACATAAATACCAAACCAATGTACAACAGTTTTAATTCAAATTGCAGTCTTGTAATTAGTCTAATGTAGCAGATATAATTATCATCTAACAAGTCTACCATCTACTTCTACCAATCAAATTATCAAAGAGAAGTGTTTGTGTAGTACAACTAGTTAAAAATATCAAACTCACTCAATAAATCAAGGACAAATATTCCAATTGCAAAAATGGCAAGTTCTAAAACATATCAACAAGCACAAATAATAGTAATAAATGGCAAAAAAATTATACCTGTCATAATCCCGGAAAACAAGGCAGAGAAACTGAGCATAATTAGAGAGCAAAAGAGTATTATTAGGCTCCTGAAACAAACCAATCTGGTAAAGAAGGTCAGTTCTATAATACTCCTCATAATCATCTCCTTCAATCATAACTCCTATAGGAGAAACAAACTCAATCTTCTTCTCTCTCAACTTAACATCATAATCATCATTATCTTTAACATGATCATCATTAACAACAAATCTTAACCCTTCATTTTTTACATAACCTCCTTGTCCCATCTGATTAGCATCTTCAACCATTGAATTCCACAAACCCACCTCATTTTCATCCAATTTTTCCAAAACTTCCCTTGTTGACACCCCTAATTTTTCCAAAACTCCCCAACTTCTTGAATTTTGGTCTAAATCATCATCATTTTTCTTCAATTTTTCCTGGGTTTTTGGTGATGGTTGCAATGATTCAAGTGAATTGGTTGCGAAATTCGACGTAAGAACCATAACTTGCAACATTAAATCAGGGGTTTTAGCAAAAACTTCCCTAAACAACCAAATAAAAGAAGATGTCATCTCTCTTTGAACTTTACTCACAATCCCATCATCAACCTCTTCATCTAAAACCAACCCTCTAGTTTTCAAAGCTTGGCTTTGAACTTCCCTTATAATATACAAAGTTGAACAACACAAACTATTAATAGGATCATCATTCATATGATGTTCAAGATCCCCAATTTCTCTCTCCTCCTCTAATCTCAAAAACTTTTGCTTCATTTTAATCATTCTAAGAGAAAGAGGGAGCTCAATGCTACTTGCTCTTAAAGCAATGCAATCACGAATCATAGCATCTCTAGCAGGCCAATCTGGGGGCTCAGGACGGATGCCGAGCAAAGAAGGTTCTAGTACATCCACATGACAATCCGAGTGCCGAAACGACGTACTAGTAGTAGTACTACTACTAGTACTACGGCCAAAATTAGGGGTGTTAATCTTCCGACTGTTTTGTTTCCGGGTGAAATCTTCGATGGGATGATAGTGGGGGAAATCATGGCCGTCGAAACTTGCACTACAGGATCTACGAAGAAGGTTGTAGTCCGTTGATTTAGAGCGAGAAAGAGTTGAACAGGTGAGAATGGAAGATGAAGAACGAGAAAGACGGAGTTTGTGGGAAGGGAAGAGTGAAGAAGAAGAAGATGAAGTGTTGTGTGGAGATGGAGGAGAGAGAGAAGGAGCACTTGCTTGAGCTATGTTTACTCTCATCTTTCTTCTTCTTTAGACAGGGAAGAAAAAAGCAGTGTGAGAAAAGGGGAGAGATTGGAGGATTCTCAAGAAAGGTGAAGTGATAAAGGGGTTATGTAGGTGTTTTTTGATGGAAAAGATGGGGTGTAAGATTTGACCTAGGGGAAAAAATAAGATACAAAAGGGTTGGTTGATTATAGTTGATATTTGATCGTAAGAATTTAGCTGGAAACGAAATATGTTAATGTGAAATATGAGAATATTATAACAAGATTCGAGGTTAGGGATTTGATTTATATTAGAGAAACTTTAAAGAGGAAATATCTTTCTATTCTTCTCTGATTAGGAATTGACCTATATCCTTTTCCGACTAGGAATTGACCTCTAAGAGGTTATGGTTTAATAGGGTGTTTCTTCTTAATATATTAAAATAAGATAATAAACTAAATAAAATAAAATAAAATATAGAAGTATGTCCAAATAAAGAATTTTTTGTTTCCAAATAAGGATGGTTGGTCAAGTTTCAAAGCTTGCATATGCGTCAATGCGTGATTGTGGGTCAGATCCTATCAAGGATATTTTGAGGGGATTTTTCCTTACCCCACCCCATCTTCAATGTGTGCCTCCCGTTTACTTCACAAAAAAGGAAAAAGAGATAGGAAAGGGAGTTTGCACCTGTATAAGTGGAATTACTTGATCGACATTCCTCTCAAATATCTAATACCAAACATAGTTGTCTAGTATTTCTCTATTTTATACTTTTCTCAATTGAGAAATAGAGTTATTATTTTCGTAGTATCTATATTGCATTTCAGAGCCAATTTTAAATTTTTTGAACATGTAACTTGTATCTTCGAGAAAACTACTTTAAAATGATCTAAACCTTCACATATCACTTATTATCATATTTTTTTTATACAACTTTTTTCAAAAAAAATATTCTAACATAACATAATAAGTACGTAAAAGACAATGAAGAAATTACTTCAACCAAAAAATAATCTAACTAAATCATATCCAATACAATAGATAAAATAACCCACTCAAAACGAAGATTAGGGTTTCGCTCTCCAATCCAATTACATGTAAATATGGTCAATTGTTCCACAAAAATTTAAATAAAGATAACGCAAACTAAATTCATTGCAACGTGAAAGATCCATAGAGATCTACCCTCTAACTTATTGAGCGAATGTGGTACTTCTGACAATGTCTGAATTCTGAAAGCAAAGAAGAGTGTTAAATGATCTCTTGACTTTTTTTTTTTTTTTTTTGAAAATTGATCTCTTGACTTTGCTCTTGAAGAGTTGAAGTTACTCGAAGATTTACCCTTCGAAATATGGAAAATTGCAAATTTTCTAATTATAGTATTTTGACTCATCAATAAAAAGTGAAGTGCTGGCACATGGAATCACACTAATCACACATTCTCTACAAACTACAATCCATTTAGTCCACTGTCCACCCCATCTTATCTTTTATTTGCCCGTGATTTGTTCCGTACGGCAATTTTCTTCGTCGTTAAATATCTACCAGGCGTGATGAGCCCCCTTGATTTGTGCCACATGGACTTCTTCATTCGAGCTATTCACCGTCAATCTTCAATAATTTGGTGTATACTTTTTCTTTTTAGTTTTTGGCCTATTTTAACAAGGCAAATGTCAAGGGATACCCTCGAAGTGTTAGATAAAGAATCTATATTTATACTACTATGTTACTCTTTTTAAAGTGGTTTTTGTTAAAATGATTTTTGTGTTAAAAATATAGGTTCCTCGTCCAACGCCCTGTGACAACCAGTTAAGCAAAATCGTTTTAATAGTGGCAAGGGCTCATCAAAGCAACAACACTCATATCATGTTCGTTTGAGTTGAAAGTTACTAATCTAATTCAAATTGAATAGAGTTGGACTGAATTGAAAGTGTGAGAGTTAAAGTGTTGAACCCGCCACTTGGACTTAATTGAAGCAAAACTAAATTAAACCGAATTAAATTGAAATGTATTGAACTTAAATTTAAAAGAACAGGGCCAACAAGTCTTCTAGTAAGGACGATATCACCATTGATGGGTGAGTTTGCTAAATCATCCAAACTTCTCCACTTCCACTGCTTGTCATAGCTTTTTATTTTGCTTACTTGGAATTTTCTAATCAAATTTAGAAATTTGACCATGTCTAATGATTAATATATATGAAAAATATAGTCGTGTGGGTTTTGTTGAATTACTTTCAATGTTAGCAGTTTTAAAATGTCAACTTTTCAATTACTAATGCCTAAATAACGATATTAACGTAAAAGTTTTGCATTGAAGATTATGAAAAAGCAAACAGTCAAAATGTTTTTAAAAAAAGAGAGAGGGACTAAAAGCTTGACAATTTAACTTTTTCATCTTTCTTTTCAAATATATATAACTTTAGACTATAGTAATCAATAAATTGGATTTAATTAGCAAGTCAACATTAAATTATTAAAATAAAGGAGTTAAGCATGGCGATCATACAAACTTTGTAGCATATGTGTAGCACTATTTTGACTCGAATAGCTTATTTTGTGTCGAATTCGTATCATAAACCTTGTCATGTCATGTTTTGCCTCACACTAATTTACCCTCCATTATGCAACAATTGACAAACCAATAATCGAAAAACAAAGAGAGAGTTTAAAGAATAATGGGTAGACAGGGTTTGTGATCAATCCATATCACTTGATAGTCCGGCCCATGGGATACAGAAATGTAGTTATAACTCAGAAGGCCCATATAATTACACACACAGCTCTGGCAATTGGCATCATATCGACTAAAGGTGATCAAGGCCCAGGCGGTCAGGCCTGGCTTTTGTAACAAAATAATGGCATTTCGGGCTGAAATTTTGTGCCCAAGCCCAGTAAATTGGGCCAGATTAGTTAAGCTTTTTGGTTTTCTTGGGGCTAAAACTGGCTAAGCCTAATTCAGGCAAAATAAATACTTTATGGGCTAAAAAATCATGCCTAAAACCTTTTTAGGTACCCACATTTCAAGCCAGCCGAGCCCAACTGGAAATTAACTTCTCAAGACAAATACTAGGGGTATCTTCTTTCACAGAAAATTATGTGAATGTATCTTAAACTATTAGAACTAAAATGACTCTAATGAAAGTATAAAACTATTGGTTGATTAGATTTTTTTTTCTTGAAATAAGTAATCCAAAATGGCTACAAAGCCTACAATAATCTTTATAATTATAAAAACCTTTACATTTGTGATCATAATCCTAGTACTAGAGTCTAGACTTCTATTATAACAATAACATCATACTCCCTCCATTTTTTAATAGATGTAACATTTGACTTTTCACACTTGTCGAGACACAACTTTGACCCACAATATCTCTAAGTTTATAAATGTAAAAATTATAAGAAATACGTATTTGGAAAGTGTATATCAAAATGAATCCAACAAGATCCCACATGACTATGTTTTTCCTTATATATAAATAATAGTTGATGGTCAAAGGTAGGTGAATGAATAGTACCCAAAGTCAACATGTTACATCTAAACAAGAACGGAGGGAGTATATGATATTCTATCAACTAGGATAACTACGTTATCCCCAACAAAAGTCAATCCGAAACTAAACGCAAATCCGATGCATTAAGACAAATCTACTTGCGATGAACTGACAGTAGATATACAGATTCATTTGATTTAGTACCCAAAGCTGGACGATGTTCAGAAGTTGATGGATGATACGTAGAAGCCAAAGCCTATCAAGATGTATGCTTTGTTTAGTTCTTTTTCTTTCATCTTCAATGGGACTTCTACATGAGTAGAGTGATATGAAACTTATGTACTTTTACTGCTGAATTGACTGTCACATTTAATTTCTTCTTGACTTCCCTGAGTTTTGAGAGGGTGGGAGAGAGGATTGACTTTACTATTGTTTGAGGCAGTAGACTTCTAAGAAGGGGGGGTTAATGCAAATAACAGATATCACAGTTGTAATATATATGAAGAAATAAAGCTCTATTTGGTTGGACGGAATACATTTTAAATGGAATATGATTTTCCATAAATCTCTATTATAGAAGTATAAGCTAAGGGGAAGAATGGTGTCACCCAGGAATTTACTTAATTGCCCTCCACAACATAAATATTACATTTCAAATTTCCAAATACAACTTATAGCAGCTTAATCAAAACCAATTCCACGCATAAACTTGCCAAAAAATATCAATCAAATCTCTATTAAACCCAATCAACTCATATAACGCTCAATCACATAAACTTGCCAATAAAAAGATTTGATAAAAAGATTCATAATCAAGAACTTACCAAATATTAATACCATAGACAATAACAAAAGAAAATACACGCCATTCTCCACTACAAGAAAAAGCTAAAATAACGACCGTTTCACAGACGGTCAAAAAAACGGTCGGTGATGTAAAATATAGCGACGGCTTAAAGCGACGGTGGTCACCGACCGTTTATAATGTATAGAACGACGGATTAACCGTCGAGTGATTATCGACGACGTGTTAAGCCGTCGTTGTTGAGGTTAATGTAAATCCGAATTTTTTTACCTTAGGCGACGGGCCTTAAGTCGTCGCCGATGTCGAGGGGAGGTTAAAATGAAATTGCCTCTTTCGCTCGGGTTTATTTCAACGATTTAAGAGAGAGAAGTTAGGAGGCGAATTGAAGAAGCCGACGAACGCCACACCACCTCCACCTGCCGTTGCCGCCGGCGACACCACCGCCACCTGACGTTTCCACCGGCGACACCACCTCCACCTGCCGTTGCCGCCGGTTAGTAATGCTTCATTTTCTTGTCTTTTTTTAATTTTTTTAACTCATCAAACCAAACCCTAATAATTGGGTTTTGGGATATTGGTGGCCAAAACCACCGTAAGCCGCCGGAAAATCTTTCTCCTCCCTTATCCAATTTTCAGCTTCACTCTCCTCTACACTACCTTTGAACTTCCCTCTCACTTTTATCTTTACCTTTAAAATTGCAATGTCGCTTATTCCGTTTCGTTTGTTACATTAATTTTTGGTTAAAATATGATTGTTGGTCGATAATTCTATGTTCATATTGTAAAACCGTTGCAAAAGAAGTGTTCTTGTTTGTGCTTCTTATCTGTTTGAAGAAATGCTTATGTGAATTGTGTTTTGGTTTTCTCTAAGGGTGGGTGACTGGGTTCATTGCTTGATTTGTAGTGGCAAAATTCAGTAAAATTGTTAACTTTCTGTTTTTGGGTTAGTTGATTGTATGCCCACATTTGCATTAGTGCACTATAGTTTTTGGATTGCTTTATGTTTCTTCTAAATTGGGTGTGTGAAATTTGTTTAATACATGTTGAAGTTGTGATGCTTTTGTTAAATGGTTTTTATTGATTGAATGGTGAAAATATGGATTGTTTCCTAATATCTATTTCGACTCAATTTATGTTAATAATTTTTTTTGAATTTTTGGCACTCACCAAAATCTCATTTGGCTTTGTCAATGTAGGTGGCCAAACACCACGCCCCGATCGCCGTCCGCCTGTTCCGAGCCCTGTTCCGGAGTGCAGGGGGAGGGCAGGGGTCGGTGAGGGGGGGAGGGCAGGGGGTCGGTGGGGGGAGTGCAGGGTGGGTGGGAGTGCAGGGGGAGTGCAGGGGGAGGGCAGGGGGTCGGTGAGGGGGGAGGGCGGGGAGTGCAGGGGGGAGGGTCGGGGGTCAGTGAGGGGGGAGGGCAGGGGGGTCGGTGAAGGGGGAGTTGATTCATTTGTTTCATAGGTGTTGTATTTATAAGTGGCTTGATTCTAACAATATTGCTGAAATTTGAGAAACTCTAGATTTAACCTTCATAATGGAGACACTATATTCTTCATCTTATTTTTACACGAGTTGGAGATGACAGAGGACACTACTTAATAAGTGTTGGAGTGAAGATCAAATCGAGCTAGAAGCTTTCATTTGGTGTGGGCACACAAATCGTTTGTTTCTCAAACGAGAATTTTGTGAGCTTGTTTCATATCGTTGTGGTTATATCCTTGCTTTAATATTCTTTATAAGTGTTTATTTTCTTCTTACAATAATTTTTATTCTTGGATTATTCTTGGTCATTCTTTTTAGGTATAAGTGTTTATTTTCTTCTTACAACAATTTTTATTCTTGGATTATTCATACTTTAATGTAACAAGAATTTATTTCAATTGTTTTGTTTAATCTTGCGCGTTTCTAATTTCTTGCATTTTAGGTAATCATGTCTTATTCATACAAGCATGCTAGGAAGATGGTAAATATGTTTCATATCTACTACTTAGTGTAATTTACATGACATTTTCGGTATGAGTAAAAAAAAAGCCTTTGTTCAACAATGTCTACAGGCAAAGAGTAGAGGAGGAGTACTCCCAACTGCTCCCGAGTTGTTCTTGAAGACTCATTTTAAGACTGTTCCTAGAAAAGGAGAAATTCCAGCAAACAAGAAAACAAAGCAAATCTCGGTACATACTTCTAAACATATATTTATAGGCAAATATGATTGAAAAGTTTGACGCTAGTTTAAGTTAGAACCAAATATAGGCAAATATAGGCCATTTTAGGCCATTTAACTTGAAAATGAATGAATACGAATAGTTTGATGTTAGTTTAAGTTATAAACACCTCAAATATCATATATATAGTTAGTTTAATGTATTTATAAGTTGTTTTGATTGAAAATACACAAAATAGGCAAGTTAGAACCAAATATAGGCTAATATAGGCCATTTTAGGCCATTTTACTTGAAAATGAATGAATACGAGTAGTTTGATGCTAGTTTAAGTTATAAACACCTCAAACATCATATATATATAGTTAGTTTAATGTAATTATAAGTTGTTTTGATTGCAAATACACAATATAGGAAAGTTAGAACCAAATATAGGCAAATATAGGCCATTTTAGGCCATTTTACTTGAAAATAAATGAATACGAGTAGTTTGATGTTAGTTTAAGTTATAAACACCTCAAATATCATATATATAGTTAGTTTAATGTATTTATAAGTTGTTTTGATTGAAAATACACAAAATAGGTAAGTTAGAACCAAATATAGGCTAATATAGGCCATTTTAGGCCATTTTACTTGAAAATGAATGAATACGAGTAGTTTGATGCTAGTTTAAGTTATAAACACCTCAAACATCATATATATAGTTAGTTTAATGTAATTATAAGTTGTTTTGATTGCAAATACACAATATAGGAAAGTTAGAACCAAATATAGGCAAATATAGGCCATTTTAGGCCATTTTACTTGAAAATGAATGAATACTAGTAGTTTGATGTTAGTTTAAGTTATAAACACCTCAAATATCATATATATAGTTAGTTTAATGTATTTATAAGTTGTTTTGATTGAAAATACATAAAATAGGCAAGTTAGAACCAAATATAGGCTAATATAGGCCATTTTAGGCCATTTTACTTGAAAATGAATGAATACGAGTAGTTTGATGCTAGTTTAAGTTATAAACACCTCAAACATCATATATATAGTTAGTTTAATGTAATTATAAGTTGTTTTGATTGCAAATACACAATATAGGAAAGTTAGAACCAAATATAGGCAAATATAGGCCATTTTAGGCCATTTTACTTGAAAATGAATGAATATGAGTAGTTTGATGCTAGGACAAGTTATAAACAACTCAAACATGATATATATAGTTAGTTTAATGTATTTATAAGTTGTTTTGATTGAAAATACACAATATAGGAAAGTTAGAACCAAATATAGGTAAATATAGGCCATTTTAGGTCATTTACTTGAAAATGAATGAATACGAGTAGTTTGATGTTAGTTTAAGTTATAAATAACTCAAACATCATATATATAGTTAGTTTAATGTATTTATAAGTTGTTTTGATTGAAAATACACAATATAGGAAAGTTAGAACCAAATATAGGCAAATATAGGCCATTTTAGGCCATTTTACTTGAAAATGAATGAATACGAGTAGTTTGATGCTAGGACAAGTTATAAACAACTCAAACATCATATATATAGTTAGTTTAATGTATTTATAAGCTGTTTTGATTGAAAATACACAATATAGGAAAGTTAGAACCAAATATAGGCAAATATAGGCCATTTTAGGCCATTTACTTGAAAATGAATGAATACGAGTAGTTTGATGCTAGTTTAAGTTATAAACACCTCAAACATCATATATATAGTTAGTTTAATGTATTTATAAGCTGTTTTGATTGAAAATACACAAAATAGGCAAGTTAGAACCAAATATACGTCATTTTGGCACTTTATATTATTTGAATATGAGTATATTTAACCAAATGCGGGAGACATACAATAAGAAGCCTGGATCATTGTACCACTCGGGGGTCACAACCGAACCCCCGATCCGTTGTATTGGGAGACAAGCTTGGGGGAGGAACAGAGGAAAAGTTCAAGGGTTGGGTCAGGGAGATCATTTGTACTACAACTCTTCATCAGGGCGAGGAGATGGCGGCTCTTCACAACCATATGAGCCGTCCATTTTTTCTCAGATTGAGGCGCAGGTGGAGGCAAAGGTCGCTGCACGGATGGGAGAGGTGGAGGCAATGGTCGCAGCACGGGTGGAAGAGTCACGTCGAGCCCTCGTAGAGGAAATGACGAGGAACATGTCTAGTTTCGGCCACATGTTCTCGGAGTTGCAACCCGGCCCCCCCTCCACAACGCACTTTAAGATGACCCGGGGTTTGGTGGTGGCGGTAGTGCTACGAGACACCCTTGACAAAGTGTAGTTTTTTTTGGTTTTCGCAACTAGGTAACTAACTTTCGCTGGATATAGTTAGTCTAACTATATGCATTTAGTGTCAATATTTATCGGCATCTCGCTTTGTTTGTAGATTTGTCGGGTTATTTTTTTTGGAACCCGACTTCTACTTTATTTCCCGACACCGGGATCTATTTTGCGTACATATATTTAATCTAGGTAGTTTGTCTAACTATAGACATTTAGTGTCTATATTTATCGAAGATCGCCTTATTAGTTTCTAGCTTTGTCGATATATATTTTTTGTAAACACCGACTTCTACTTTATTTCCCGACATCGGGAGCTATTTTGTGTACATAATTGTAATCTATTTCATGTAATTATACAAGTATCTATGCAAATTGTAATGTATATCAAAATTGCATATTTTTGTAATTGAAAAAATTGAATGCGATGGAGGAACAGCTTTAGTGTGGTATATTTAGGTGCAGCTGTGCAGGTACAGGTTTAATTATTATTGAGAACAATAATATTTTAAATAATATTATTTTAAAAAAGCAACGACGGCTTAACCTTAAATCAACGACGGCTAGGCAGTCGGTGTAAGGTACTCAATGCAGCCATGGAATTGAATTTCAACGACTGCTATCACACAATAGCGACGGTTCTTCACAGACGTTGAATCAACGACGGTTTCCAACAGTCGGCAATTCAACGACCGTTTTTAACAGTCGGTGTTACACCGACGGCCAAAAACCGTCCGCTTAAAACCGACGTTGGAGCAGAGTCAACGTCGGTTTACATTTGCGGTCGCTGATGATCAGTAAACCGTCGTTGATTATTTCACCGACGGCTTGACGGTCGTTTATTCTAATTTCAGCGACCACCGTTTCAAATGGATCGTATTTCAACGACTGCTGGCCGTCGTTGATTGTTTAGCGACGGTTTTTATTTTATCAACGACAGCTTTTAACCGTCGTTAATTACCACTTTTCTTGTAGTGCTCATTACATAGACAACTCAAATTCAAACTCGGATAATTTTTTCCATAACACAAACTCAATTACAAACACAAACTCCAAACCAAAAAAAAATCGTTCTCTTCATAGATTAGAGCTTCAAGGCATTCTCAAATACGACATTCTCAAATTTGTGGATACTTTACTGTTAATCGATATACGCAGTTCGTCATTGAAAATAAAAGTATCTAATGTTCTATGTTCAGTATATCTTAAGAATATGTACTGTGTTAGAGTAAATTTAAACTCAAATTACAGTAAAACTTACGAATATGTGACGTGTTAGAATTTTTTTTTTTTAAAAATTAAACTCAAATTACAATTTGTTTAAAATTTCATTCAAATATAGTTGAAATTCAAATTAAAATTACATCAGAAATGATCGGGAAAAAAAATCAAATTTCGTCAAAAATACCTTCAAATTCGTGACCAAATATTAAAAAAAATTGAAACAAAATACTTCAACTCGAATTGTTTTTGCGCCCAGATATTATAAAGAATTTGAGAAAAAAATACTTTAACCCATATATTAAAATGAAAAATTTGTACCCATAATCGAATTTGAGCCCATCAACTCAATATTCAAAAACACCTTATCGACGGCAAGAAGAGCAGCGCCATGACCGCCAAAGGCAACTCCAATGATGACGATATCATAATCGAAGGTCTCAGGAGAGTGAATTAGGCGACTTGGGAGCTAAACTCGGCGAGAACTCACTGAGAAACTTAGTGCTTCTCTTCAAAGTCCACATAAGCGGATATTGAGAGGTTTAGCTAAAAACACGGAGAAATCGAGTTTGTGGTTTGATTTGGGGGAAATTGAGGAAGATAATGAAAAGGAGAGAGAAAGTGAGAACGTGCATTGTTTCAATTGAATAGAGAGAAAAAGAATTGCGTAAAATTGAGAGAGATGGGTTTGGGAATTGGGGGAGTAGCTAAAAATTGAATAGAGGGAGAAAAAGGACTGCATTATTTATGTCTCTTTTTGTCATGCATGGTCCACGGGACTGTTTAGAGTTTTGACAAAAAAACATTAGTTAGAGATGCAATTTCATTACTTATACTTATTTATTAAAGTGTTTCTAAATACTATTTGTAAGTATTTCAATCTTTCTTATTCACAAAATGGAGGTGAACTTATATATATTAACTTTTGTTTTTTTTTGTTTGTTTTACTACTAAGTAATAGTTATGCGCCTATATCGCGCCGCACGCATACGTGCATAAAAAGCTAGTGTAATATATATGAAGAAATGTAATTGTACATTAGTTTTCCTTTACTTGCTTGGTTCCTTGCGTAAAAGTTATAAGCAAAAAGGAAAATATTTTCTTTCCTTTCAAAGAAAATGTTTTCCATCCTTATGAGAGCTATTTTTCATCCTTTACAAACCAAATTAAGAAAGATGGGAAACTCATCGATCACTTTTCTGAGAAAGTGTGTTCCGCACATCTAAACACTCTTTAAGAAATTAAACTATGCAATGGCTACCAAAGCAATATAACTTTCTAAATTTAGTAATCTTAATTAGCTTTAAAATACTGTTACAAAAGTTTCAAGATAAAGTATTGCAAAAATAGAGTGAAAATGTATGTAAAAATACAAGTTAATTATGAAAGATATATATTACTTGATCCATTTTTTTAAGTTTTCCTATCTTGACTTTGTAAACTATTCAAATAATTGATATCTATCCTACTAATAAAGTGATATATTGATAAAACGATAAATGTGACAAGTCAAATTGAAACAACTAGAGTATAATAATAGAGTACTTATTTGTGCAGTATTAATAAATGGTTGGCTAAAAGGATAATGCTGAGTGACTTTACAAGAAACCCATAAACATGCGTTGCTTGGTGAAGGTTTATATACGTAAAGCTACGGCAAAGATTATTCATCCATCCAGCTTTCCACTCACGTTGTGCTTGATTGCTTGGTTCCCGCAAGATCATGTCTTTTTACCTTTTATAGTAATGGAATATGTAACGTTAAATAAGAGTATTACCACAAGGAACAAATTAAATACTAATCATGAAAAACTTTATAAAGAACACATCCAATTCCAGCTCAATCTCAACTACTCTATGAGTCTATGTTATGTTTAGAAGGCATGTAACGGATCAAATGTAGTAAGAAAAGTTGTTACTCAGCTACTATCTTTGTGTGGAGGAGAACGAAAGGGGAACGAGGAAATTAGTAAGTCTACATAAGCAATTGTATTGTACCACCTCTATTTTATTAGTTGGAGGATTCTTGAAATTGTACAAAAAAAAAATCAAAAACCAAATAAGAATTAGCTAATATTTGGATAATTGTGCACAACTGATCAATTATCTCTACTTTTTTTTATCTTTTTATATATTAATACAAGTTTTGTAAAATTAAATAAGATTTAGCTATTTAAATGTAAAATTAACAACTTTTAGGCAAAATAATAAAAAATCAAGAGTAAAAAATTGCTACAATGTGCTTTCTAAGTTCGTCGAAAAGTCATTTAACAAACATATTACACAATCATTTGACGATATGAAAATACCAAAAAAGCTAATAAAGAAGCTGGCCAAAATAAATGACAAAAAATTTATTATACACCCGGGTGTACCGTGATTATGGTACACTTAGACCTGGGCATGGGTCGAGCCGGGCATGTTCATGGGCTCGGCCCGCAGGCTTAAGGAAATGGCGGGTCGTGCCGTGCCGAGCCTAAAATTTCCATATTTTGTCCACGGCTCGGCCCAGGCCCCGCGGGCCTGTCCCGTGTTTTATGTTGTTTTTTTGGATTCTTGGCAGTTTTAAGCTAAAAAAAGAAAAGAAAAGGGATGTTCGGCCCGCGGGCCACATAGGCGGGCTCATGCCGGTGCGGGCCTGAAATAAAATTTCTTGACCGTGGCAGGCCCACGAAGCGGACAACGGGCTCGAGTCGGGCCCAAACCGTGCAATGTCGGGTCGGGTCGGGCCACGTGCTGGCCCGACCCATGCCCACCTCTAGGTTCACCCAAGGCTATTTTCTTGCTCGTTAATCATTTAAAATCATCCAAATGAGCAAAATATACTAAAAATAATAGAGTTTCAAATGAGCAAAAATTAGTTTTAGGTGTATGATAAATGAACTCCCAAACTAGACTAAAACCTTCCTGACTCAATAAGTTATGTAAGCATAGATACAAGGGCATATGAATGCTGTGATAATATTAGGTAAAGTGCATGAGTAATGTGGGGTGTACGGTGTACCAAACAGTATATTTCATGACTCTAATAAAGTCTGATTGATTTGAAATTATAATATTGAAATTTGAAGCAAAGGCCATTTATACTTCTGCCAAGTAGCATGACTCATGGCATTAGCATCTCATGAGCATTATCCTATACACTCTCCTACCTGTTTGTCTTTCCATCCAGAAATTCCCAACTACTTTACATATTTGAATAAATTTTTCCAGTTGGCAAAATCTACCAATATATTAACATGCTTTTGGAAATTTCAGAAAGAAACGTCGTTATAATACACTAACCACTACAATCAGATGCCGACAATACGCATTTTCTCATTTCAACTCATAGAAACGCCAAAGTAATCTCGAAACGTTTCTTATTGCCACCCAAAAGAAAAGGGGAATTGAATGTTTGTTTGAGAAATGGGCTGGAAAATGCATTTCCGCGTACTTTATAGAATTCTCATTTTGTTGACCAGAAGTTCCAAATCCAGCAATTAAATTGCTAAGCACTTCTTATGAAGTATAGCCTATCGTTGAACCCGAAACATAATGTGAAACATTGTTAGATAAGGTAATAGAAATTAAATGATTTTTACCAATAAAATGATTAGATATCTAAATATTAGTAAAAATATGAGTCTAAACGGACTTTTTCGTAATTTTATTAAATCAGGCCTATCACCCTCTTATAGTTTGATCTCCATTTAGGGTCCGTTTGATTCAACTTATTTTGTCTTATCTTTATCTTATCTGATCTTATCTTATTTTATCTTATAAGATAGTTTATTGTGTGTGTCTAACATCTTATTTTATCTTATCTGATCTGATCTTATCCGATTTTATCTTATCTTATCTTATCTTATCTTATCTTATCTTATAAGATCTTTTATAAGTTAAAATAAGTTGAACAGAACCGATCCTTAGATATCCATAATTTTTCTTCATCAATCAAAGAATGTACCGAGATTTTCTATTTGAAAAGATTTTATTATATTTGAAGATAAACCAAATAATTCACAATAGATTTTTTCTATCCTGGTAAAAAGAAAAACAATCTAGTTTTTCAATAAGGATTTAGTATTTCACCTTACATTAGTGTTGAATAAGACATTGCCTCTATATGAGAGACATATATACATGAATTAAAGATACACGAGAGAGTTTACACCTTTACCGCTTTATGGTCTAGTTCTTTTCCTTCACATTACTACCCTAAATGAGAGACATGTCTATCCTAAAACTTCATATTTTCGAAGCAACTTGAAGTATAGGTAGACATATCTTAAACACGTTACATGTATATCTCTCTACTCTAAATATTATCAAAACCGTCTAATATACTTCCTCCGTTCCAAAATAAGTGAAACACTTGTCTATCTAACTATAATCACCATTACTTCATTTCTCTTGTGTCTTGAATCGACACTCTTGTACTCCCTCCACAAAATAGTACTATCCACGAAAACAAAGAGTATGAATTTGATTAAAAGTTGGTAACAAAAAAATCATGTTATACAAGATTTTACTAGTACACAAGTGTAACAAATTAATCCAAAATTTCACCTTTATATACACAAAAGCAATAGTATTCCACTAAATATATCATCACATTTGATTGTAGCAGTAATTAAAGTATCCCACGTCTCACCGACACCACCACCACCCACTTTCCGTCCCACGTTCATCAACAACAGGAGCGAAACCAGACTTGGTTAAGGAGGAGGGCCAAGTATAACCTCGTCCTAAATCAACGATCAATTCTTCGCCGTCCGATTCCTCCGATCAGACCCACTCACAACCGTCTGATCATGATCCCAGAAATCACCAATAAAAGTTTTAGCCCCATCTAAACTAGGATAATAAGTAGGTTCTAAAAAGATCTGAGCCAACAAATCAGACGACTCAGAACCACCACCAATCACAGCAAAATTAGCCTTCGCTTCTAAACTCCCCATCATAATCACCAACAATTGTTTATAATTGTAAAAAAAACCTTTCACAGAAGATTCCACCCCTTGAAATGCTTGCAATACATGAATCTTCTCGAACCTTCTCTTCTCTCTATACAACTCCATTGCTGATTCTTGTATCACCGGCCCTCCCATGGGGTCCACTTCAACGGCTAGAATCTCTGGAACTTTGTGTCGTAAATCTTTACTTAACTTCGTAATCTCAATTAAACCTCTTGATCTGAAACAAAATGTTTCCGAATCCGACGTCGTTTTCATCCGTAATTGAGTCTTCAAATGTAGAAAATCATCAGGATCCATTAACAAATGTAGATTCTCGATTTCTTCTAGAAGCTTCCATATTCTTTCTAGTACCCAACAATCATCTGCAACTTTGGTAAATTCTTCTTTGTTGATTCTCTCTCCTACACGATTCAACAGCTGTTTCGCGCAAAAAACCCACGACTCGAAAATCTGATGAATGGTAAATAAATTCTGATTCTCGGGATTTTGAATATAATCCAACGCGCCTTTTTTAAGCGCGTGGATTTCAGAAGGACGACAAACGACGTCGTAATCCAAATTGGGCTTTCCATCTAAATTGGGCTCACCTAAGCCCAAACTATAAGAACACCTCTTCATAGCACTCTCAACCGCGTAGAATATTCTAGAAGAAATCTCCTCTGATTTATGCCACGTGGCAAGTCTAGGAAGTAGACTAAATTCACTACTACGACATACTACAACCGAAGGAGTCGTAGTTTCATGTTTCCATACCTCCGTTGTTGAAAAACTTCCAGTTTGTGACATCACTTCACCAAACGATGACGTCAGATCAACGATTGGCGCTGCGCCACGTGTTTCATCATCTTGGCACAATATCGAGATTAACTCAACTTGATCTCTGGTTAACGACTCTAACCGCCGGTTCCATTCACGCCGGTTAATATACGGTCTAGCGTCGGATAAAATGAGTGAAATAAAACGGAAAGTTATTTCTAAAGCTTGTAAAGCTGGTTTAATTATTGACTCGTTTTTCCACCCTGGAAATTCTTTGGAACTCCATAATTCTCGGAGCTCCGGTAACCGGAGATATGATTCGTATGCTGAACATGAAGATTCCGACGCCGGTGATAATTCACCGGCGATTACAGGTACCGGTGAAATTACCGGCGTTGACATGTTACGTTTTGGGGGTAGTTTTTTGGTGAGATTTGGGGTAGATTGAACCATTTTTGTTTTGCAATCGAAATCTACCATTTTTGAATTTGAATTTGGAATTTTTGAGTTTTGAATTTGAAGATATAGTTAGATAGGTGAGAGAAAAGAGAGATAAATATTAGGAGAGAGAAAATTGGATAAGATGAAATTTTTGTGGGTTTGTGTATGTGAGATGAGGAAGTGGAGAAGGGGGAAGGTATGTATATATAGGTGAGACCGTGAGAGAGTTGGACGTGGTTTTTTTTTTAATTAAAGACGTGTGGAAAGGGATAGCGTAAAAGTACGAAATTTCGTGTGTACCAAATGAGGCAAAAATTTAAGAAAAGGAAAATTTTAATTTGGATTATTTATTAGTTAAAGGTACAATATTCCGGAAAAGCTAAGCATTAATCATGCCATAAAAAAATTTTTTTTTTTTTGGTACAAGAAAGAAAAAACTAGGTCTGCATCCTAGAATAGCATCAACCTACAACCTTATTAGGAAAATGGGAATAATACTTCAAATTTTAGGAAAATGGTGTAATACATTTTAATGAATAAAGGTAGTATGATAGTTTTCTTGTATTGTCTTTAATGTAATTATAGCTTTCATTAATTTTGTTGCTTGTTTTGTCAATTTGATTATGTGTGAGTACTGACGGCTGAGTAGTGTTTGATATGGGGTTAGGTTGAACACTTGCCATAAATTGAATTTCTTGACGCTTTCCCTAATCACTAAATTGATTATATCGTGTGCACTTGCTTGTTGAATTCTGCAATTTAATCAATGGTCGATTAATGATTATTAGTATTGATTGGGACTTAGACTTTTTGATGATGATTTAATTCACCAAGAATAATTTTGTTCATGGTAAAATGTACTCCCTCCGTCCCATAATATAGTGCTTGCATTTCATTTTGGGTGTCCCAAAATGTTGTTCTTGTTTCTATATTTTAATTCCACAATTCCCATTGATTTGCCTAAAAAACCATGCAACCATCATTTATTTCTTTCCTTGAAATAGTTTTTTACTTTGTTTAATGAACCAAAGGGTTGAATTAGTCATATATTTAATGCTCTTTCACCCATTATACACCATTCTCTCTCCTAAAATCAGTTTTTTTTCCCACAACATTAATTGTTTATCATTCATGTTCCACTTTCCTTAATTCTCGTAAAAAATGAGAAATAAGCACTATATTATGGGACGGAGGGAGTAGTATCGTAGGCTCGTAGCATTGATGGTTGGGAAATCCGGATTGTTTATTTACGATATAATTTTCTTTCACTCTTCAGATGTTAATACTGTTTATAATTTGATCATCAATTTTATAATTTATGACTCGATGTTATATAAAAAGAAACACTAACAAGTTGAAAAGAATAAAAAGAAAAAACCAACACGACCCCAAGAACCTGAGACCAACAACTGATGTTTGCTATTGAGAACTTAATATTTACCTTAATTGTGAACTCAGTTCATACTTGCCGAGTCTATCGATGATAGACGTTGTGCACTTTCAATACGTTTACGCCTAACAGTCCTTAGGTTTGTTAGATTCCAACTTGATGCCAAAATGTTTTAGGAAGATTTCTACTTTTTTGCCATCTGATTCTACGAATTCTACTTTGGTTCCTAACGTTTTAGAAAAATATGTCACTTTGATGCTCTTTCTAACACTAGGTTATATTTGTAGTGTGTTTTGCTTGTAGGGTTTGGCTAACTCTAGAAAAAATCAATATTTGGAGTAAGACTTCTTAAAGTTTAGATAAATAAAACTTTGTTTTTATTACTCGATGAAATCTCAAAATAATTTACCTTTTACAAATCTTTTTAGAATTTTCCCCATTCTTGCATTTTCGTCTTTTCCTTTTCATGAGTATTTTTTTTAATGTATTTTTCATTTGCATTATCTCTTACTCCCTCCGTCCCATAATATAAGTCCTGATTTTGTTTTTACACGGGAATTAAGGTAAAGTGAAATCTTGTTTTATTTGAATAAAAAGATTCATTTTTATTGGGAAACACCTATATTGTTTTTTTCTTTTTAACAAAAAATAAAAACTGAACATTAATGTTGCATGGTTTAATGTGTAGATGAGTTCAATAGGGTAAAAGATTCCATTTTATCATTAATAATGGTGCATTGGAAGCTGAAATTATAAGGACTTTTTGGGAATTAAATAATTTTCATGAGGGTATTTTGGACATAATTATTGATTGAAAATAGAAATAGAACTTATATTTTGGGACACTTTAAAAGGAAAGGGGATTTATATTATCATACGGAGGGAGTATTTTGTATAGTTTTGTTTTTCCTTTAATTTCCATTTCCCCATAAACATAAATATTACTCTTTTTCCATAAAGAACTATCACTTCCACTTTGCAAGTTTATCAATATACATTTTTAAAATATTAATCTCTTCAATCATATATTTTGTAAAAAAGTTTGATATTCTAATTGTACTTATAGAGACGAATTAAAGAAGACCTCACATGACTTTATTTTTTTTTCTTGTACCAACATTATTTTTGAATTATTCTTTATGAAACAGAGGGAATATTAGTCTGGCCCATCAAATAATTAAAAGAATATATACTATCTTGCCATTACTTGCGCTGCTGGTTGTAGACGGGTAATATATGATGTTTGATGCAAAATAATAACTCATTCTATTTACATGCTTAATTTGATTAAACATGAAAATGCTTATAACTTTTGTATTTCGAATAAATACCTAACACAAAAAAAAAAAATTAAGAAAACGTGTTACCAAAGGAAGCATCTAGGAACCTTACAACAGCACCAGTGGTGGAGTCTTATCTCATATTGGATAGGATTGAAGGAATGTTAAGCCTTTGGACCATGGTCATACAGTCATACCATGCAATGCATATTCTTGTCAAATTCATACCATTCTATATTTAATTAATTTTCCCTTAGACTAATTTTCTTTTTCTAATATATTAATCCTTAGACCATAGTATAATAATTTTCATAATTACGTTGGGGCTGAGTGGTTGGCTTTAAAGTTACATGGTCACCATAACATATTGGTGTGAAAGCCAATGTAAAAGCGACATGTGTTATGTTGGGTGTCTTTAATTGGCTGTAAAGAGAGAAAGAAAGTGACAGTAGTTGTGGATTTAGTATTAAATTGATATGAATAAATAATAATAGTAGTACATGGGTTGGATGTTAGTTGATATAGTAGTGGATAATCCTGTGATGTTTGTGGCATGGGTTTGAACGAGTCTAGCTGGAATAGGAAATGTTATGTGCGGGCAACTCAGCATCCGAAGGACTATTTGGCGTGTGTCGGCTCACACGGAAGTAATATTATTATTTGTAAACTCTCTCCACCAAGTTTACAATTTCCACAAATTTAGGGATTTTTTTGAGTCTATCTCTAACTTTTTCCAAAAGAAATTTCATGTATAGTGGAATAAGTTCGAAATCTTTGTGAAATTGTCTTGGTACAAATCAGAGGATAATCTCACCTTTTCTTCAAAACACTAGTGTCAAATTTTATCCACTAATACTTCCCCCGTTTTTATTAATTTGCAACATGTGAGTTTTTCACATTTGCCAATGCATAATTTTAATTATTAATATCTTTGTAGCTTTCTTTAAAATCTCAAATTTATATTACATGCCATACAATATACAGTATAGTGTCACTGTAACATCGATATTGTTTTCGACCTTACAAGAGGTCAATTAGGGCTTGAATCAGGGAATTAAGTAACAGTTGTGGCAAGGGGGGTAAATGGGTCTTTGATGAGTTGGGTTAATAGCCTTGAGATAAAGCAGCACAGTACAGTGTCACCGTAACATCAATATTGTTTTCGACCTTACAAGAGGTAAATTAGGGCTTGAATCAGGGAATTAAGTAATAGTTGTGGTAAGGGGGGTAAATTGGTCTTTGATGAGATGGGTTAATAGCTTTGAGATAAAGCAGCGTGATACGTGACTCAAACCCGCACGTACATGGTTATAAAATAAATTAGTACCCCTCCATTCTAAAAGTGTTGCTATATTTGCTTTTTAACATAAGCTTTTACGAAGTAATAAGAAAAAACGTGGGGAGATGTGGGATCTAACTTATAAAAAAGTACATAGAAAGAACTTGCCAATAAAAATATATCAACTAATTGGGACATTATATTGATAAAAATAAAAATATGTAGCAAGTAATTTTGGAGGGAAGGGAGTATTATTAGTGTTTTATTATACTACGAAATTTCATCGGTTGCGGCTGATAGCAGATCAAATATTTGCCTGATCTTCACGCCATGCGACCTTTTGAGGAGGGTATATAAGATATTAAGAATACTGTGTTGAATGTTACATCTTTAAATTTGTGGCGCAAATCTGTTACGCAATATTTTGTTCTCATTTTCCTTTGTCACATACTAGTTGCCAACTTCTAAATTGGTCAATATTTGGTCATTCATTTTCTGCCTACGTATTACTGTGCCTCCTCTTTCCTCGGTTAATTAATGGATCTTCTTATCTAACCAGCCACTTTGGCAGTGGGAACTGGGAAGAATGAGTTTTTTATAATTCATCCCATATTAAATTTTACAACTCTTTGATGGAAAATTCGCACTAGTATAAGAGAGAGTTGTACGATTTTGTAAGATTTGTTACAAATTGAATTGCCAAATATTATTTTACACTTATAATAATATCCAACTGGCAACAGAAGATTTACAAATAAAAAATGTGATGTATTTTCATGGTGTACTTTTTGCATGTCTTTTAGGTGTTTCAAGTTAAAACGTAAGGTAGGTAAACTCTCGAGAGAATGGCCTCCTAATTGTAATTTTTCTTGTCTATAAAAAAAAGTTTAAAATGTAAGGCCCGGGAAAAAAATTTGAATGTTGGGATAGTTGAAGTACAATATAGTTTTAGATTGTTTTTGAGTTTTCGCTATTAGTGGTGCATGAGCTTTGACTATTATTAAGCTCTTACCACTATTATATTTTTAGAAAGATATTTGGTTCAACATATTTGATCTCCAAGAAATTAATGGAATCGTTTACCTACTCCATTTCTTCTTGTTTAGTTTAAGTTCTCCTCAATCCTTTACCATTTATTACCTGGTGGTAATACTCTTCTAGTTTGTTATCTTCCCTTTCCAACCACCCGAATTATCTCAAGATCTCTCCAGACCCTCGGAAAAGGTCTAGAACAAAGAACATCGCTAGGTCCGAAAAAGTCATAAAATAGCTACAAAACAACAAAATTTAAAGATTATACACTAGAGGAAAAAAACGAAAGGGCTGCGGTGCAAGGGCTGCGTTTTTTGAAAAACGCAAATCCTTAATAGTGAAGGTCATGCGGTTAGCCCAAAAACCGCAGCCTTCGTTTACGAAGGGCTGCGTCAATGCAAAACCGCAGCCCTTTTAGTGAAGGGGCATGCGGTTAGCCCAAACCGCAGCCCTATAAGTAATAAAGGGTTGCGTTTTGGGCTAACCGCAGCCCTTTATGGGCTTTTTTTTTTATTTTCATAAGAAATTAGCGGGCTCAACTTAGGGATCTCACAATCTCCTCTCACAAATCTCACGTACGCAACAAATCTCACCCTTCCTTCTCACCCTCCTCCCTTCTCCCTCCTTCCGGCAGCACCACGACGCAACAACAGCAACATCCCTTCTGCTCGTCGGAGCTTCCTTCTCCTCCGCTCTCGTCGTTCTTTGGTGTCGTTGTTGTTGTTGTGTGTTGGTGTCGTGGTTCCCTCCCCCGTCCCGTGTTTCTCTCTCCTCTATTCGTGCTTGCTGCCTGCCGCCTCGTCTTCCTTTTCCGCACCGTCTCTGCCGTGGTGTTGGTGTTGTGTTGTTGTCGTCGTTCTTGGTCGCCGCCGCTCGTTTTTCCCCTCTTCTCTTGTTTGTTGTTGTTGTTGTGTTGCCGCCTTGTTGTCGGAGTGCGTGTTGGTGTTTCCAGTGAAGTACTGCAGGTACTTTCCCTCCCTATGTGTTGTGCGTATGGTCGTGGTGTAATTGTCATTGTTGTTGGGTTGTTACTGTTGCTTTTGTCGTTGATGGTAGTGTGGTGATTGTTGTTGTTGTTGTTGTTGTTGTTGTTGGTTGTCGTTGCTGTTTGTTGGTTGTTGTTGTTGTTGTGTAAAATTAAATCAATTTTGTTAGTATGATAAGGTTTGTGAGCTAAGTTTGATTAATGTAATTCAATAATTTGGATTCATGTATATAAGATGAAGAATCAGTTTATTAAGTTAAGGTGTTGTGGTATTTTATTGGATTTAGGATCATGATAATGAAGTTCCATTTAAATTGTGATTAGTAATAGTATGAATGTTTGTTTTTTGACTGTAAGTTTCGATTATGTTGTTGATTTGTTTTTTTTTTATTTTCCCTGTTGTAAATTTCTTGATATATTTAGGAGTAAAAAAATGCAAAAAAAAAAAGGGCTGCGGTTTTGGTCAAAAGGGCTGCGATTTTGGTCAAAACCGCAACCCTTTATACAAAGAAGGGCTGCGTTTTAGGCCCAAAACCGCAGCCCTTCCATGGAAGGGCTGCGTTTTTGGGCCTCAACCGCAGCCCTTCGTTGTGAAGGGTTGCGGTTTAAAAACGCAGCCCTTCACTTTTAGTGAAGGGCTGCTACGAAAAGGGCTGCTGGCCAAAAACGCAGCCCTTTGGGCTGTTTTGACCGCAGTCCTTCCGTTTTTTTCCACTAGTGATAATTCACGTTTTTGGACATTTATGAGTTCCGAGAAACAAAACCAGAGGGATGCACCATAGGGTCATTAGGAGACCATCTGAAAGCTATGTCATGCTTAAAATTGGGCATATGGTGGCATTTGGAGCTATTACAAGGTCGAACACGATATTGGTAAAACTAAATGTTAAAGACATTTTAAGGCAATATAATGTAGTAGGTATAAACCACACAAAAAAAAATTATCCCAAGGCCTCCTGAGACTCTCAGAATGGTCTCGAATGAAAAAGATTGTCGGCTCCAAAAATATCCAAAAAAAGCCACAGAATAGTCAAATTTGAAGTTTATATTTCACACTTTCAGATATTTGTGAGAACCAGATAACAAATCCCAAAGGAGCATCATAACTATTTCAGGGTTGAATGGGAGATAAACAAAACATGTTGTAGAAAGTATTTTAGTGCATTAAAGAGGGTCCCAACAATACAAGAATTACCTCAAGGCCTCCCGAAGCCTGTGGGAAGATCCCAAAGGAAAAACATCCCCAAGTCTAGAAAAGTCCAAATGTAAACCGAATTTAGCCAAATTCGAAGACTATAATTCACACTTTTGGACAGCTTTTAAATACCTAGATCAAAACCCCTGGATGCATAGCGGGTCATATATAGATGACAATTTGAAATCTATGCTCAAAAATGGGCATATGGTGACTTTTGGAACTATTGTGGGATTCAACGAGTGATAATTACTAAACTAAACAAGTTGTAAAGACATCTTAAGGCAATGTAGATAATCTCAACCACCCAAAAACCATTTTAAGGCATCCAGAGACCCTTAGAATAAATCAGCCAAATTCGAAGGCTATCATTCACACTTCAAAACATTTTCGAGGCATGAGCAATAGACCCTAAGGGATGCACAATCTGGTCATTGGAGACCATTTGAAATCTAATAGAAGTACATGCTTAAAAAAGTTATATGGTGACCTTTTAAGCTATTTTGGGATTGAATGAAAGACATGCAAAACAAACTATGAAAAGCACATCAAGGTAATATAGAGGGTTTCAACCAACTGAAAATCTTCCCAAAACTCTTTAAGCTCTGAAGAAGTTCCCGAATAAAAAAATACCATTGGATTTGAAAAATCTAGAAATAGTTTCAAAATTATATATTTTTTGAAACCATTGTTAATTACACCATATATAAAGGCTGCATGAAACACTACTCCCTAACAAAAGGACATGCTTCTGGTCAAGAATCGAGTTACGTAATTTAAGAATGCAAATCCGGATATTGCATATATTTTTCTGGTTAGAGTATCCGAAGCAGCACCCATGAGATTTATATTTGCAGCTTATAATTAATTTCCAATTGCACTTGTTTTATATTGTCAGCTTTGTCATAACCTTCATTAATTAACATAAAAGGTGATAAATGTACGCCACTTAGTACCTAATTAAAGACGACAACTTGAGATTACACAAATCTTTGATGATTTGCTATAGATGTTTCTTCACCTACTGAATCATTTAACTTCTATTTTACTTAGGGCACAATCCATGAAAGAACAAGAAGAATAAAGAAAGTTATGCGTCAAAAGAAAAGGGATAAGCAAATTTATTCATATCTTTTAAAAGAGAAAAACATTAATTAGCTCATAGATTTGAAAAGCGTAATAAGGCCTAAACATGGTCATATTAACTTTTATACGTTATGGTAATCGTCACTAGCTTTTATATCTAGGTTTTTTTTTTGATCCATATGGTACCACGGCGGTGCAAAATTACAAAAGAAGGGGAGGGGGATTCGAACCCGTGACCTATCGTTCACAAAGACCTCAATCTTAACCACTAGGCCAAGACATCCTTAGTAGCTTTTATATCTAGGTGATTAGACCCTTTGAGACTTTGATAATGATTTTGGAAAAATTGTCAAAGATAGAATTTGGATTTCTAAGAAAGTTTAGTTAGATTACTAGTAGTAACTATTCATCCTATCTAACATAATAAAAACAACCTAATTTTCATTGCGCTTTGTCCAAAAAGAGGGCACTAGCCAGAAATTGCACAAATAAAACAACTTTACGACTTTTAAGTCAATTTTGGATCAGCCTTCGCAAAAATGTTTTGTCGATATCCCACCAATTTTATTTTGCTTCCATAACAGGTTGGCCAGTGGAAAAATTTGATTTCCTATTCCGATTATTAGTACACGTATCACAAGGGTGGGACCTTCCTAAAACTCTATGGCAGTTAATCACGCCGGCCGACTTATCATCTAATTGCCAGTCCCCTACCCCTCCGTCTCATGATATAGCGTTCATTTTTAGGTGTCTTAGCAAAATATGCTCATTTCTACTCTTTCTACTTTTATTATTTACTTTATTGTAGTTTTATGATTTATTTTTATCCATTTAAATTAATTGTATTGGTAGAAACAATCAACAAAAGTTTCCAAAAACTTCAATTAGTGTTGTTTTGTTAAAATAAAAAAAAAATCATTTCTTCTCCAATATAAATATAATATTAAACATAGATTATAATGTGTTCAACACCTTCTTAATTCATGTGAAAAAAAAGAAATGAGAGCTATATTATAAAAAGAAAGGAGTGTTCAGGAGCGGATCTATGGTTTATTAACCCCACTTGAAAATGATATTTTTGCAGATTTTGCTTATAAATTTTAGGAATTTTGCAATATTACTTTAAAAAATAACCAATTAACTCTGATAAAATTCTATCAACCTTATTTTGACCCTATTAAATTCTTTTCCTGTATCCGCCACTAAACGTATTTCTTTCTACATTGGGAAAAGAAAAAAAAATTAAGCTTGGTCTAGTGGTCAGGAAAGAACCTTCCAACCTAAAGGTTGGGGGTTCGATCCCCACTACGGACACTTCCGGATAGGGTTTCCCCTTACCATTCCCCAACTCTCAAAGTGTCTGCCCGCAAACTCAGACCGGGTTAACCTGCGAGATGTTGTGGTCTGGCATAGCCCTTTATCTTACCATGGGGTCCCCGATCTAGGGATGCCTTATCCCATGCTCCCCAAGAAGAGTTAAGATATTTGATTATCAATTTATCATCTGACTTGTCTCGTCATTGATAGGCAAAATTGGCGGTGAAAGACAGCCGCTAAGATGAAGCCACATGGAGTTACCGTTGGACCTAACGGTTAGATTGACTTTCACGCTTGGAGATGGAGGTGGGGTAGACAAAGGAAAAGTTAGTCTAGCTAACTCAAGAAAGCGGCCGTACGATATTACTGCTTCCCATATCCACATAAATTTGTGTTGAGGTGGCATTTGTTTCGTAAGCTTTTCAAGATTTTTGGTGAGGTTTTGGTTGCTTAGGAAGTAGAAGTATATGAATAGTGGATGTGGAGTAATGTTTGAAATAGACTCTTACCAAATTCACTACTTGATGGTCTTCTAGTACCATTCCATCGTAATTAAGCTTGTTAACTAATCACTAGCTTGATAAGTATCATACTTGATATAGAAATTTCATGATATAATATTATTACCTTGTATGTCTTAGCTTGTCATACTAAAGAGAAAAAGTTCATCAAATTTATTCTAACAAATTTTGATAAAGTATGTGTAGATTAAGAAGAGTATCTTATATATATATTGTCATGTTTTAATCAAAAAATTTGTTGTTAAAGTATTGTATCATTACTATTGTAGTAAGAGCTCATTTAAGATCGCCAGTTTTTTTTTTTATAAAAGAGAGGAAAACTAGGGTGGACTTAATTAGGAAGTTACGTACCCTAAAACATTAAACATCCCTACGGATGATAGAGGAGAATGGAGGGGGGAAGGGAGGAACAATAAAGGAGGTTAGGAGTGGTAAATCAGAAGTCATATGATATAAGGGCGTAATAAACATAAAATTACTCATGCTCGATTATCTTAAACATTAGCCGATTTTGAAAACTGATCGAGAACATAAATTAATTGGAAACTACTTTTCAAGTTTCCATATTTTTACTTTTGGTTTCCAAGAAACTGAAAAGTGAAAATAAACAACGATAATGAACAAGCCCTATTTTTTTTATTTTATTTGATAAATCATCAAATGTCACCTTTATATATGTAGTGTAATCAATTTGATGCTAAACATTTAAGCTACATTAGTCCCTTGTTACAATTACCAATTTATTTCTTGTAGGCGAAGGAAATTTAACAAAGAAACAAGTCCTATAAATGAGTTAAAGATATACTCGTATATAATACTTTATTCAAATTATATCCACAAGTTATTACCACTCTAACTCATGTCGTTAACTGATAAGAACTTCCTAGACAAGAGGAAAAGAGACTATGTGACGCACTCACGCACAACATGATCTTGTGAGAGGAAGATAAAGATACAAGGGGTCCATACTCCACGATAAAGCCAAATACCATCTCCAATTCTCAATCTCTTCTCATAGTGGATAAAAGATCCATATATTTCTGCACTATATATGCCTCCTTTAAAAAAAAAAAGTTTACATCAACATCAACATTTAAAACTTAGTTAGAAACGAGATTTTTTCTTGCGCTTTTTTTTATTTATTGTCTCAGTGTGACATCAAAAGATGCAAATTACAAACAACAAAATTCCGCGCGCTAAATACATTCTATAATCAATAGCATCAACACACTATAAGTTATTGATAATTCAGAATTAAGTTCATGTCACTTTATCACTTATGATAAAACCCTATATACCAGCTCAAAAGATTTAATCAACTTAAATTAATTGGCATCCACAAAGTTAGAATCATCTTTATAATATAGTAATACTCCATTTTTCGCTAAGTCAAATTTAGCAATGACTGTCTTTTGTAAAATGATGGTAAAAGCAAGAATACTAAATATATCAGTTAGTACGACTTTGATTATATTTGCTATTAGGTTTATTTCAAAGATATTTTAAAAAAAATAAAAAATAAAAAGAGTATATGTTTCAAAGTAAGGAAAAACTTAGAGATGGCAATCAAGACTTATGCACTTCCTCAAGCCTCAACCCTACCTTAGATATATGCCACTTTAACCGATCCTCCTAGCAATAGGATGATAGGTCAAATTCCTAACTCGCAAACACAATTTTTACCCGCCTACCTTTATCCAAACTAGTTGACCTAATTAGTTATAATGGAACGATGATCAACCTTTTTGAAACACCATTCGTATTGCACCGCTTAGAAGTCCAATACGATCTACATGGTCAACACCAACTCTAGTCACTAGATAAGATGAATGACCTAACAAGAAAAACATAATCTGAACCGGTTCGTATTTATCTCTTAAATTTAAATAGTAGTATCTTCCAAAGTTATCAATTTACACATACATGAACATAGATCACGACATTACGTTAAAATATATCAAGACATGCACGTATTTTAATTTTGACAACTTCTCCGAGACACCACCACCTTATTTTCAGTTTCATCGGTATTTGAGGAAATCACGTCAAGAGAAGTGCATAGTACTCTATTACATTCCTTATGGGTTGAACGATATAATCTTGGTATAAAAAATATTAAAAATAGTAGTTTTAAAAAAAGCATAGAATCGTCGAAGAATGAAAAACAGGCTATATATTTATATCCTACTAATATTCTTTGTTTCTAGACGTTTGAACTTTGAAGAACAATTATTTTAAATTTTGACTTAGAGTAGTCAAAAGGTGCCAGGTGGGGTAATCCACTGAATTAAATCTCTACGACCACTTTCTAAAGATTAGATTTTGAGATCACAAAAAATTATGATGGATGTGGTGTGGGTCAATGTTTTCCAATTTCCCATGAAAAACGCGGTTAAGCATGTGATGAATTTTCGGCGCATCTCCAATCTTGTACAATTTGCATACTTTTAAGATAAACATGGTTTTGTGTTCTTTTAATTTGGTGGAAAGGAATAGCATATAATTTGATGATATGTAGAAGAAGATGATGACAACGATTCGTTTGCTTTCTTCTTATCCAAAGATGCCCAACATTGGAAATTTGTATACACAGAGAAAAGTTGGCCATATGCGTTGTTTGCCCAACATTAATATCATATTGTCACATGCACTTGCCAAGATCTAGGAATATAAATTTTGAGTTAGGATATGTATGTCTCTAAACGGTCGTTATCTTCACCATATCTTCAAAAAAGTTGAAAGAATAATGGTTTTATCTTTATATCACATTTGCTTTCAAATTTTAATCAAATTGGTGAGTCTAATAAATGTTGATAACTTATTATAAGCAAGAATTTTAAGGTTTGTATTATTATTAGTGGATCTCAAATTAAAGACAAATAGTTGAATTTAGATCATGTTGTGATTGATCATACTTCCAAATTCCAATATAGGATCTATGTGTAGGCGCATTGAATATTTTAATAAACTTATCTAGCTATATCCATCAATCGATTTTTTTAAAAAAAATCTTAAGATGAAGATCAGATTGGTCATGATGTTGAGTATTTTATAGAACAATTCTAATTTTTCTCCAATTTCCTATTTTTATTTTCAAGATTAATAGGAGTACTTAGCATGAAGATAGAGTGGCAACAACAAAAGAAAATAAATAGGCAAGATGTGGGTAATAGCAAGATTTGTTGGCTTGCGAGCTAAATCTAGTTCACTGAAAAGATTTTGAATCCGTTTTTTGAAGAGGCACGGCCTCACGTTAGTGTTAACGTGAGACAGGTTGATGTCATACCGACATCACGCCTACATGCATCAAACCAAAGAACGAAATTAGTTAAGACTTTGGATCCATTAGTTATCTTAGCCTTAAATTGCTTCTAGATGAATTAGTTAAGCGCTGCAGTATATTAGTTAAGCGCTAAAGTATATTAGTTAAGTGTTGAAGTATATAAGTTATATCACATAATCCAGATTATAACGCATTTTGTTAGCCCTAATTTCAGTATCACTTATAAATCATTATCTCTTTCTTCTCCAATCCATCGAGACGCCCTAAAACCCGCATTGTTTTCCTCCTCCGTTCTCTGACTACAACCACCTAAATTTGTTGTATAATTTGAAATATTTATCTTGAAAACTATAACTAATAACTTGAAAACTATTACTAATAACGTGTAAATAATTACTAATAACTAAGAACCATAACTGTTAAAACCTTAGAAATATAACCATTTACCCATAACCATAACTATAATTAATAACATAAAAATTATAACTAATAATGTGTAAGCAATTACTAATGACTAAAAAGCATAACTATTAACCTTACAAATATAACTATTTACCCAGAACCAAAACTATCTTCCTGGAAATGATAACTAATTACTAGAAAATCATAACTATTTACCCAAAATATATATATATATACATTACGACGAAATATGTAACTATCTACCTAAAAATCATAACTTTTGATAAGAGATACATTAGAGTTTCGACCCATTGATAGAGGGAAACAATGAGCTTTGAGAATTAAGACTATACTTATTTTTATTTGAGGGGAATCAAGAATATATTTACTTGACTTTGATGCAACAATGTCATTGTTTAAGCGGGATAACTAATTAAACCGAGCATCATCAAATTCTCATCAAAAGATTGAAGAAGATGCGAAAAAGAACGTTAGGTGAAAGTTTCAAATGTTCGAAAAAGAAACTAAAGAGATGTAGGCTTTAGAGAGTATTGGAAGTTGGGTGGTGGAGAGAATAATGGCATTACAAAGGATAGAGAAACGGGTGGGGTAAAGGAGAGAGAAATGAGGGTTGGCAGAGGAGAGAGAAAATATAAATTGAGGGGAAATGTGATGGTTTTCCTAGTATAACTAATAGGTTCAAGCGCTTAACTAATTCCACTGTTAGCATTACATAAGATGGTATCACGTTAACACTAACGTGAGACCGTTTTTTTCAAGAATTTGTGAAAGATTTTTCCGAGTTAAGTTGTCGAAGCTTAACTAGATGGTAGAGGTGACCATGGACCGCCTTGTGGGCCCACCCGGCCCGATATGGGACGATTTCGGGCACAATTTTCTGCCACGTGGTTCGGACCATGCTCGATTGTTGGGTAAAAAACCCGACCACGGGCAACATAAATATGGAAAATCAGGTTAAATTTTATCCCTGCCTGAATTAGCGGGTTTTGGCGCGAGAATTTCGGTCCGAGGCTTTGGCCCGAAACGGGACACTTTTTGCCAAAGTCCGGCCCATGATCACCTCTACTAGAGGCCTCATCTCCCATTAGAAATAAATTAAAAAGGCCAAATCTCTATTAGAATATTTTATTTTGATACTCGCGCCAAATTTGGATAATTCATGTCGGATCCAATCCAGTGTCCGAAAATTCGGATTGGTTTGGTTGACTTAAACTCTAATTGATTTGGATTTGGATTGCAAAATTAAAATCCAAATTTTATTCAAATCAGATTAGATTAAAGCCTAAATCCAAATCGTTCACCGAGCTTTCACAGCTATCTAAAACATTGTAATGAGACGTTTTCAGTCTTTTGAGGGGCGTGGTGAACGCACAAAGCAGGATGAAAAATTCTGTAGCGAGCAGTAAAAAACTAGAAATGTAGAATGAAGAAGATGCTGAAGCATATGCATTGTATGGAAGTTTTATGCTTTTGCACTTCCGCGGGCATTTAATGCCCGTCCTTTTCGTGCAATTAGTCGCCTCCGAAAGTTCAGGATTAATCAAAATAATAGTGGCCACCATTTGTTAGTTTGATTGAAAATAACACCATACTATTATAAGATCTTTTATGTAACCACGTCCAATACTTTTTTTAATTGAATTGAAGACGTTAAGATGCGAGAAGACATGTAACCACACAGAAAGACCCGGCGGGCCGGCTTAGTGGACAAGGAAGCTTAAAGTTAAATTTGAAAATAAACTTTTCTCTAATTCTTAGAAGTAAAAACACATGTTTGTTATTTAAAGGCCATTTTCTAGATCTTTGAGAATATATAGTAGAAGAGTCTCAAAGTGAGAAGTCACTTGGACACCCAAATTAAGGAGGTAAGTTAATTTTAAGGCAACTTATGTAGTAATTGAATTTAGGATTTTTTTGTCAAAACTACATATTAATTACGAACTTTTTGAAAACAACTACTCCCTCCGTTTCATTTTAATTGTTATGACTTTGACATTTTACACTATTCACAAGTTTCGCATTTTGGCCCTCATTTGTGATTTATACATGAATAAAAACATAGTCGCGTGGGATCTTGTTAGATTCGATCTTAGTATGTATTTTATTAATATATACTTTTTATAATTTTTACAAATACAAAACTAGAGATATATATCCTCAAAGTTTTGCATTGGCATGCGTGAAAAGTGTAAGTGTAACCATTAAAAAGAAACGGGGGGAGTACATAATAAGTCTAATTTTTAAAACAACTACCTTTTAACATGTTTTTTTTGTTAGCACTACCAATACATAGTATTACTAACGTTTACTGTGTATGGGTAGTGCTAAAAAAAAAAAAAAAAGGTAGTTGTTTTAAAAAATTAGACTTATTAGGTAGTTGTTTTCAAAAAGTTAATTAATAGGTAGTTTTTGACAAAAAAACCATAAATTTATATCTTACACATTTTTTAGCAAAAAAAATAAGGACTTTTAAAATGGAGGGAATTGTCAAGTGAGGCCCACCGGACGGAATTACTAACGTTTCACGTGTATTGGGAGTCTTAAACAAAAAAAATGATAAAAGGTAGTTGTTTTTAAAATTAGACTTAGTAGGTAGTTGTTTTCAAAAAGTTGCAATTAATAGGTAGTTTTTGACAAAAAAATCCTTGAATTTATGACTAAGTATTGGTGTTATCTGCGAAAAAGGTTGTTTCTTTTTTATTTTTTTATTAGGTGTTGTAAAACGACTAAACGCAATGATGTAGTCAGGATTCGATTCGAAATCCTCGGTACCACCCATACACGACATTACCAACTAAATTGGATGTTATCTATATCTATATAGAAGGTTAATTAAGTTTAATAAAGAATTATAGGGTCTTTTTGTCTCAAATAATTAATACTTCTATGATACAATTTTTAGTGGAGAATGGCTAATGTGGACTTGTGGTACTCCTCTAATATACATGAAGGCTAAGCTCAAGGGTCAACTCGGTAGTCAATCTGGTCATGATGTTGGAATTGGGGTACATTGTTCAGCCTAACGAGACAAGTATATGGCAAATGTTGTCAATATAGATAGGCTCCAAAGTCCAAATTCAGCCCTTGTAGTCTTGGTAACCCATGGAAGTTTGGATTAGAAAAGAAAAATATACTTACTACAAAAATTAACAACTAATAGTCACATTACTATTTTAGCTTATTCACATATATCCAAACGATTATAACCTTCTAGAATAAAAGTCAGGTTTCGAATCCTTACTCCCACTGTGGTTATGAGGGGTGCTTTGTGGACAAAATTCCTAATCCAAACTATGATATGGAGTTTGTTTAAGTAATAAAAAAAATTAACAAAATAAGTTTCTTTTTATAATATTGACTTTTCAAAAATATAGATTATTTGATCGAATAACAGACTAACAGAGTGTGAGGAAGGTCTATATATTATAAAGTTGTCTTCTAATAAAAGTGTGTCATACTTTTGTTGTAAGGAGTTACAAAAAAGTATATCATTTTTTAAGCGAGAAATACTCCTCATACTGATAGGTTATATTTACAATAACAAAAGGTGATGTGTTCTTAAGATATACCGTTATACTTAGTCGCGCCTTCTATGAAAAAACCTGTATGGGTGAAAATGAAATGATCAATTTTCTTGCAGATAATGGTTGTTGGTGTTGACATTGAGCATACTTTAGCCTAACTGCCTACGAAGAAGTCTAATGTTCGGATAAAAGTTGCTTGACTTGGATAAGAATGTTACAAGTCTTATCATTGTTATCTTAAACGTACGGCCTATGTTAACTAATCCTCAGGCCTAAAGAAAAACATCTCCTCTTATACGGAGGAGGACAGTTCGGTCCACATACAAGGTCAAAGGAGGTTCCATACTATAACCAATTGGCAATAGTAGGAGTAGCTCCTCTAGTTTATATTGTGATACTTTCTCTCATCTTTCTCAAATGTGGGACAACTCACATGTGCACAATATATATGTGTTCAACACAATCACATCAAATATTAAGAATTAGCCAAAATGCAGATAAGATAATGTATAAGAGGTGCATAACAATCACCGTAAAGTAGTGCTTTGCAAATTCTATGATCAACAATTCATGAACTTTATAGTGCAACATATTGGAGAATTGCCGAAACATCATGTCGTACAGTCAAACTATCACACACACTTTGTATGGTCAATGCCAAATTTCCAAAATCATGTATCTAAATCGACGTTTTGGACAAAGACTACATTTTTAGTTCAATCTTAGTGGTTCATGAACTACATATATATGATTAATTTAATACCTGCTTCCCCCCCACCCCCCCCTGGCCCCCGTCCGGGTTGCATCCGGGCTTGGGGGAGCTTTCCTCCCCCCCCTCCTCCCTCCCTCCTGTGCGGCCTTGGGCGTGTTGGGGGAGGTGTTATTAAGTTATTCCTCCTACCAAAAAAAAAAAAAAAAATATATATATGATTAATTTAATGGTGCTTCTGAGTTCTGATGCATGGTGAGGACTATAGCATACTTACCTGATTACCCGTTTATAGATGTACAGTTATCTATAATATTTACAAGAAAGAAATTCACACATAATTAAGATGATAGCATCTTTAATGTAATGACTTAGGTTACTTATTTGCCAAACAATCAGGCAATTTAAGAGACGGAATATCACTATGTTAGTTCAATCTTTTCTTGTGTGCTTTTTGAAGATACATAAACATGTCGTCTGATGTTAAGTTGTTGTATTGCTTAAGAGTGGGAATAATAATAGCTCGATATAATTCAACAAAAAAACTTATAACTCTATTCAAGTAACAATCTGCAATATAATATAGCTCAAACAGTAACTACAATTTATATTAGTCGTCTTGATGCCATCAGACTACCAACTAAAAACACACTAGACATATCTTTTTATGGTTCGTTGTTTTTTTCTTTCTTTTTCAAAGAGAATTATAACAAACTAGTTATTTCGAAAATCAATTATGTCTCATCTTTCCCCTACTCTTTCTACTTCACTCTCTCCTCCTCTAGGTTTTAGTCTACATTACCTCTCCCTTGTTAATCTTATATACTTTCCCCCTCTTTCTCTTCTCTCTTCCCCTTTCACTCTGTGTCATCCTCATATCACTTTGTTACTTTCTCAACTTCCCCCTCTCCGCTTCTTTCCTTTCTCAATTATGTGCCATTCAGAGTTTCTCATTGGACTTGAACACATAGCTTGCAGAATCATCCCAACCTGACGCTCTTCCTGGTTACCTGCAACCTAAAGATCTGCTCAATCCATATAACTTTCATTTCTTGATTCTCAACTACTAAAAATTACCATCTACAAACAAAAGAAGCATCAACCAACAACACATTGCCTCGCCAACTGCAAGCCCGCGCAACCAACCCAACAACCTTTGCCACAAACAACACAGCCAAGTTACCAAGCTTCCCCGCACAACTAAGTGGCAAGGATTTGTTTTACTATTTATATTACTCAACCCCTCATAGCAGAACAACCCCTGTAACCTAGGCTCGATATTTTTAGTGCACCGTACACACTGAAATTGGTTTTAATTTCTTCCTTTGGAGTCCTCTTAGTAAAAAAACGAGCAAGAAAATAATCCTTGACGTGCATTGTACAACATAAACATCATGTTAAGCAAGACAATCCCCTCTGATACAAGGCATTTTTCTGCCATGCACTCTTTAGTCTTGAACCCCTGTTTGCTAAAACAACGGCATTTTCATGCTGCACACTCTAGTTCAGTATATTTTTCTGTCCCGACTCAAATGGTATGCTCAGCTATTACCCTTCTTTTAATACTAAGGGCCGCAGCTGATAAAACTCAATCCTCCACACAAACATGAACGAACTAAAGTGAACTAGCACAGAACTTGAATAAAAAAGAGGGAGATAAAAACAAGCTAGTGTTCAATCCAACTACCTTCAAAAGATGAGATTATCCATCATTCTGAGAAACAAAGCTTAAAAATATAAAGTTGCTCTAAAACTTAAAACATAGAAAACTTTTTGGGACATCAACTCCTAATAGAACATTCGATACTCAAAAGTTACAAGACTTAATCAAAAAGGCTGAAACCCATGTCATCATCTGATTCCTCAGCAGGCTCTTCCTTCTTTTCTTCCTCCTTGGCAGGAGCCGCACCACCACCAGAAGCAGCAGTAGCACCTGCAGCGGGAGTAGCAACAGCAAACTTGCTAGGATCCTGCAAAGCAAAATACAGAAACACAAAGATCAAATACACAATTATGTATGAAAATGTGTGTAACAGTGTATTATATTGACCCTACTACCCTTTCACTCTGTACCCAGCTTTTAGCTAGTAAGCACAGCAGGGTAAACATATTCTTTGTTCCATAAGAAATGTTAGTGATAGAATAATTCAACCACGAACCTTGAGGTACTCTTTAACTTTCTCAGCCTCAGGGAAGTCGTAGTCGGTTTCAAGAGCAATAGCAAGGACATTCTTATACGCATTAATGAACATATGGGGAGCAGCAGCCAAAGTCGGGTAGGAGATAGCAAGGCAGAGAGATGTGACAATCGAAACACCAGATGCAAACTTTGCAAGAAGGTCCTCCTCAGTCAAGTCAAGCACTTCAGGGCTGAAGACAGACCCATTGTCATAAACGGACTCGATGGCAAGACCGTATGAAAAGGGCCTGATTCCAAGCTTTGCAAGAAGAGCTGCCTCTGAGGAACCCACCTTGTCACCCTTCTTGATAAGCTCGACAGCAGTGATAATTTCGACTGTACCCTTATTAATCTTGGTAGGGATGTTAAGCACCTGAAAGGAGAGATAAAAGTTAATAAGGAGTCCACCATCATAAGAAAGAGTTACTGATCACCAAAAATCAATGGCAAGAACCTGGAAGAAAGATGTCTGGGAAGGGTCAAGACCAGTGTTGCCGGGTGGGACAACAACATCAATTGGTGCAACCAAACCAACACGAGCAGGAGCTCCAACCTGTTCAAATCATAAAACCGATCAATGACAACCAAAAAGCAAACAATCTACTCAAAAACCCGGGACAAGTTTACCCAAGACACACAACGCTACACTAATCAGCCACCTAAAATGCTAAACCTACTCAGAAGTCAGAACCGTATCATCTATTAAGATTGTTCAATACAGCATAGAATCATAATACAGATGAATTGCTAAACCTAGTGGACGTCTCCAAAGACATTTATCTTGGTAAGTATTCTCTACCATATTCTAAAAACATGATACATTAAAGAACTTAAGGAAACATATCTAAAAAATTAAAACCACCAAAACCGATATTATAACTAGCAAATTACAACAATATCACTCTCAGGGTCGCCTGTGTTATTTGCATAACAGGTTTTGGACTCCATAACCATAATCAATCATTCTAAAGAGGAATCAGAAGAAGAATCCCATATTTGGCATCCAATATGAACAACTAAGAAAAGTCCCATTTAAAAAGAGCCCGTCGTCCTATTCAAAACAGTTTCATTAACATTATAGGTTCCAAATAGACTACAAAATCACACTTTCCAAACACCGTTAATTCCACTTAAGATGCACACAATTATTCCGAAAAATATTTCACTAACGGCCCGTTTGGTAAGAAGACATAAATGGTGGGAATGGTAATGCATTATATTGTAAATTTGTACTAAAAATCCAATGTCATTACCTATGGGAATGCTACTTCATCCCAAGATATATATATTCTTCCTAAAATCTCATTACTATCCATTACCACTTGGGAATGTGGTATTGGGTGGTAATGGAAATTTATAAAGAGAAACCCATGTTTTATGATAAAGTTTCATTCCTAGGGTCATTAACATGATAACTTCTTTACAAATTTACACTAAATATCATTACCATTACCACTATTTATGACCACTAACCAAACGAGCCGTTAGTGAAGCATGGTTAATGATAAAATACATTTTACCAAAAAACATCAGCTCAACTTCATATCAAATAACAACAAATCAAGATTAGAAGTTTAAACAGCCTATCCTCCTAGTTTAAACAGTTTCATCAAGATTATAGAAGTTCCAAGTAAACTAAAAATTCACACATTCCAAACACCATTAATTCCAATTAAGATGCACACAATTAATCCGGAAAATATTTCACAAAGTGTTAGTAATATAATGCAGTGAAGCATTACCAGAAAACATCAACTAGCCTTCATATCAAATAACAACAAAACACAATTCAAAAACATACAACAACAAACCATATTAATAATTCGCAAGAAACACATCTAAATCAAAGTATCTAACAACATACCTTGTACTTGGAGATCTCCTCTCTAACTTCCTTCAAATCACCCTTAGTGAAGATCAACCCAACATTACCCTACACCCAAAAAAACATTAAAAAAAATTAAACACAAAACCATAAAATATTCATCCCAAATTCAAAAAAAAAAAATTATAAACATACCACCAAAAGTTGTTCAAGTTTACGCAAATTATCATTCCCAGTTTTCTCAGCATGAAGACGAATTGATCTCTTCATCATAGTATTCTTTCCCATAAGAACAACAGAATCACCTCTTAAACCACTTCGAATACCTTGAAGCTGATTCGAACCCACGTTGTCTGCGGAAGCAATAAGTACTTGACTGTACTCATCAAGGAGATTACATAGTTTCTGATCGTAAGCGATCTTCTTCTCTGCCTTAGTTGGTTTCACCGCCATTGTTGATTAAAAATTGAAGCTTTTTCGGAAAATTAGGGTTTTTTGCCGTAAATTGTTTTGGGGGTTTTTGAGAAAAGAAAAAGAGAAAACAAAATCGAGGGCCAAGACTAAGCGAAAAGAAGTGCTTTGTCAAGGCGGACAGCGAGGTGGCGCCGTCTCTTTAACCTCCGGAGATTTTGCTGGGGAATTTGGGGGAAAAGAAAGTGGTTATAAACCCTAGAAATTGGTTTTTGCAGCTAAGAAAAAAGATGGGGGTGTCGATGAGAGGGATTTTATAGTGTGGGAGATGGAGATGGAGATGTGGGGAGAAATTAGGGATTTTGACCTAGATCTGACGGTTTGGGGTTTTTTGATGGTTGTGATCTGATGGTTGTTTTGGACTTAAAGTGGGTGAATTAGGCCCATTAGGGGAGTTGGACTATGAGATCTAATAACTATATAATTCAAGGTCCAAATTTCTCTCTGTATTCCTTGTTTTAGGATTCGGAGATAGGAGGTCTAAACTGAATTTAGTTAAACTTATGAGATTTTTTTGTTGTTGTTAAATTTCATTAATTGAAGGTCAAACGACATCTACAGTAGGTATTAAAGAAAAATAAGATATAATCAAGCAATATCATATTAAATTCGAGTTTAAAGAAATTACAATGAACGAGGTCAAGCAATACAACTTAACCCCTTGTATTTGCTGAATCAAACCACTATTGATGGGAAGATCTATCATTCTGACGTAGTTTGGGGAAGAACATTTGTGCTTTAACCATACCTCAACTTCCAAGGTTTCTACTTTCTTGGTCTAGTATTTGCATGTTAAGCTTTTGGGAGTACTGTGTAAAGGGTGAGGATAAATTGGGAGTACTGTGTAAAGGGTGAGGATAAATTTTTAAATTTAGTGGGGTTGGTTAATCAAATGGGTTTAAATAAATGCACTGAGAAATAGTTCAGTCACCTCATAGCGCTTGCTCGCTTAAATGAGGAGTCCCACTCATGTAATGGAATAAACTGAGAAGTTTAAGAGGAAATACGAAATCGAGCTCTAAGAAGACAGTCTTCACACAACTTCATACATTGTTGCATTCTTCTACAACCCCAATTTAACCATATTGTAGATACACGTGTTAGCCCATTTGGGAGTTAGGTGGTGTGTAATTCTTAAATTATAGAGATTGGAGAATCATAGACTAAGATTATAGAACCCAAGAGAAAAAATTATCCATATCATCATTTCATGCTTAATTCATAGTGAACTATAATTACACTCGGATCTTGAGATTTTATTTTCTTTCACTATGCATACTTTATTATTTGGTATCTTCTAATTTATGCAAATTGTACTCCAATTGCTCAATTTGATAGCTTATGTTATTCCTCTACATATCTCCACTCCAAGCACCTTCACTTCACAAGAATAATAAAAATATACTTCCTCGTTCTTTTATTATTGCAACATTTTCCTTATTTGGAAGTTTCATATTAATTGCAACATTACTAAATTTGACTATGTTTTCTCTTTATCACTCTCCTTATCACATACGTCCCTTTTTTCATCTCTCTCTATCTCTCTCAACTCGTTAAAAAATGTGCAACCGCTACATGTTACAATTATTAAAGAACAGAGAAAATATATACATCTGCATAAAAAAAGTTTATTATTATTTTTGCTATTTTATATTTCTACCAAGCTTTAGAAAAAAAAAAGAGTAGTTTCCTTAATATTTTCAGTTTTTCACACATCTAATATTCACCCGGGAGGAAAATAATTGATGGAGGGAAATAGAGTCAAAACTCAAAGACATGAAAAAGAAATCCCAACTTCCATTTCCTAACGGCTAAACTCTTGTCCGCTCTTCCCTCCTTCTCCTCAAATCTCTCTAACTACATCGATTTTCTCATCATCAATGGCTTCCGTCGGAATTACATCTTATCGAGATCGTACGGCGGAATTTCGATCTTTTTCAGAAACATTGAAAAAAATCGGCGGCATCTCAGCCGTTGATTCTGCCGGAAATCATCCTTCAACGTCGATTTATTCGCCGGAAAAAACTCCGGCGTGTTCAACTAGATCCGAATTCAACACCAAAGCTTCTCGAATCGGGTTAGGTATCCATGAAGCTAATCGGAAAATCACCCGCCTCGCCCAATGTAAAGTTTTTCGTTGATAACCTAATTTTTTTTCTCTGTTTTTTTTTCGTCATGTAATTCGATTGATTTTGAATTTTGCGATTATGAGCTGTTTATGTATACGATTGCTATGAAATTTGGGGTTGTTGAAATTTTAGATTATTTGTTTTGGACGGTTTTACTTTTATGGCTTGTGATATTTTGATTTGATAGTTTAGGTTTTATAGGAATTTATGGACTAGAGTAAGGAGATTTGTGCTGAGTGATTGTTTAGACTATGAACATGTAGTTGAATATTACACTATTTGTCCGAAAATGATAGTGACATAGCACATGTATATGATTATGTATATTGGGATGTCCAGAAAAAGCTTTGTCCAACTTTCTATGTAGTGGTAAATCTCGAGTAGAATTTTGTGATACCGTTGTTTTGTTTGATTGAGGTAAAGACGGTGGGAGGGATATGATTAGTACAATGGGTTTGGAAACATGCCAAAAGCCCTAATTAGGATGTACTTGGAGATTATGACCATTTTAGATGGAGGGAGTATGAGATTTGAGCTATAAGCTGATATTACGCTTAAGGTCGGCGTGGGCTACTTCGATAGGAAATTGTATAGCTGAAGGCCGAAGCCATTAGATTAATAGGTGCATAAAAATCGAGGGTATTCGTGAAGTATATAAGAAAGATCAGTGTTTGCTGGACTAAATAGCTTGAGGGGTTGAATTATGCCCTGAGTTAGTGAGTACTTATCGGGGTTGAGTACTCTTCATTCTAGCGCAATATATGTGGCAAATCCGACACTCCAAATGGGTATGGACACTTAAGACACTCAATTTTTTTTTGCCAAAATTAGGCTTTTTTTAATACTCTCATCCTTATATATTCTTGAATAACAAATGAAATCATCCTTGTCCTTATGTCCACTTCGTAACTCTTGACATTTGAAACCTTACCATGTTATCCTAAGAGTTTTCCGTGTAAGACTGTTGGATTCTTACCCATGTCTGACACTCAAATCGGCAATCATCATGGCTTTGGAGAAAATAATTATTTTGATGTATGCAGTATGTGATGCAGTATGTGATGCAGAATTGTAGTATTACAGACATAATGTGTGTTGGTTATGATTGATGGATGGTAAAATGAGTTGAGGGTATTTACTTGAGGATATCTTAAATCAAATCGAGGCTATAAACAAAACAATAGGAATCATTTTAATCCTACTGAGACGAACCCCGGGGAGGTTTGATTCGTAAGGCAAGAGGTTGACTTTTAGCACTAAATGAAGTTTTCTTGTAATTATACATTCATGCAGATCACATCTAATGTGTGTGCACTTGCGCGTTTGTGTTTACATACGTGCTTGGTTCATTTAAAGTGGGATGTTTCGTAAGGGAGCATGTAAAAAGTGGTGACAAATAATATTTGAGAGAAATTAAATGCTTGATAATTTATCTACATTTTGTCATAGGGATTTCTTATATTTTAAGTTTCCTAGGGAAGGTGGTGGCCTGGTGGGGGGGGAGCATGACAAGGTAACATATCACTGTTTTCATCATTCACCAAACCATCTTCTCCAATTTAAGCTGTCAATGCGTTATTTGCAACTTGCAAGGATTGTATCATCTTCGTATAGAGAACTAGTTATTAGTGTGTTGTTACAATGACATATCTGCCTTCATGGTGAAAGCCTTATATATGTTCATGACGTTATTGAAATGTACTATAAGAAAAGCTGGTGTTCAGGTCTCTTGTAACCTTGTTACTCTTTCACAAGTCTCTTGTGAACCAAGGGTCCTGTATTTAACCTTTGACTTATGATCAGACATGGATCTTAGTTAGTATGGCATTGAATAAGCAGATGTTATATAAGCTTGGATTCACCTTCCAAATTCCACCTCTTTAAAAATTTTTATTTTATTTATTAATTTTTTTAATGCTTACAAGTTGATACTAAGTCATTAGAAGCAGATAATATATGTCAATGATCCTTTAAATTTTATACTAAATTTTAGATCTTATTCATATTTATTTTTTAGTGGAAAAAAAGTCTTCAATGTTCAATGATCCTACGGTGGAGATTCAAGAGTTAACAGCCTTGATAAAGGGCGATATCACAGCACTAAATGTAGCGGTTGCAGATCTACAAAATCTTCAGAGCATTGAAACATCTAGTAGTTATTCTGATGATAAGGCCGTTCATGCAAATGCTATATGTGATGACATAAAAAACAGACTAATGGCAGCTACAAAGCAGTTCCAGGAAGTATTGACCGCTAGAACACAGGCAAGTCTTATGTGGATGTTTGAAATTCTGTGATCTGCTTTGTTGTTATTTGTTATAAAGAATTGTGTATTTTCTTTCTACTATGCAGAATATCAGGGCCCACGAAACCAGGAAACAGTTATTTTCAGCTAATGCATCAAGAGACAACCCGTTTCAGCACCCCACCAAACCCATAACTGAGCCACCTCCATGGTCAAATTCATCAAATGTTTCTGCAACTATGCAACCCACCGAGTCAGTAATTTTATCCAAACTTTTATACACCTGTTATGTTCACAATGCCATTGCATATCACTACAACAATTTAGCCTTGCATCTGTCGTAGGCTTTGATTCCATTATAGGCCTTTTTCTAATTTTTACGTGCTTTGCCCTGCAGAACCCCATCAAGCGGAGTCCAGGCTGGGAGTCAACTCAGGTGATATGTTTAACCAGTATCATTTATGAAATCATATATAATTTGCAAGAGAAATCCTCTACTCATTACTATGGTAATGGATAATAATGGAATTTGGCAATTTCCATTTCCACTCAAGATCACCTCTAAAGTGGTGATTAATGGTAATGGAACTTGATGAAGAAAATCACAAGTGTGGGGGTGGAAAAAAATTGCCATAAATATTGACATAATACTTTTATACAGAATACATATAACTTGATTACCATTACCTCCATCTATTACCATCTACCACATGGGCCGTAAGCCGTTAAGCTAACAGATTAATATGGATCATGTATCACTTTTATCAATTTGGAGATTTTATTGGAATAGTAACCATTAACTACTTATAATCGTATTGTGCTAAGGCAGGCGGAGGTTAGGTACTGAGACTATACCGTCCAACAACATGGAAATGTCTATGCTACAGCAGGTTGCTCCTCAGCAAGAGAACTATTCACAAAATCGTGCCTCAGCTCTTCAGAATGTGGAATCTACAATCTCAGAATTAAGTGGAATCTTTACGCATCTGGCTACTATGGTAGCACAGCAGGGGGAGCTCGCTATTAGGTTGGTCTTGTAAGTTGTAACTATGATTGTCACACCTTAATATAACCCTAATTTGATACGGCTTTACTGATTTAGAAATGGGACATGTAGTACACGAGAATCTCTAGGTTGCTAATCATCCAGATTCTTTTTGCTGTTTAGTCATCCATATATTTTAAAAGTTGCATTGAGTTTGACTTTAAATTGATCATAATTTATATCATCTGTTTTTTGTTGTGATTAGGATTGATGATAACATGGAAGAATCTCGGACTAATGTGGAAGGTGCTCATAATGCTTTACTAAAACATTTGACCCGTATATCTTCAAACAGGTCCTTGCTTATCAAACTATTTGCTGTTCTAATATTGTTCCTAGTGGTGTTCATCTTCTTCATCGTCTAGTATGAGTTTCATAACCAGCCTCGTAACATTCTTTATTTAGCTTCCGTTCTGAAATACCAATTCTTTTGGCATCTCTAAGGATGTATCGCAATGTCATGTAAATAGAAATAGATAGCTGTATTTGATTTGAGAGAAGCAATTTTACAGCGTATATATATAACTGATTAAGGGCATATTGGAACCAATTACTCCTTTTTTACGAGGCTGTATGCACATGTTTATGTGTTCATACTTCATAGGAGTATGTTTTTTGGTTGCTTAACCTTTGGAGTGAGGGGTGGTTACTGGTTTGTGATTGACCATTCTTATGATTTCTGTTATACAGTATATTCTGGCTCAGTGAAAGTACAGGTATCTTATTATATGAAGCTCTAATATGATGCGTGCAGCCGGCACCAGAACCAAACACAATCTATACCTGAAAGTTAGTATAACTAGAACATGGCATGATTTGAACCAAATGATTCATCATTTAGCTATGATCTGAATTAAACCTGACCTCGCGTTATTGTCACCTCTACTTACAATAAGAGTTGTGTATGGTTAAACACCAAAACTATTTTTTACCAAACAAGACAATGAGAGAGAGGTTGGGGATTTCCTTTGATCCGCTCGCTTGTTTGGTGATAAACAGTTTAATATTCAAACATCTCTCCTTGAAAAAATGTTTTTATTTTGTAAGACTTGATAATTATAATGTCCAAAAGCTTGGGAAAAGCATTAAAAACAGAGTCCATAGCTCTTAGCTTTGCTTTAATCTTTAAACTAGTATTTTGGCCCGGGCGATGCCCCGGGTCAGTTACAACTATCAAATATATTATTATTCATACATAATTGATTTATTAGCTTTTTGTAATTTTTTATCAAGTGCAAAATTGGATAATGGCTGTTATGGCATGATAAGTTGTTTTTTTTTTTAAAAACATCTAAGGAATTGGGGATAAAAATAAGAATTTCAATGGAATCGGGGTAAGAGAATGTTATTACCTTAATAAAAATTTTAGAGGTGAAAAAGCTTGTTTATCTTTATAGGTACATATAATTATAAGACTTTATTATGTTTTATTTTGAAACATTAAACATTGAAATTGTAGTGGATTGGTGGTTAAACTCTTACATTTTATTTCAAAGGTCATGGGTTCGATTCCTTATAGATACACATTGTTAATATTTTTAATGGGATCATAAACATGTGGCACATGCGTTCGATTCCTTTTAATATATATTTGTACTAGTCTTCTATGCACGCGATGCGTGCGTGGATTATTTTGGCGATTATTCTTAAATTTCATATAAATGTAATTTTGAAGGATGTAATTTATAATTATTATTAGTACTAATTAATAAATTATGATGTTGTATAAATACAAAATATAAAAATTACTTGATGAAGAAATTATTTCAATAGGAAAGCAAAAAAAGAATGATGTATTTAGTGTTTAGAAATTGTGATGCGCATTTAGATGTAAAGTTCTATTGTCAAATTAAATTTGTGAAAGATTTTTATTTTGTTTGATCTATTATTTTGCTCTTTATGTAAAAAAATTTTTAAAGGCTTTTTATGTCAAGTTGTTTTTATCATTGCTTAATTTGTGAGAAACTTTCCGTAACTTTTGTTTTGATTGCATATTACTATGTGATGGATTAAAAAAATCACACATGATAGGATGCAATGGCATTGAATTGACATAATTGACCTTGTCATTTATTATTAATGAATATGTAGGGAGGTTATATTACTGTAATTTTAAGTAAACACTTACACCACATACACCTATTTTGGCTTATATAATAGAGATGAGCTTTTTTTTAAAATAATTATTACATATTTCTCCTAAAAAGTAAAATGATAAAATTATCTTAACTAACACAAATGAGAACTATGATTCCCAAAAAAAATAAAAGGACAAATTATACTAACCGACACATGAAAATTATTGACCCCTGGAAATTAAAAAGATAAGATTATCCTCTCTGTTTTCTCGGTATTTTTATGGCTTGTTAATGGATGTTGGCATTGTTCTTGCATTTAAAAGTATAGGTAGAATTAAAATTTATGTCTTTGGTTTTGTAATTGATTTTATAGTTGCTTTAGTTATACTAATTTATTCTTCAATCATAAACTTTTCCTTTCACTACACATATTTTTATGACAGTTTATTTTAGCAACTTTGAACTTCCTTTGATATGCATAGTTTAAATTAGGAAGGCTATGATTAAGGAAAATCTTAATAGGTAATAATTTTTGTAGAATTAAGGGTTAAAAAGTCTTTTAAATACGGGGATCATAAGCCCCTCGCTTATCTCTATTATATAAGCCAAGGGGAGAATGGTGTCCCCCTTTGAATTTACATATTCACCCCTCCACAACATAAAACCATTACACACATAAACTTACCAAAAAATTTCAACCAAAAATCTCTATTAAATCCAATCAACTCATATAATTGTCAATCACATAAACTTGCCAATAAAAAAGATCCAATCAAATTAAATATAGATCCAATAAACTAAAAAATTAGGTAATTAAGAACTTACCAAAAATTAATACCACGGACAATAATAAAATATGGCATTCTCATTACAAAGACAACTCATATGCAAAATTAATCACAAACTTTAAAAAAAATTCAGTTTCTTCATTACTTGGATATGCAATTTCATCACTTATAGTTACTTTAAAATGTTTTTAGATACTATTTGTAAGTATTTAAATACTTCTTAATCACTCACCAAATGAAATTGAACGTAAATACGTACTTTCATAATTTTATTTTTATTTCTTTTAATACCAAACAATAGTTATGCCTAAAATGTCACCGTACGCATAGCGTGCAGAAAAAGCTAGTATAATAGAGATAGATGTATCCAATCGTTTGTTTGGGAATCGTCCAATCGTTTGTTTGGGAATCGGCCACTTTCCTCTTAAATGGAAGGGCATTAGTTGCTTTTCTACTTTGAGAATTTCGTGGGTTTGTACGTTCTCAGAAACTTGAAAACTCGATGTGTTTACTTCACATCAATGAATCAAATGTAAAATCTGATGTGCCAGAAATGCTATGTGCAATTGTGCACTAAACTAATGCCATGCTTTATCATGTTTCCTCTTTATGATTTCCCCGAGATTTTTATCACTAAGGAATGTTTAATTCCTTCGGTGCTACCAAAACTTTGTTGTCGATAAATCATCACAAGAGGGAATTTGCTTAGTGTTTTTATCAAATATCAAATTTGAATAAAGAGTTGCTGCGTTGTTGGTGATTTTGTGGAGCAGGAAAAAAGAGAAACAAGAACTCGATCATGAATACTTATTTTTCTCCACCATCTTTTTTCATTAGAAAAATAAAATAATTCAGAGAAGAGTATGAATTTATTTTGTTGGACAAAAATTAGGATGATAATACATACTATCGTAGTTAACTAATCAATGAGTATTCTTAAACTGTGGCCATGTAAGGGGACTATGGTTCTGCAAAGGGAGAGAGCTTGGTGATTGAATAGGGTACAACCGGCAAAGGGGTCTTTTACATTATGTTTGGTTTAGGTCATATTGAGGTGGGAGATGAGTAATTGGGTGTGGATTGAGTCTGTCGCATTTTGGATCTATTGTCGATTAATTTTTAGGTTGGGTTTGGTAAGGTCGAGTTATAACCTCGTTACCTAATCTGGGTTACATTCGAGTATGAATCAGGTCAGTTTTGGCATACATGTTCTTAGAAATGACCCACGAGACATTAGATAGCTTGGGTAAGAATAGGTACATGTGCTGGCTACATTGATTAGTACCCCAAACTATAATCCTGAATCCATCGCCAATGAGCCTGTAAGCTCTTTTTCGCATTGCAATATGCTAGATGCATTGAACTAGATCATATATGAAACTTCAAAATAGGATATGTTAAAATGCTGAAGTATTTTGTCCTGCTACTTTCAAATTTATGTAAAACAGTATTATTCTATTGGGTAAAAGGGAAGGAGAACTAGTAAGAACAAAATCAAAATCATAATAAAAGTTGAAATATGACTTTTGCGTTGAATGTTGTATGTTTCTCTTTGTGAAGTCCAACATTTGTTAGCACTAGAAGATGTTGAATAATTTTTTTGCACTAAGCAGACATAATAGTGTTGGAATGATTGCGGATGGAAATTAAGCTGATTGTGTCTCTCATAGTGCTCTCTCTAAATCGTTTCCGTTAAATTCCATTATAATGCCTAAATTCACATGCTCTTCTCCTTTCAGGCTTTTACTTTCCCATTTGCTTCTGCTTTAAGATTCTAGCTTCTCATCACGTGTGCTGTAAAATTCACATTGCTAGTGCAGGGAAGTCATTTCAATTTTCATCCCACCTAATTGTCGCTTTGCAATATGACATTAAGGCCTATTCAACTTATTTTCGCTAAATTTTCCGAACTTCATTTTTTTTAAAAAAAAATTCATCTTCTTAACTTCTCCTTAATCAATCTTGATTTATCTGAATTTTATTTAACTTTTATGAACTTTTTTTTTTTAACCAATCTAATTTTCTTTTAAATTTTTCAAAACATTTTTCAAATTTTGGAAAATAAGTAAATCAAGTGTTTTTCTACCTCTTAATCTGAGCTAGCAAGGAAGTATGAATTACCTAGTGTATTTAAATTATGTAAACAACACATATATGACACATGATATACAAATAACTCACATAAACTCATCAATTTTCAGAGATGCAAAAGTTACGTCCATACAATATGACGGTTTTTGGATATGCTGATCCAAACCAAACTATTCCAAACATGATTTAGACTTGATGACACACAACAATGTCTTTCTATAACCTGAATTTTGGAAATCTTATAAGCTCTTGGTTGCTAATTAGTGGGATGTCTAAGGTTGATTGCTACCTTAAACTTTATTTCGATTCTTTTCACTTAATAAGATGTCTAAAGATGCAAAAGAAAAATTAAAGTACCACAAATAACTAGATTTATGAGAACCACCTTTACGGGGAAAACCGGATTTGCTCATTTGACGAAATCTTTGTTCGTGTATGTTTTTTGCTCATTTTACGAAGTTTTTCTTCATATTATACTTTTTGCTCAACTTATGTTTTTGTGCTCATTTTATGTTTTTACTTTTTTTAAAAAAGTCTGGTTCTCACTATAACAAGGTTCTCATGAAAACCTCCAAAAGTATATTGGATTATTAAATTACTCTATCAGGATTTGATGTTGGTGATATATAGCATAAAATCGAATCTCATCTATTTGACTGTCCTTATGACTCCGTATGCAAGTTCTTCTATCGTTGCAATGAGGGGCACACAATATCTTGTATTTTCGTAGTCCATGGGTCCGTGCAAGATCTTCTTTGCCGTATATGGTCAGTCATAGTTTCTCCGTCCATGCAATCTCCGTAACAGAATTAATAAAGATTTAGGGTAGTGAATTATTAACTACCCATCGAAATCCAACTACCATGAGGAAAGACCAAAGAGTTTGGATGGTGAATAAAGTTGTATTAGTAGTGCATACAGTCATGCTTCGATTGGACTAATGAGAGGCTGATGATAAGTTTGGTTCATGTGTTAATGGGCCTGAAATGCCTAATCTTTATCAACGTAACAACAAAGCCAGCATTGGTATTTTGGTAATGCTTACCCCACTCTTTCTTATCATTGATATATTCACAAAGGGTTCGTACATTTAGCCGTCTATTCATTGGTTTTCTGCGCAATTTGGTTTGCCAATTGTCATAGAAGTGGTTGTTCAAGATTTTTAAGATCTTGTGACAAGCTTGGGATATTCTATTATTAGAAACACATTGTCTTCTTCTAGTGAATGTTACTGTATTTCCCTAATTTTCTTCTTTCATCTAAATTAGTTGTTTTTGCAATAAGTTGATTTAAATTCCAAGGATTTAGGTATGTAACATTTAACAAGATACACAAATTTATAAATGCCCAGCGCTCATTATGATAGGGAATAGGGACACTTCATTCATTTTCCCAACTATCATGTCGAAACGCTTAGCTGAGAAGACTTCTTTTTTTTAAGATTAACATAAGTTTTGTTTTACACTATTCATACAATGTTTTTCACTATTGTACTCAAATATACGTAAATTGGTTCATTGATCATTTATCATTTTCAAACTTCACTTATTAAGTAAATAAAAAACTTTATTTTGATGGGAGGGAAAAAAATTACTTTACCATAAGTCCACAACGTGTCTAAGAAATTGCATGTGAACATTCCACTCTTTTTTCACGTTATGGTAATTTCAATTCAAACAACTCTATGCTAAAATCTCATCAACATTTGTAAAACATAATGTTTCAAATCTCATCAACACAGTGTATCAAATTTTCAAAAGTCGATTCGAGCTTAGTATCCAAATTCCAATTCACCTTTATGATTAAGTTGAAATCTCACCAACTAGACTTGGGCATGGCCCGGGTCTGTTCACGGGCTCGTCCCATAGGCTTGGGCAATGGCGGGGTCAGGCCTGAAATTTTCAGATTTTGTCCACGGCCCGGGCTCGTGCTTCCTGCGGACCTAGCCCGTGTTTTATGTTGTTTTTTTGGATTCTTAGCATTTTAGACTAAAAAAATTAAGAGAAGGGGCGTTCGGCCCGCGGGACATATAGGCGGGCTCGTGCCGGGACATGTGACCTGAAATAAAATTTCTTGACCGTGGCAGGCCCACGACCCACGTAGCGGACAATGGGTCAGATCGGGCTAGGCGGGCTGGCCCACGTGCGGCCCGACCCATGCCCACCTCTATCACCAACATCTCTAAAGTCTTAAAAAAGAAGATTTGTTTGACAAAACAAGCAACAGGAGAACAAAATTTCATTTGTGTTTAGGTTAGTTAGACAAATTTTATAGTGGTTGCAGTTGAGATAATGAAATCTACTCATATTCTTGCACATCTCTAGACTCTCAAACTATGATTTGGTCCATCTCAATATCTCATTAACCCAATAAAGTAAATAAAAAGGAGATGTTACTAAAACCCTTATGCATAGTGGTATCATTTCAAAGAACTATTACACATTAGACAACCAATTATTCCTCAAATTCTAAATTATAGTATCTCCATTTCTAACGAAAAAAAGATCCTTTTTTTAGGGTGTTCATGGGTGGTTAACCGTCCCGAAATAAAATTTCGGTTCGGTAACCGGAAGTATCGGTACGTCATTTTTTGCGAAACGTAACCGTTCAAACCGGTAACCGCATAAACAGTTAACCGGTTTTCGGTACGGTTTTCCGGTTAACCATTAACCGTTACCCAAGTTTTATCAAATTATTTTACTAAATTTATATATTAGATTTTAAATTTGTCATTGTAATGAAGTATCTCATCCCAGCTCTTCAAAAGCAAAACTATAAAATCATTCACTGGAAGAAGATACACCAACAATAATACTAGCTTCCAGAAGAGTATAGTTGACTACATCCATCTGTTCAATATTCTACACGCTTTTATAAATTGCACCAGTTTTATAAAAGGAGCAGCAATCACCAAGAAACTGCATTTACTAAAAAAGTAATAATTAATTAATATAATTATTATAAAAAATTAAATAATAAATAAAATTAAATAAATATATCCGGTTTTTCGGTTAACCGTTTTCCTAAAAATCATAACCGCAACCGTACCGTTTAACCGTATTTTTTTACCGGTTCGGTAACCGAACCGTTTAATCTCAAATTTTCCGGTTCGGTAACCACCTATTTTGACCGGTTTTTTCGGTACGGTTTTTCGGTTTCGGTTTTTTATGAACACCCCTACTTTTTTTTATGTGTGTAAACAGAACTTATCTTGATATATCTATCCTCTATTTAAGATGAGATTAGACTACCAAACATGGTCTTCCAAAAGTGCTTTTTGTTTTCTATTTCTTTTTCTAATCATTATAAATGGTCCCTGCGTGACTGCGTATGAGAAATGCCTGCATTATAGAATTTCATATATTAATCCCCTCTTTTTCTTCTTTTTTCTTAGTAATTATTTTTTCTCTATCTTTCTCTCTCTCTCATCCCCACATAATCAAATTTGCCGTGCTTGTGCTGTTTGGTGGGTATTCAATATTCATTACTCAACTGTTTTTTATTTTAGTCATCAACATAATTTTTTTTTAGATACATAAAATAATATGAGCCTTTTTGTTATTATTGTTTATATTTTAAAAAAAGAAATGAAAAAGTGAAGGATTGATGTAGGGGAGGCAAATAAAAGCACGATCCAATGCCTAACTAATCACGCCCAATATCATTGTCAATCATGTTTACTAAAGATTAATTCAAGCAACCAAGAAGAGTGTCTGTTAATTTATAAACATTATTTTACTCTTTCCTTTTTTTTTCTCTTTTTTTTTGTTTTTTTTTTTTTTTAAAGTTTGATTTTATGGGGCGCGATCCCTTCTTTTCTCTTTAAAAAAAAAAAAAAAAAAAAAAAAAAAATAAACATTATTTTACTAATCCAAATACCGAAAAGGTAAATATAAAGCTGGATTATGAGGAACTAACCTTAACATGGCTGATGTTCAAACAAATAAAATTTTAAGAACCAGTAATAATAGAAAAGGTAAAATGTAAAACTTTAAGAGCTACTAAAAAAATTAGGAAAATTTGATTTCAATAATCTAACCTTTGACCGATTCACTGAATTTAATCCCATCTTTTAATTACTTTAGAATAATCCCAATTTTGGGATACCTTCTCAAAATAATCCGAACTCTTATTTTTGTTGCATACAATAGACCAAAAACAGATTGGTGACGACAAAAAAAAAAAGAGTTCGGATTATTTTGAGACGATATCCCCCAAGGTTGGGATTATTCTAAAATAATCAAAATGTTGGATTAAAATTAGCAAATCGGCCAAATGTTGGATTATTAGAATCAATTTTTCCAAAAAATTAAGAGTTGTTTAACTACAAAAATTTTCATATCTAGTAAACTTGTTTGAGATATATTATAGATGTGATTAATTAACCTAGTACTACCTCCGGTTCCTAAAGATCCTCCCTCTTTGACATTTTTCTCTATTCACAAAATTCACTTTGACCATTGTCTGTGATTTATACGTAAGGAACAATATACTCGTGGGATCTTGTTAGATTCGTCTTAATATCTACTCCCTCTGTATTTTTTTAGTTTGCTCACTTGGAATCTTGACATTATTCATAATTAGAGATAATATTCTTAAATCCTTCTCAATATACAAGAAAAAATATAGTTGTGTGGAATCTTGTTTGATTATTCTTAATGAGTAATTAATTATTATTCAATTGTTATAATTTTTACTAATATGTAAAAGAAGATATTTGTGGTCAAAGAAGTGCATTAGCAAACACGCGCAGTTAAAATAGGCAAAAATAGACAGAGTATTTTATAAATATCTAGCTACTTTTTATAATTTTTACAAGTACATAATTAGATATACTAGTGTCCAAAGTTTTACATTACATGCGTGAAAAGTATAAGTAAGAGGATCCTTAGAAACTGGAGGGAGTACTGTATATAGGCAATGTAATGTGTCTCTTATAATTGAACATACGTTACTAGGAAGTGCATTAAATGAAAACTCAAGTCAAACATTTTTTTTTTCAAATACTTCAATATCCTCAACCCTATACCTTTAGAATATTGTTTTTTCTTTAAAAAGAAAATTTTATTGAAGGAAAAAAAGTAGGCTAATCCTTAGTGAATGTTCGACCTAGCTCATCCCTAAGCTAAGGATGATGAGAAAAAAAGAATCTGTTTATAATGTTAAAAAACCCAAACAACATGATAGGAATGTTGTGATCCATAATTTTTTCACGAAATTTGTTGTTTGGTTCACCTCTCGTGAAAGCATTGTGCATGGATGTAGATCAAGTTAGAATAACCTAAACTCCTTTTTTACATTATCGATAATGTTGTTGATTGAACGTGGCATCTTCCTTGTTGGATGATGTTTTAGTTGGGTGAGATATATTCTATATAGAGTTTGATCTAATTAAAATAATTAAGAGAAACTCTTACGATAAATGTTTTATTTATTTTTCAGGTTATTGGAAATAAGCATATTGTTGTTTATGTCGAATTTTAAAATCGTATATAATCGTTATCAATTTTTATCGATATACTCCATTGTAGTACAAATGTGTTGCTTATCTGATACAAGATCAAGCTCGTATAACACTATATTACCATGAGATGTGTTAATCTTTTTTGCATTTTGAAAACGACTACTTACTTTACGTACACTTATTTGTAACGTGTCACAATAATTAAGCTAGTATCAAATAGTTTCATGATAAACTTACTCTTACTGTAACTTTTTCTTTTTTTCTTCAGCTCATTCTGTGTAATTATATTTATATTGACTTAAGTTAGTGCGACTAGATTCATCATGTATGTAGTGCTCCCAAATCATCTACATTACAAATTAGGTAAAACATAAACATGAAATAATATCGTAAATGGAATATTTGGTAAGCGTAACCCTGTAGAATGTATATATGTTAGGTGAGACAGAGAGAATAGAGAGGGTGTAGTAGCCTAATTATTCTTGATTAACCTACTTTGTAGGGACGTACAAGAAATTGGGATAATAGTTAGTATAAATTTCAATTTCAGGTTCACAAAAGTAGTATAGGAATCCAAGTCCCTCTATGACTATAAAAGTATAAATCAAACTATTTCATGGGATGAGAGCCTAAAAAATCTAATAGTAATTCATCAATACTTACTACTAATCATTACATCTTCCACTAAACACCAAAGCTAAACTCGTATTAATTGATTGATGGCAAAGTTGATGATATTCCTTTGGGAAAAAAGTTGTGATGCTCAATCACTAAGAGAATACCTTTATCATTTCATGCTACGCACTAAATATCCTTGGGTCATGTCTACATTTTCCAGGCATATACTCCTCAAAACCCTCATCTTTTGTTCTTCCAGATATTATTGAAAAAAATATATTCCACTTAGAGAAAGAATCTGAACTTAATACTCCATTAAAATAAGTAAACCAAAGTGTAAATCAAAAGATATGATTGTCATCAAAACCCCCAATATGATGAATATCTACTTTTGTTCGCCTATTAGGAATCAACTGGTCACACACGACTAGCAATGGCAATCCAATCCGGATCCGACCCTGGCCCGAGGCAAAAATTTCGAGCCGACTCTGAGAAAAAAAAACCCGTATCCAACTCCGTTTAAAAAGTCCGACTCCGAGTCGGAGTAGGGTCGGAGTCGGATCTCATAAAAATCCGACTCATCCGATCCGACTCCGACGGATGTCCGACTCTGACATAATACGACTCCAACTTTGAGACAATTAGTCTTACTTTTTTATATTAATGTATTACGTATGTATACTCTAACTTTGATTTAACTTTCAAGGCAATTGGTGTTATTTTATATTAATATTATTTTATGTATGCTATATAAAATGTATGTGGCAAAAGATATATATATAGCCAATTAGCCATTAGCCAGACACAATACACATATCATGTCATTTATAATAATTAATTTTAGTTAATTATATACTTTGCAAGATTTTTAACTATCATTTGAAATATATACAAGTTTTTTTGTATTATATAAAACCGTGCAATAAAAAAAGTCGGAGTTGGATGCTCGGATTTTAAGTCGACTCGGATTCGGATTATCGGAGCCGGAAGTTCGAATTTTAAGCCTATTCGGATTACCGGAGTCGGATGTCAGAGTCGGAGTCAGATTTAAAATCCGACTTCTTGTAGGGTCGGAGTCGGATTATGCATAATTCGGTCCAAGTCCGACCTGTTGCCATTCCTACACACGACACAATCCCTATTAGGTGGTGGACGAGATAATTACCGCTTGCTAGTGACTATTACCATTTCTTTTTGGAACTAGAGTCCCATCTCATGGAAAACCCTTTTCTCTCCGCTTAACCCTATCCTCCTCTAGAGGTATTTTAGTGATAGATTCTATAGGAACTGGATGTTCCTATTATATACTTACTCCGCTCTAAAAAAAATGCAACACTTGCATTTTTAGAGTCAAACTTTAGAAGTTTTGACAACGAATTCCTATCACTATATAAATAATAATATGGTCATGGTCTCATGGGAGATCTTGTTAAATTCACGTCAATGCGTAGTCTCCAAATATTTTTTTTGATAATTTTTATTAATACGTAATTAAAGATATTTTATGGTCAAAATTGTACATATATTAGACTCTGTGAAAACTCAAATGTTGCATTCTTTGTGGAGTGGAGGTTAGTAAGACTTTATAATCTGCTACTATAAACTATGTCAACTTTTTCCTCCAAAAAAAGACACTGGCCCTGTTTGGCAAATAGAGTTTAGAGTTTGCTGTTAGAGTTTTAACTTTTTGTTCAGTAGATTTGACTGCTGATTTGACAACTTTTTTTATAAATGTGTTGGTAACAATTAACTAATTGCTAAAAGCTTATTGCCATTTGTTTGTGTGAAATGACATTTATAGACATTTTTATACATATGTGTAGTATTATTATTAGAGGCAAAAAAGTCACTGAACATATTTTTACCTAATCCTCTAAAGAAAAAGCTCCTCTTAGGAGCTTTTTTCATTTTCGGAGTTTTTATTCCAAAACTCTCTCTAAAAGATTCTCTTTTTTCCAAACACTTTTTTAGTTTTTGGCTACCAAAACTCTAAAAGTTCCCGTAACTCTCTTTTCTTCTAAAAACTCTAATTGCCAAACACCCCCACTATGTCAACTTGACAAAATTAGTTGAAAATTTGAGCCTTATAAGTTATACCCACACTAAATCAACATATTCATGGATATGGAGAAAAACGCTACAAAACCAGCGAAATAATCTTAGAATTGATTCCAAAACCAATATTCACTTATCTATTGATAATTGGTGCATCAACTACTCGAAATATTAAGCTAATTGTCGACAATTGTATTTTATCAAATCGAAGTGTTCTAAATATAACTTATGATAAAAACAAAGGCAAAGTTTTATTAACGTTAGCATACGTTAAGGAGAAATAGTACTTAGACTTTTTCTTATTCCACGTCCAATTTTATCAAATAGAAAATTTCCCTCCTTTAAGGGAGCTAATTACATAAGGCAGACATTGATGCAGATAAGATGGAATTAGATTTGAACAGATTTTATATACTAATAGTTAGTATTATTCCACCAAGACTTTGTTAATTAATTAAAAAAACCGGGTTATCCAATTAAGTTGTTGAACATCGAAGTTTATGGTGGTCAATGAAGCAGAGAAGAAACAAAGATATGGTCGTGCTAAAGTGAATTTTTAAAAGAGAGAATAAAGCACTGAATAACAACCCTCATCGTCTAGTTAAAAGAACTAATCAAGAGTGATGATTAAATTTTAAGGCTGAAATTGACAGAATTTTGGCAAGTACTCATAGTGAATCTCTATAAATCATGACTCGTGGCTTGGTTGCTTTTGTATGTAGCTAGGAAAGAAATTATTTGGACAGAACATGATACTCTTTCATCAACTTATTGAGAAGATAAAAACTTTATTCATAGTCAAATGTAATCTCTAAACCCTCTTCATATCTTGTACTATAATTCCTTCAGCTTAGCCGGGTATCACTTTGTTATACTCCCAAGTGGCTAAGTCCTAATGGTCCAACAATCCTACTCCTACAGTCCTACCAGTGGTTTTCTAATAGAGAGAGCCGAAAAATATTTGAATGGATCGGGTTCACAATAACTTTATGTGCACCGGAAATTATACGATATAATTAGTTTTCATTTGACATAATCAGTTTTTGTATGATATAATCACCTTTTATATAATCAATTTTTGTATGATATAGTCAATTTTCGTATGATATAGTCGGGTTTTTCCTAATATAATCAGTTTTTGTGTGATAAAATCAGTTTTGGTGCACAATAAATTATTGTGAACCCGATTTACCCAAGATGTTTTGGAGGGAGAATATACTTCCTTTTCAAAATATTACAATAAGTAGGAGACCGTATGAACGAGAGGAATGTTGATTTTACAAAAACGGAATTTTAATCCTCCTCCATAACAATGTTAAACCCACTTCTAAGTAGCAGGGTGTTCATAAATATTCGATCCGGTCGATCCGATCTGGTTTTTCGGATATCCGATACGGTTTTTAAGTTTTCGGGTATTTCGGATCGGGAATCCAAAAAATTCCCGGACCAAATACGGGTTGGAAATTTTCATTTCCGGATATCCGAAACATGGATTATATCCGATGATCCGAAACTTATTTTATGAACTTTTCCTTTAAAAAATTCATTTTTTTTGTTTTCGGATATTGATACGATCTAATCCGAAATTTCAGATATCCGATCCGAGATTTTTCGGATCAGATCCGGATCACATTTTTCCCGATCCAAAATTTTCAGATATCGAAAATTTCTGATCGGATATCCGAAATAAACACCCCTAAGACTATGAATGTTTCTTATTCCGCTCTTAAACTTAAATTATCAAACTAAAAATGATATGGCCTCGGTAAGGGATTGTACGTTTTGTTAGACCATACAGGACGGATCATTAAAGCTAGCTCACACCTTTAACCTTGACAATAACATATCTCTTATTGCCTAAACCATTGCCCTTAGAAATAGTCGTTTACTAGCAATTGAAAAGGGTGAAATATATTTTTATTGAAGGTGATAATTTTATCATCCTTAATATTTTGTTGGGAATTGACTTCCATTTTCCATGGAAAATTGAGATCTTCGTTGATGTTTCAGCCTATCCGTTCGACTTATATTAGGATGCAAATTATGCAATAGACTAGACAGAGTTTGTGGGTAATTCAGATCTACTCATCAAAACATTAACCACTTCCTAAACGATACTTTTTTTACTTTACTTTCTTAAATAAACTAGGGTTAAGTTTTTATTTCGAAGGACCTCAAATGACGATAGGGTGATAAAGTTCAACATATTTTCTATTACCAAAATCGAAGCTTAAGGGGGGCCTATACGTGTATGGGTGATTAGAATTGGACTTAAAGGCATACTATACCCAAGAACATGTATATCCAAATCCTACCTACACTCGTAGGGTAAAAAAAATCTTAAACCACTAGCATAGTAGGCAATTGGATTCCCACATGAGCTGTTTGGTTAGTCTCGGTAATTATTGGTAAATCAATTTCAATACTAAGTTTAAAGGTTTGCAATTGGTATATAAAGTATTAAAAGTAGGGATAACAATGAAGCAGGATGAGTCCTTTATACCCATTCTCACCTAAAATTTTCATGCCCATTTCCCGCCTTACTACCCACAGCGTATACGAAACTGAAACTCATCCCCGCTCCAACGAATAAAAAACAAAAACCATTCCGACTCCACTACTTATTTGGGTATCCATCCGCATGTCAAAAAAAAGGTGTAGACGGGGCGAGTAGAATATAAAATCCACACTAGCCCCCATCTTACAACAATAGGTACGACAACTTTCATCCCAATCTCCGCCGTCCGCCCCACCATCCACCAAACCTCGCCCCATCCTCACCTAATCGAGACAAACGCACCTGCAAGTCTCCATCAAACCTGTCCCACTAACATCCCTAACTAAAAGTAATGTAACCGAAACCAAAAACCGTACTCTCATTTAAACCACTTTCAGCAGCAAACTTTTCACAAAATGACCAAAATGCTCTTATTAAACGCGACGAGCTCCCCGGCAACTAGTACAACCCTAGTTGAGGTACAATATGAAATGGGGGAGAGGTAAATAAATACGAACAGATAACGAGGGTGACATTGAAGAAGATAGTATTTCAGACTTCAATCTTGCTAGTAAGATAAGATTTAGAAAGAGAAAAAAAGACAGTAATGAAAGCAAACTACAGCAGAAACTAACTTCCTCTCTACTTATACAATAAATTCTCACCACTCCCTACTTTGTAGTAGTAGTAACTACTTTACTCCAGTAGTAGCCAGTAAGAGTGTAGGCAGTATACTTTTTAAATCTTCTCTTCCATTGGAGGCTGTCAGCCCAACTCCCACTATTTTCTCTGCTCTCTTTTCACGCCGATTATAAATAAAGACACAAATTTTATATCTTTACACAAAAAAATAACAAATTTTTCAACGATATTTTTTTCTTAACCAAAAAAAAAAACATACACTACCCCACTAAAAAAGGAGAAAAAAACTCCTTAAAAACCCATGATTTCTCCTTCTTCTGCTGAAGCCGCTTTTTTTTTTCTGAATTCTGAAACCCAGAATTTTTTTACAAAAATTAAAAATTTAGAGTGAGAATTCAGAATTCATAGCTCCAATTTCCCACTTCTTTCTTCACCTGCCAAACACACCCTAACTTTAATTAGAGAGATAAATTTAAATTCTCTCTCTTCCTTTTTTTTTTTTTTTTTTCATAAAATCAGATAATTTGTCCACTTCGAGTTGTCTCTTTCTTACTTTCTCTCTCCTTACTTCAATCCTAAATATACTGTTATTCGAAGTTGTTCATACCCTTAAATTTCATTTGGGTTTTTTTTCATCTGGGTTTATGTCATTTTCCTTTTTCTTTCTCATTTAATCACAAACAAGAATAATTGTTGGGTGGTTGAGTTTCTATATATTTTTCTACCCAGAAACATAATCTTGTTCAAAGTTTGCATCTTTTTTTTAAGAGAGATAATTCTCGTGAGTATGATTTTTGTCAGTTTATGTAACTGATTTTCTTCTTTTTTGGTTACTTTTTAAGAATTTCTGAAACAAACTTTGTTTTGTTGTAAGAAAGAAAAAAAAAAGAGTTGAATTTGGAAGAGTGAGTTGAAATGACAGAGGTTGTTAAGCAAGTAGAAGCTGCATCAATGGTGAATCAAACAGATGATCATCAAATAATTGATGGAGGAGTGGAGGAGAGAGAAAATGTAGGAGGAAGAACAGAAGAAGAAAACCAGAAATCAAGCTTTAAGAACTTTCTCTGGCATGGTGGCTCTGCTTATGATGCTTGGTTCAGTTGCGCTTCCAATCAGGTTTTTACTTCTTATTAGTACAATAGTACTAGTTGTAACTTGTAAGTGATCATTCATATTTGTTTTTTTACGCTGTCGTTGTTCGTGCCTTACTGGATCGGAACCTCGCACAAGTCAACCTTACCTTGTAGCTACTAGCTATTCAGGTAAGGCCCTTTTGAGGTGGCTCTCAAAGTGTGTCTAAATACTTCCTCCGTAACATAATAACTGCAACAAATGAATATTTTATACCTCACAAATAATACCCATTTGTTGTAGTTATTATGTTACGGATGAAGTATAAACTACTACTGTATTATTGATGGACCAAGCATTATGTGTACATGAATGGGGTGATTGCATATGGAAAAATTTAAATGAATATATGTAAACAAAAATACCTTTTTTGTTTTTTAAGAGTGTGTTAAGTTATGAGGAAAATATATTTATGTGAATTAAGAAAATATATTTCAACAAAATAATTAGTTTTAGAATTTTAGAGAAAGAGAAACTAGAGACATGAAAGTGGTTGAAGAAGTGTATTTACATTCATTTATGAATAAGGAAAATTATTTTTGAACCTTGGGGAAACTATTTTCAGCCCGACAACATTATTCTTCTCATAGAAACCAATTGAAAGAAAAATATGAAAAGTATAGTTTATTTTACTAGAAGATACATACATTATTACCCTTCAAGGCCTTAAACAAAGACAATCTAAGATTCGATATAGAAAATTACATGTATGTGAGTAATGCATACGCTACATTGAGAATCTATAGAGTAATTATTATTTTAAATCAATGGGTCAAACCCGATCCATTGACATTCCTAAAGTCGTTCGACTGGATTAACTAAGAAGTGTTATTTTGTGTGATAGTTCATTTCTATTTAGTGCTATGTGCTTATGTACAACCCGTTTTATTTATATCCGTTTTCTAGATGGGTGCTCTAATTTTTTTGAAATTTTTTATATTGAAGGTGGCTCAAGTGTTATTGACATTGCCATACTCATTCTCACAAATGGGGATGGTATCAGGATTAGTACTTCAAGTGTTTTATGGGTTGTTGGGAAGTTGGACAGCTTATCTTATCAGTGTGCTCTATGTTGAGTATAGAAGCAGAAGAGAGAAAGAAGGTGCCAGCTTCAAGAACCATGTCATTCAGGTCTTTATCATATTTTCTTTCTTACCAATTTTTGTCTCAAAATTTTCATAATTAAATATGCAACTTCTAAAAGAAAAAAAAATTAAGAGTATATTGTGTATCACATTTCAATCTTCATATGCTAATTTGAAAGTGTTTCACTAGTGAACCGAAACAGGATTTTGCTATCATGTGACATATCAAAATGTTTGAAATTATTAGAAAACCTAAGGGTTCGTTCGGTATTACTGTGGTTTTCTGTTTTTCGGTTTTTTGATTTTCAAAGTCATATGATATATGTCCTATAATGAATAAAAACATGTCAAATTTATTGGGAACATGATGATTTTGAAAACTGACAACTAATTTTTGGTTTCCTGTTTTTGGTTTTTAGTTTAAAAAAAAAATGAAAACTGAAAACAAAAAACGATAGCGAACGAGCCCTAAGTAAAGTTGTAAGTTTGTAACCGATGCTTCTTATATGTTTCCGTTAAGAGATAGGCTAATTGGCTAAATGAATAACTTGTTTTTAATTGAATAGAGATGAAAAATTAATGAGATCCCGCGTCAAATAAATTTATCAAAATGGACCCTCCTTATAAGTTTTTGTGAAGAACAGTTCTCGAATAAATCAAATAAAAAAGTGGTTGGAACATGAAAGTCATTATGATTATCCTTTCTAGATATTTTAAATTTTTTTTTATATTAATTGCGTACCCCAAATGAGAGAATTTCCCCAATAATTCTAAGTCCTTCCCCTTTTCTTATATTCTGTCCTTTGTGGCTATTGCTACGATCGGGCCCATGATTATGGCAAATCATTAAACTTAGTTCAAGCTTTGTTGGTTAATTATACAAGTTTTGTCCAACACAATTATGCTAAAAACATCTCGTGGATTTTTCCTAATGATTGTTTAATGAATACTTTTGACCATGAATTCAAGAACTAAGTAGCCGTTAATAAAGATGTGAATGTTTAGAAACAACTTTATATTGTATTTGTAAAGGTTAGGTGTGTATTTGAATAAGAATATTTCATCTCACATGTTATTCAGAATACTCTAAAAATGAATATCTTCATTTTCATGGTTAAATCTTAAGATAATTTTGTCACTTGTTAATTCTCTGATTAGGTGAAAATCGGACTACTTTTTTGGACAAAGACTAATTTTGATTAGAGAAGTTTACTTGAGTTTCAAAAGTTGTTTTAACAATAGTGATAGTCTTATAATGCGCTCATAACTTTTGGATTATATTTCTTCTTTATGCTTACTTAAAAGTTAAAACTGAGCATACCTTTCCATTTTTTTTCTAAAATTATATTCCTTCCTGTTCTTAATTATTACTCCATGGCAACAATTTGACTTGTCTACATGCACCAAATAAAGCAAATCAGTTTGACTTTTCTATGATTTACATTAATTTTGATTCAATTTTTTATTAATGTATAAAAACAAAAATTAGTATATAACATGTTGTTGGGTTTATGTCAATGTATAATTCCAAAGTATTCAATTAAAAAAATTTACCAATAGAAAATCAAATATATCAATGATTAAAAAAGTCTACATTCACATTTGTAAAGTCAAAATGTTGCAACTAAAAGAAAAAATAATGGATTTTTTTTAATATATCCTAAAAGTTATTTTCCCAGTTGCTCTAAATAAATGTTTTCGTAACACTATTATGTGTCGAAGCTCGTTAGTTTAGTTGTGAACTTCTTCGTTTTCCTTCTCAAAACTGGAGATCAGATCATGTCTACATTATTACGTTTCGGTGGTTCTCGATACAACCTATAATAAATAATAATAAATAATGTCTTGTATTATTGCTTCTTGTTCAGATTGTAACATTTTGTGGGGTTTGCAGTGGTTTGAGGTGTTAGATGGCCTGCTAGGGCCAGTCTGGAAGGGACTTGGATTGGGTTTCAATTGCACATTCTTACTCTTTGGATCTGTGATACAACTTATAGCTTGTGCAAGGTTAGATAACTACTGCTTTTATTTTATTGAAGTAGTATTTGTTAGTAAGTAATTCTTATAAATTAAATTGCATTGCTTTTTCATGCCAATTTTTTTTACTGCAAGTTCAATTTGAGATTATAATATATTACTTTCCTGGTTTCAATTGCAGTAATATATACTACGTAAATGATCATTTGGACAAAAGGACATGGACATACATATTTGGGGCATGTTGTGCCACAACAGTGTTTATACCCTCCTTTCACAATTATAGAATTTGGTCCTTCCTTGGACTTGGAATGACCACTTACACTGCTTGGTATTTGACCATTGGTGCCCTTGTTCATGGCCAGGTAATCAACTTCGTCCTTTTTATGGATTGAATCTTTGCTTATTGTACAATTTTATAAAAAAATTGACACTAATAATCCAAACTATAATAAATTGTTAACTATTTTGCGCCACCAAATACCCAGTCCGAAGCAAGTAATGATATGTGCATATGCATATCTAGTTTGCACTATGTCAAGTGTATTACTCATATCCAATATCTATACATTTTTCAATCTTATTTGTAAAAGAAACTACTTGTGATCCTACTATATTTACATTAATGTGTTGTCATTGATCAAAGTATACTTTTTTTTTTAATACACGTAAGATATTTGCACAATATCCTATTCTATCATTTACAAAGATTCGACTTATCTAATTTTGTACCAAATGTTACTCCTTATATATTTAGTCACATGAAATTTGTCCCTTGAATGTTTTTTTTTGGGAAAATGACAATATAAAAGTTAACCAATCAAGAAATGCAAAAATTTTTGAAGCGCCGTACAAAACCCCTGTTTTCCCAAAAGTATCAGTCATCAATATAACCCCCCCCTAAATTGCGTAAGTTTTTGTCTGTTTAGGAAGATTTAACTTGGATATTTTAATATATGTAATAAAGTGAAAATTTGAAAGTAACGACGATGTCTTTAAGTGGTTAAGATTGAGGTCTGTGAACGATAGGTCATATGTTCGAATCCCCCCTCCTCCTTCTTTATACCGTCTTCATGGCTCTAATGGATAAAAAAAAATAAAAAATTGAAAGTCTAATGTGCAAAAACACCATCTTACAGAAACCAGGTGTGATCCACTCTGGTCCAACAAAGTTGGTGCTGTATTTCACAGGAGCAACCAATATCCTCTACACTTTTGGTGGACATGCTGTTACTGTGTAAGTGCAAATCCTCTTATTTTCATCTTTTATTTCTCTTCCATTAGATTAATTATATAAATCATGACTTTCTTCTTAGTAGCTTTTGTTACCCTGTTTTTAGGGATTTTGTGGTAGACAAACATTATTACTATGTTGGATACATGCATGTGTTATTGCCTTTACTTTTTCTCTTTTTTCCATAGTCAATTTTTATTTTTTTAATATAACTTTCCTCATTAATTAGTCACTAATGGTTCTCATATTTCTCAAAACATGATTAGTGATTTGTTAATTACTCAATTTCTTGCTATTTGGCTAGTTTCAAATCTTTTGCTTAATGGCTTTTTACCTAACAAAAGACCAATAGGTGTGGCTTGTGTGCATTAACAAATGGGTTTTTATTGGCTGGTCTAGGTTAGTAAACCTCTCATGTTAGCTAGTAGTTATAGGTTTAGAGGGAACTTTTGGAAAAGTTGGCTTTTTTTGCATGCTTTTGCCTTGTTGAGGATAAAATTTTGACTTATATTTGTTTAGATTGAGCAATGATAAAGTAAGTAATAGGAAGTGTATATTATAGGATCCAATATGTATAGGAACCACTCAAAAATTTACACTCATGGTCTATTTAATTGTCACTGTAATAATTTATGTGCGAAAAGATGTGGTCCCTTAGCTCATATTTGAAGAGGTCTTAGTTTTGGTGGAGCATGAAGTTACATAAAATACATAGTTTCACGTTTTCTATTGGCAGTCTTCAAAACAGACATGATCACTTTAATTTGTGTATGAGTTTTTTTAAAAGTTTCTCGTACAAAATATATATATAATATGATTTTTCAAAAACTAAAAAAATAATATTAAAATATGTCATATGGGCCCTAAGGTAAGGGACACTTAGATCCAAGAGAAATTTTGAGTTTTTGATGTAGTACAACCTGATATGAGGTTCCTGAGCTGTAATACAAGTACTAAGTGTAAAGACTGTTTTCCTCTACCAACCCTCTTTATAGTAACAAGTTAGGTTTATGTAGTATTCTATATCAATGGCTATGCCCTTTTATGTTGGAGATAATCTCTTTTATTTTTTCTTTTTTCTTTTTTTAATAGGAAATGTTATAATGTTGATGTTTTCTGAAAAAGATAGACTTCATGATGACAAGATACTTGTGCTTCATACTTTGTTTTGGTCCATACTCCATAAGAAATGATGGTTCTACTTACTGTCTACCATACTTGTAATAATTGACATATACTCATATATTGATATATAGTATGGTACTCAAATAGTATGAAATTATCCACTATGATTCAATTGTGGGTCCATATTGATAGAATTCTCCTATATTATTTATATTTACCAGGGAAATTATGCATGCTATGTGGAAACCACAGAAGTTCAAGTACATCTATCTACTTGCAACTCTTTATGTTTTCACCCTTACACTTCCATCTGCTGCTGCTGTCTACTGGGCTTTTGGTGATGAACTCCTTACCCATGCCAATGCTTTTTCTCTCCTCCCTCGTAACCGTTTTCGTGATGCTGCCGTTATCTTAATGCTCATTCACCAGGTTTAATTCTCATTATTCTCTGCTTCAGTTTACTTAATCAAATAAATGAAACGCTTCTCTCAAAAAACTCTCACATCAAAGAGAAAAGCGTTTCATTATTTATTTCAGAACGCAAGAAGTACTGAAATTGTCTATGTTCGACTTTCGGTAACTTTAAATGATGATGATTTTTTTTCTTTGTCATGGACAGTTTATAACATTTGGATTTGCGTGCACACCTCTGTACTTTGTGTGGGAAAAAGTGGTGGGGGTACATGACACAAAGAGCTTATGCTTAAGGGCAGTGGCTAGATTACCCGTGGTAATACCAATATGGTTCTTAGCAATCATATTTCCCTTCTTTGGGCCCATTAACTCTACTGTGGGGGCCTTCTTAGTCAGCTTCACTGTTTACATTATACCAACTATGGCCCACATGCTCACTTACAGATCGGCCCAGGCCCGTAAGGTACCGTTTTTGGACCCATCTCTTATTTGCTTTGTTATGCTTTTTTGCCTTTGGAAATTATTGGATTTCTGGTAATACTCCTATATTGTTGTTATTAGATTTGGTTTTATTTCTCCTAGATTTGCCTTAGCCAGTAGAGGAAACTTGGGCATTTATTACTTGGACCATATTTGCAATTTATTTACATATTCGAACAAATAAAAATTTGCGGGGTGTTCTAACTTTAGGGTTGGATTTTTATCTTTTTTGACAAGACACATGAGTGAAATAATTGTGGGACCTATAGAATTCAAGATAAAAAAAAAGTCAGGAAAAATAATATACCTAACTCAGATTTTCTTGAAGACTTCCCCTAACTAGATTTCGTCCTTTTTGACCTTCTTGCATGTGTAGTTGTCAGTCACCGAATTTTTGAAAATTTTATCCAACTTGTTTTTGTTAGATCTGAATTCTAACGGTTTCTTTGATGGAGGTGGAGTAGTACGTACAAGTTTGGAAATATTGGTCACATAGTAGTTATACTAGTTAGCAATCTTAGCATGCTAACGTTGACAAGTTGGCCGCGTAAATGTAAGAGTGATTGAGTGAGGCTAAATGGATAACTGTTGTTCACTTAATACTTCAATTTATAATTTATATATATATGTCAGGGACATTTCTATTATTATAAAATATGGTAAGTTTATGATATGACGATTCTATAATTGTGAAGTATGTTAGGTTTACTATTATAATATGTGAGGTGTCTAGAGTTTCTATTTCTGAATGAATTTGTGTATATATGATTAACAAATGTATTTAATTAGAATAAGTGAAATTCTATGATTAGTTGATCACTTGTCATCTCGTATCTCATTGTTAGCCTTTTGCTTACTCTTCTCTAACCATGCTTTGTTGAGAGCCTTGCCATTTGTTGATTTTGTCCATGCATGTTACGTTGTACGTTGAGGTGAATTAAGTTGAACTTAATGGTAAAGGCGTAAGGCTCTCCTTGTTCTCACAATTACCCTAGTGTATCGTATAATTATGCCATTCTGGAGTACTATCTTACTTTTAAGTATTTCGATGTTTAAAACTCAAACATGTATATGAACATTTGACACCTAGTTAAGTCAAAAATAAACTTGAAAATTCCCATATGATTGACGAAATTTACCACTTCAACATGTAAGCGAGTTTATACATGATAAAAAAAAAAGTTATTCACCTAGCCGTTCTCCATTAGTGAACCACAGTAGAATTAGTAAGGATAGAATGTTAATGTAACTCTTCATTTTATGATGAACACATAGATTACAAAATAGCATTCTACTATATGTACTTGTTGCTTATAGTAACTATTATATCTGAACGATTTGAGAATATGCAGAATGCCGCAGAGAAACCTCCCTTCTTCCTACGAAACTGGACAGCAGTATATGTTTTCAACACTTTCATAGTTGTCTGGGTTTTTATTGTGGGTTTCGGATTCGGAGGATGGGCAAGCATGGTGAACTTCATTAGGCAAGTTAATACTTTTGGCCTTTTTGCTAAATGCTATCAGTGTAAGCCACCACCAGCGGCGCCAGCACCACCACATCACTGAGCCATTAAGTATTTATACAATACTTTGATCAAAAAGCAGCTCAGTAATCAGTATTGTTTTTTTTTTTGTATTTTGTGAGTGAATACTAGTTGTAACATTGTCGTGGCGAAGCCTAGCTCTAGTTCCTGTTTGATTAAAACGAAGTTTAGTTGTGAAAAATGCTTCAGTTGTGGTACATATACATTTGATGTTGGGTTAGTTGTGGATGTGGGAAAATTGGAAGTGCATTTTGGTCCTCCTGCTGTGTGTAGCATTGGACTCCCTTAAGCTATATTGGAATTTTTTATAATTATCAAATGTTAATTTGCATGACCAGATTTTGTGTTATCAGTATTATAAGGCCGTTACTTTTGGGATTTGGTTGAATTCAACTCAACCGAATCGAATCGCTGAAAGAATGAACTGAACTTAGGCGGGCGAAAATAAGTCCAAAAAAACGGGCGCTTCTTGTTCTATCAGAGGAAGCAAATAGAATATGGAGAAAAGTTTGTTGGGTTTGAGTCCTGCTATGAATCGTGCACTACACTGACAATAGAAAGCAAAGCAATCCTAGTAAAACAATGGAAACATAAAGAAACGAAGTAGAAAATCAGAAGATACAGCACGATACTAGAAGATAAGATAGGAAACTTGAGCCACAAGGCCAAGTCAGGAGGCGTGGGCGAACTAACGTCCAATTTATACTCCCCCTCAAGCGAAAGAGTGCAGATCAGGGAATCGTGGCTTGGACATCAGGATAGGAGATAACAGAACCGTATTGCACCCAAGCCTTGGTAAATAAATCAGCTCATTACATTTCGCAATGATACTGGCAACTAGTCTCTTATGACATGGCAATCGATCTCATATGTTGAGTGTCGTAATGAAAGAAATCATTGGCAGCAATGTGTGAAGACGCTTGCTTATCGCAAAACAATCGAAATGGCTGCCAATGAAACAGCCGAAGAGAAGCTAGAAAATCGCAAAGCCGTAACAGGCAACAGTCCACCCTGATACATTGACCCGAAACAAGCCTCATTTTTGGGCAAAAGCTCAGCTAAGGCCTATGATCACCTCTGATTTATTGTATAACAGATTCTCATTAATTCAAATCACATATTATTCTCCTTAAACTTTGTCTTACATGATGAAAAATTCTAGCTAGCTCAATTTTTTTTTTTGATAGAATCTAGCTGAAATTTAGTTAACCAAATAAGAAAGAGGGTTAGCAACTTAGCATTACCTGCATCATTGCAAGCCAGAAACTTTAATTGATATAGCGACAACGGCATAATTGTACTTGCTTCGATAGAGTATAAAACTATCCGACCAAGCATCAACCAAAAGTTGGTCTATTGACGTGGTATCGAGACCGTGTGACATAAAGGTCACGGGTTCAAATCTCATCCCACCTTCTTTCCAAGTGGAATATTTAGCGCCCAGGGTATGAGGGAGGCGTGTCTTTGCATCCACACTTCAAGCCCAATGGGCTCTCGCGTGAGGGGCGTGATAGAGTATAAAACTATTCACGGGTCTCAACCAAATTCTTCGGGACTCCAACCATCGAGCTTAAGCTTTTGGTTGAGTTGGTCAATGATTTAGGCGGCGTGACATAAAGGTCACGGGTTCAAATCTCATCCACCTATCCTTTCTAAGTGGAATATTTAGCGGCTAGGGAGGCATGTGTTGCATCCACACTTCAAGCCCAATGGCCTTTAGGGGCGTGATAGAGTATAAAACTATTCTTGGACTCAACCAATCAGCAAGAACTTTTTGGTTGAGTTGGTCCATTGACATGAACCCTTGTTTACGCAATCAAATACTTCCTTTGTAGTTATCTTTTCCTCCTTTTTCTTTATTGATGTGGAAGGTGTACTGTAATAGAGTCGTTCACAATTGTGCATGACTCCATATGCATTTCCCCGAAAAAACAGGCCATGCGTCTAATGATGTGTTGCTTTCACCCTAAAAACAGAGTTGGGCTGCCTGTTTGATGCAACACTGTAACAGTGTTGCCGCAAAGACACATGATGCCATCAACTGGGTTCAGTATCTTCTATACCAAAGTTGTATAGGAGATTATTGCTCATATATCATAATCAACATGGAAAGTAGACCTTCATAAATCATAATTACCTATGTCCTGGAAATTAAGTATTGAGCTACCCCTAGTGCCTCGAGTAGTGTGACGAATAGTCAATGAAGAATATTATTCTTTCCATTCTAAGCATAATTAAAGATATTAATCGTTAAAGAAGAGTACTAGATACCGTTAAAAAAAATGAAAATCTTTTGGAGGACAGAGGCTAGAGGGAACAAAGATTATAGTATATTGAGATTTGTGTTTGTAAAACTCTATCTAATTTAGCTGATACATGTTCGCGGTAGATTATGAATACATAATTTTCTATCATGGAGAGTCTAAAATGAGTTGGAATGAAATTCCGAGTCTTGTCACCGGAGGTCCTGCAAAACATCTAAACTGACCCGGTGGTTTTTTCGGGAACGCCCCTCCGACGCTCAAGTCAGTTGAGATTGAGGTAGAGATAGAAATTAAGTAAATGTAGAGAGAGATGATCTGGTTTTTTATAGGTGAGAATTGAATACCTGTTCATTGATTAGACTTGCTGCTTTTATAATGTTGGGGATTTCCCAGACAGGGAACCCTAAAGGGGAACATCCCAGCTTTTAGGAAAACTGTCTTCCATTCATGGTAGAGCTCTTTTGAACTTGGAAAGATAATGGGCTCCTGGGGAGCATGCCATGTTGACCTTTTAGGTGGGCTTTATAAAATATTATTTGACCAGGTCATGGATCCAAACAGTTTGTCTGCATTATTACTCTTTATACATCACTATATAACATTTTTACAAAAACCGTTAATTGTTTCGTAGATTTTTTGTCAGGCCATCAGGGATACAGGTTTTTGAATGATGAGGTTTTTGCCTTTTTGGCAATTGAAGTTAGGAATTCTGGATTTTCGGTATCAAAGATCTTAACAAGTCCATCACCTGTTATTACATAAAGGTTGCATGAGGGAAAACGAAGGAAAATGGCGTGTATTAGTACTCTAGTAGTAACAAAAACACTGAGTGCAATATTAACCCAGAAACAAGAACACTAGTTCAAAAGAAATTATCAGGAAAGGTCTTATGCTATATATTTAGCCACATTCAGCCTTACCAAGCAGTTCAACTTAATCAAACATGTTCTTACTACACCAAAACGAAGGACATCCGAACCAAATTTAAGATACTTCAACTAGCTAACATGTGCATTTTTAAATTGAAGCAAGGCCACACGAGAAAAAATTTGATCTCTTGATTATTTTGAACTGCTAATAATTAGTCATATATATAACCTCGCTTGCTAAAAAAACCTCAAAATGTACCATAACAAAATCCTGCAGTGGAATCAAAGCGGCTTGATGGCAAGCTTACTGAACAAAGCATTGAAGCTTGGCATCTCATCATCCATCTTAGCCACTTTAGCCATGACATCTTCAAAACTCGCCTTCTCTGCCTCGACCTTAGCTTTGAGCTTCACAATTTCAAATTCCAACTTGTTTTTCTCCATCATGTGTTGCTCAGCCTCGCTCTTCATTCTCATTTTCTCGAACCTATGCTTCCTTATCTGTTTCCTTACATCTGAGAGCTCAACCAATCTTCTTCTTAATGGTACTACATTATAACCCATCATTTGTAGTTCTTGCGTTGTCTCCCACAGCCTCTTGACATCAATGCCGAAGCCATTTACTTTAACACCTTGTATTTGATCAACTGTTTCTTCGAATATTCGATCCCACGCATTGATCAAGCTTCGTTTTGCTGCCTCTGAGTAATCTCTTAAGGGCCGGAAATGTGGACTCTGAGGTATGCTCTTCAGAAGATGAGATACTATGATCTGTGAGTGTGATGCAGATAGGTTTGGAACAGATTTCTCGTCTCTTTCTGTCTTGATTGGTTCCTCTGTTCAACCAGAGTTATCAGATTATTGTAAATAGACAACATGTACGACTTAATTATATTTCATATACGTTCTTCTTAGTCAAAGAACATTCAAAATTCCAATTTCCTATGACATTTCCTGTGTCTTTCTATATGAACTAAATGACCACTCTCATGTTGATGCCATCTAGCTTAATTGGTGAATTCTTGCGGGAGGGATACCTAAGACTTGGGATCAAATCATGTCTACATCATTGCGCTTAGTCGCTCATTTACACACAAAAATGAAGACTCTCATGGATTCAAGAAGCAAAAGGTAACCACTACCACTTACCGGTAGCAAAGCAGCTTCGTTCAAGGGGTTGGAAGGAATAACTAGATCCTTCAAAATTACAAGCAATTGTCCCTGTCAATGCTGATAAAACTGTGAATCTAGTTTTACCATTATCAGGCATCCTATTTTCATGTGTGGTCTCTTTGGAGTTCTCTTTCTCTTTTACTTTTTCTGCTGCCCCATTATCAGCTGCTCATAAACCAATCAATCCAATTAAGTTAAATAAACTTTAAAAAAATTTGAAGTATTTTAAGGAAAATATTGTTTATGTAAGTGAAAAAATTCTCCTATCGACTTTTCCACAAGGTTGACAAATCACACATACTATTATTAGTACATGTTTAAGCATTATAAGCTACCAAAACTTCAAGTCAACCAATTGCATAATCCAAACCCTTCCATTATCCATCGGGTGGGTGTGTCAAGTTAATAAGGCCAATTATGTAATAAGCTAACATTTGTCACCAACAATTAATACGACATTTTCGTAAAAGTATAAGTGTTGCACTTCAAAAGAAAGTGTTGAAGTATGTAGCCTGTAGGAATGGAGAAATGGTGTCAATACATATGCATGGCATCATAAGGTTCTAGTCACATTAGTGTGAAGCATAATACTCATGGATTTACGAAACGCTACTCAGTCCCTACATACTTCCTCATGGAACTCCTTGTTATTCACTACTCCCTCCCCTTATTTTACACTCCTACCACAACTTTTACAAGATCAAACTTTGAATTCATCAATTTTGATTTTTTAACCATTATGTACTGTTAGATTCATTTTAGCATGAATTTCACAAAAATAAAACCTTTTATTTCTTTTTTTATAATTCTTTATTTAAGAAATTGACCATCAAAGGTTTGCATTAGATATCGTGAAAAAGAAAACAAAATGTAGAGTTGAAAAGTTAACAAATGAAGTATAAACCTCTAATTACAAATTTTTAACGTAAAATCATCATGGTTGATTCACATTAAAAATTTTAGGACGTAAGTCAGAAATAATTCTAAAAGAATATAGTGATAGACTATGTTATATTAGACATAGTCAAAGATATTTTAGCACATGTATAATCTTGTATAATCTTTCCTTATGTGTAGCTAATCTTGTTTCTATAGTTTAGCCTTAGAATGTGTTGTACCTTCTGTATATATTGTTAACAAAGTATCAATGATAAACCACGGATGATTTCCTACATGGTATCAGATTAGGTTCCCTTCCTAACCTAGCCGTCGCCCCTATCTCCTTCTTCTCTTCTCTTCTCTTTCACGCCTTCCATGGCTGACAAACCAGTGTTTCATTCGGCTCTCGCCGTCACCAACGTCAAGTCTCTTATTCCTATTACCTTGGACTTCGAAACCGGCCAATATCACGAGTGGTCCACCCTATTCAAAGTCCAGGCTCGTGTGCACAATGTCCTCGAGCACATCCTTCCCCCCACCGAAACACAGGCACTCGCCACATACCAAGCCATGAAGGATGCTGACCCTTCTCTTTGGAAGCGACTCGACGCCGTCGTCCTCCAATGGATCTATGCCACTGTATCTTCTGACATTCTCACCTCCATACTTGTTGTGGATGATGTGGATGTCCATGCTTGGCACCGTGTTGCCCAGATGTTTCAAGATAATAAAAATTCCAGGGCGACGTATCTTGAAACTGAATTTACCACCACCAAGCTTGTTGAATTCTCTTCGGTGGTGGCCTACTACACTCGGCAACAATCTCTCGCCACTCAATTGGCCAACGTCGGATCGTCGGTCTCCGATCAACGTTTAGTCATGCGTCTTCTTGCGAGTTTACCCTCATCTTACTCTACGTTTGTCACCAACATCCAACAAAAGGACACATTACCTTCCTTTTCTGATGTTTGCTCTCGTCTAAAACTTGAAGAAACTACTGCCAAGGAGCGTGCCCGTGAATCCGGCACCACCGCTTTGCTTGTTGATGATGACACTTCCTCACAACTTCCGGCTTCTCAATCTAGTGGTAATAATCACCGCAATTCTTCACGTGACAACCGTGGCAAGAACAACAAAAACCGTGGTCGTGGCTCTAATAATAACAACCACCGTGACAACCGTGGCAAGAACAACCGCGGTGGTGGCCAGCAGCCCTCCAACCAGCCCGCGGCAGTGCCCTCCCCAGGTTCACCGTGGCCTTATCCCTGGCCCGCCTGGCAGCCCCAGCAGTGGGCTCTTCCACCCTGCCCCTACCCGACATCCTCCTGGCAGCGTGCATCTCGGCCCACTGGCCCTGGAGTGCTTGGTCCCAGTCCACGCACTCCTCAAGCATACTCTATGCAGGCTCCTCCTTATGGGTATTTTATGCAGCCTCCCTCATCATCTGATTATGCTCCAACAAATATTGATGCAGCTATGCATACTCTCTCTCTCCATCAACCAGATGATAACTAGTACATGGACACAGGGGCAACATCTCACATGACTGCTAATCCAGGTACACTCACGTCCTATTTTAATTTGAGCAAAAATAGTAGAATTGTTGTTGGTAATGGCAGTACTATCCCAATTCATGGTTATGGGCACTCTTCCCTTACTCAAACTAACCCATCTTTACATCTCAAAAATGTTCTACATGCTCCGAAACTTATCAAAAACCTTATTTCAGTTCGCAAATTCACTAATGATAATAATGTTTCTGTTGAGTTTGATCCTCTTGGGTTTTCTGTGAAGGACCTTCAGACGGGGAGCCCTCTAATGAGATGTGAGAGCACTGGGGATTTGTATCCAATCACTGCAAAGTCTAGCATTACCTCACCATCCACCTTTCTGGCTGCATCACCAAATGTGTGGCACTCTCGTTTAGGACATCCGGGCCCTGCTATTCTTAGTTCTCTTCGTAGGCATGATTTAATTTCTTGTAATAAGGCCCGTTCTTCTTTTTGTACTTCTTGTCCCTTGGGGAAGCATATTAAATTGTCATTTTGTGATTCTATGACTACTACTACTATGCCTTTTGACATTGTTCACAGTGACTTATGGACATCTCCTGTTTTGAGTTCTATTGGGCATCGCTATTATGCTATGTTACTCCGACACGGATACGGGTGTCGTATCCAAGTAGGGATCGGAGGATCCGACACTCTACTCCAAAAGTATGGCCGATACGGGGATACGGTCAAAAGAGTGTCTTGACCAGTTTTATAGACACGGGTATCGTAAAAGTGTCGGAAAAAAAAAATCCCGACACCTTTTTTCCGTAAAAAAAAAAGTTGTAAAATTGTTAAAAAGTAGGTAGAATTTAAATTTAAAATTTTACCTTTGAAATTTTTTATAACTAAAGTACAGCAGATATTTGTTTTTCACGTTGGTTTAATAAGTAGAGTAATGAGGGCCATGTTCCAAAGTACACAGTACACACTATGACACTAGTTCCAATAGTCAGCTGTCAATGCAAACATTTAATAAGTATTTATTTTTGCTTTTCTTTATAATACTTAAAGCTTTTAGTAGTACTTGTTTTTGCTTTTTTTTATAGAATAACCCTTTCCCACGTTTGACCTCCCACCTTCCACTTTCTCTATCTTTATTTCATCTTCTTCAGTTCTCTTCGTTCTCCCTCTCTGTGTCAATCACATCATAGCACCGCATAACAATGGAGTCCATTGATCAAAAACCAAAATCCCCATGGTAATTTTCCTAAGGTCGGTCTCCTCACTTTCCAGTTTCACATCTAAGGTATGTCATCCAAGCCCTAGATCTGTAATTTCTCCTTTGCTATTTCAAGGTGCTTTTCTTTGTTCTCTTTTTCTCTTCTCATAGGGTGATTTCGACACCTCTATTCCGACACTTTTCTGATACCCGACTCGGATACTTCTTCCAGCCGTGTCGAGCGTCGTGTCGCGTGTCGTGTCGAGTAGACACGCGACACCCAAGGTGAAAGAGGGTGTCGAAGTAACATAGCTATTATGTTTTCTTTCTTGATGATTATAGTAACTATCTATGGACTTTTCCTATTGCCAACAAATCACAGGTTTTTACTATTTTCCAATCTTTTAAGACCATGATTAGAACTCAATTTGAACGAGATATTAAAAATATTCAATGTGACAATGGGCGGGAATTTGATAATGGACCTTTTCACTCCTTTTGCACATCAAATGGCATTCAATTTCGTTTTTCTTGTCCTCACACCTCTCCCCAAAATGGTAAAGCAGAGCGAAAAATTCAGTCCATTAACAACATTGTGCGTACTCTCCTAGCTCACTCTTCAGTGCCCCCATCATTTTGACATCATGCTCTCCAAATGGCGACTTATCTTTTAAATATCCTTCCCTCCAAGGTCTTGAAGTACAAATCTCCAACTCAAATTCTTTTCCATCGCACCCCCACTTATTCTCATCTCCGGGTTTTTGGATGCCTATGCTATCCTCTCTTTCCCTCCACCACCATAAATAAGTTGCAATCGCGTTCCACACCTTGTGTTTTCTTGGGGTATCCGTCCAATCATAGGGGTTACAAATGTTATAATTTGTCGAGCAAGAAAATCATCATATCACGCCATGTTATTTTTTATTAGACTGTTTTTCCATTCTCTACATTACACACTCCTCTTTCTCACTCATATGATTTCCTTGATCATAATTTGTCCCCCTATCTTATGCAATATTTGCATTCCACGCCCCACACTCCAGCCCAAACACATAACCTCTCTTCACCCCCCTCTCCTGTGCAGCCCACGGCCCACCCTGCCCCTCTCCGATGACCCCTCTTAATTGAGACAAGAAATTCAATGTTTTAAGGTAGGAATCCTTTTTTTCCAACTCATTTCTACATTTTGATGTAATTGAATTTCTGATCCCTCTCCTTCTCGTGTTCAGCTGGGCCAGCCCACCCAGCCCACTGCTGCGCCTACCTCAGCGCCCAGTTCAGTTCCCACATCTCCTCTTCTTGCCAGCTCCCCTCCTCCTGGCCCAAATCCACTTCCTGCTCATTCTAATCCTCAGCCCACTCGGATTGCTACTCGGAGCCAACATGGCATCTTCAAACCAAAACGGCTCTTCAACTTACACACATCCGCTTCCACCACCATCTCTCCACTTCCCAAAAATCCCGTAAGTGCTTTACATGACCCGAATTGGAAGGCTGCCATGATTGACGAATTTGATGCTCTTATTAAAAATAAGACGTGGGAATTGGTACCTCGTCCTGCAAATGTGAATCTTATTCGTTCTATGTGGATTTTTCGTCATAAAAAGAATTCTGATGGTTCTTTTGAGCGGTATAAAGCTCGTCTTGTAGGTGATGGTAGGTCACAACAGGTTGGAGTTGACTGTGACGAGACTTTTAGCCCGGTTGTCAAACCGGCCACTATTCGCACTGTTTTGAGCATTGCCCTATCTTGTTCTTGGCCTATTCATCAGTTGGATGTCAAGAACGCTTTTCTTCATGGCAATCTAAATGAGACAGTCTATATGCATCAGCCTATGGGTTTCCGCGATTCTACTTATCCTGATCATGTTTGTCTATTGCGAAAATCATTATATGGCCTCAAGCAGGCCCCTCGTGCTTGGTACCAACGGTTCGCAGACTATGTCTCCACCATTGGCTTCTCCCATAGCCGCTCAGATCACTCTCTGTTTATATATTCTCGTGGTTTTGACATTGCTTATATTTTGCTGTATGTTGATGACATCGTTCTCACAGCTTCCACAGATGGTCTCCGGAAGTCCATCATGGCTCGTCTCAGTGCGGAATTTGCAATGAAAGATCTCGGCCCCTTGAGTTATTTTTTGGGTGTGGTTGTTACTCGCACCTCCACTGGCATGTTTCTCTCTCAAAAGAATTATGCTGCAGAAATTATCGAGCGTGCAGGCATGTCCTCTTGCAAGCCAAGCCACACCCCTGTTGACACCAAAGCCAAGCTTGGCTCCTCTGCTGGCAGTGCTTATTCGGATCCTACACATTATCGGCAGCTTGCAGGTGCCTTACAATATCTCACTTTTACCCGGCTGGACCTCTCTTATGCTGTTCAACAGGTGTGTTTACATACGCATGATCCGAAAGTTGAACATATGAATGCTCTCAAGCGCATTGTGCGCTACATTCAGGGTACTATTGATTTTGGTCTCCATCTGTACAAGTCGTCTCTTGCTTCTCTCATTTCTTATACAGATGCAGATTGGGGTGGGTGTCCGGACACTCGCCGCTCCACATCCGGGTATTGTATTTTCTTGGGTGATAACTTGCTCTCGTGGTCCTCGAAACGCCAACCCACTTTGTCGAAATCGAGTACCGAGGCCGAATACCGTGGTGTGGCTAATGTTGTTTCTGAGTCTTGTTGGTTACGTAATCTCCTTCTTGAACTTCGTTGTCCTATCCGCAAAGCAACATTAGTTTACTGTGACAATGTTAGTGCCATCTACCTCTCCGGTAACCCAGTTCAACATCAGCGCACTAAACATATTGAGATGGACATTCATTTCGTACGCGAAAAAGTTGCACGTGGAGAAGTTCGCGTTCTTCACGTCCCGTCCCGATACCAGATTGCAGATATCTTCACCAAAGGTCTTCCGCGCGTACTTTTTGATGATTTTAGGGACAGTCTAAGCGTACGCCAACCTCCCGCTTCGACTGCGGGGGTGTGATAGACTATGTTATATTAGACATAGTCAAAGATATTTTAGCACATGTATAATCTTGTATAATCTTTCCTTATGTGTAGCTAATCTTGTTTCTATAGTTTAGCCTTAGAATGTGTTGTACCTTCTGTATATATTGTTAACAAAGTATCAATGATAAACCACGGATGATTTCCTACATATAGAATACTACCAAAGATTAAAAAATTTATTGTACACCTGTCACCTGGGTGTATGATGAATGAACTTACTGAAGATCGGACGAAACTGAAAAGAAGGAGATGAAGACGGTGCCGATTTATTGTGGCCAGATGGCCGCCTTTGATATCTGAAGTTATTGGGTCGTCGGCGTTCGGAGCTTCGGTTATTGAAGTCCCCAGAAAATGTGAATTTCTCATTTCCTGTTAAGTATTCATCATCAAAAAACCGCAAATAAGTACATGGTCTCGAGACCACATAGAGCATGGTGCTCCCGCCCAAAAACGCAGACAATGACAAACAAAACGCTGCCCTCAAATAAATTAAAAAAAAAATAAAAAAAATGAAGTTTGTTCCTCAGTTTATTGCGGCGGCAGTAACTATTTATCCCACTTTCTTCTCTTAACTGCACATGATGTGGATTCCATTAAACTTTAAAAAAAAAAAAACTAAAACTACTATTATGTCGATAGTTTGCCTAATAATTGTTAACAAACTACTATTATCTATTAGTTCAAGAGTTTACCCACTTGTGAAGGTATGTAGATGATAATGTGCATTTTAATTTTTGTGTATGTTCTTTTTTCTTTATGTGTTTATGAGTAGACATGTTATTGATTATATAATACATGAGAAATAAAAAAACTATATTAAATGAATAAAATCATAAAAAGAACATGAAGGTTTAAAAAAAGAACATCATACTGATTATAAAAGAACATGTGTATATAATACTTGAAAAATAATAAATTATTAAAAAGCATAAATGAATAAAAAAATTAAAACCAAGAGAAAGGTATCAAACAAAAAACACCATACGGATTTTAAAATAATATATGCATATAAGATTTGAGAAAAAAAACTATATAAAATCACAAAAATAAAAATAAACATAAAAAGAACATAAAGGTATAAAACAAAGAACGCTATGTGATTATAAAGGAACATGTGCATATAAAACTTGTAAAACAAAAACTATTAAAACTCACAAAAATTATTAAAAATATAAAAAAGAACATGAAGGTATCAAACACAGAACACCATATCGATTATAAAAGAACATATGCATATATGACTTGCGAAATAAAAAATTATAAAAAGAATCATAACAATATATAAAAACATAAAAAAAGAACATCATACTGATTATAAAAGAACATGTATGTAAACATTTTTAATTACATAAGACTTAAGAAAAAAATAGCTTTTAAAAATTTAAAAAAAAAAACAATAATAAAAACAAAGTATATCAGTATGATTATAATAGGACATGTGGATTATATAAGACTTGAGAAACAAAAAATTATAAATTATCACAAAAATGAAAATAAATATGAAAAAAACATGAAGGTATAAAATAAGAGTATGCACATCCCATTGGGGTCGAAATTGTCATAAGTTTCACCGAGGATATAGTGTCATTATTCGAAAAGTTCTTTGTGTGTGTTTTTTTACTACTCTTTTATCTCAACACAAATTGAACTTAATTTATCTCGAATCGAATTGTCTTGAATCGAATTAAAATTGTGAGAGAAAACTAACTGAATTTTCCTGAACTCAACTGAACTGAATTCGTCTGAACTGAATTTATCTTAACTGAACTAAAATTTTATATGCATACTAGCTTATTAATTACTATGTGATCTCTATAGTCTACACATTGTATTTGTTGGGTACTTGGGTTCATACCATCAAATCATTTCTATTATAGTATGTAAAACACAAGCAAGTAGAATTCATTATTCAATACAACAAAAAAAAGGGGTAAAACTTTCGAATTCATTATTCAACACAAGCAAGTAGAATTCATTATTCAACACAATTCATCATGGTATGTCTCTTTCTCTCTCCTTTTTTTCTTTCTTTCTTTCCTTCTTCTCCCTTTACTGATTCCTCTGTTTTCGTTTTTTCCTTCTTTCCATTTTTAATCTTCACTAATTTGTTTCTTCAAACCAGAATTATTATAAAAATCCCTTCTTTCTTAAGTTTTAAAATTTGAGTTCCAAAAAAAACATCTTTCAAAGCCGGACAAAAAAAAATTTGACAAGAATAAAAATTTAAAATGAAGTTTTTATGGGTTTCACTGTGATTTGCGGGAAACAAAACTTTGTGATTTTTTAAAATCTTCATATTTTCTACAGATTTTTTAGCTAGAATTAAGGGAATTTAAATGATAGCTGAATTTTGCAATTAATATCTTGAAATTAAAAACACCAGTTCTTTTATTATTTGACTGATGTTTCTTTTCAGTTTAATTTTGAAACAAAATTTGCGTTTCAAATAAAAAGGCATGCGTTTTGGAACAGGTGCATGGTGCACACGGTGGTCTCGAGACCACTATCCGTGCTTTCTCAAAAAACATCATATAATATCAATGGAAACTATATAAATATATACTCATAAAGTGTGTAAAAAGATGACCGAGGATTATGTAGGAAAGAAAGTAAAAAATGTTGGTTTACCTGGTGAATATGAAGGTGTTGGAGAGTTTGAGAAAGAGAAAGCGGGCGGTAAAACCTTGGAGTCGATCATGGTCACACACTAACCCTTCTGATGAAACGTCGGAGAATTACGAATGACTTGACTTCGATTTAATAAGTACTACTCCTAGTCAAAAAGGTTAAAAGTAGTAGTAATATCTTTACTTTTTCTTTTTGAGTGAAATAGTAATATTATCTTTACTTAATGTTTAAGATTTAAGAATGAAATTTGATGTTTTTATGTTTGGATTGTGTATTTCCTTCATTTTTATTGTTTTCCTTTATTTTTAGTGCTTTTATTGTTTTCCTATATTTTTAGTGTCTCATCATTTTTATGATGGTTCATGTTAGACGACTCTAAATCATCAAAAACATTATCATACATTCGGGTGTACTATGAGCATAATACACCCAAAGTTATTTTCTGTTCATCGCTCATTTAAAATCATCCAAATGAGCAAAATGTACTAAAAATGAGAGTTTTTAAATGAGCAAAAATTAGTCTTGAGTGTACCATGCACATGCTACACCCGGGTGTAAGATGAATGAACTCCTAAAATATTTTGATACAACAATGACTTTCTTGTTATTGTTGTTGTTATTAACAACTTGATTTCTTTAATATCATATCTCATTTCAAAAATTCAGTTCTAAATTGTAAATTAAGAATAATCTCATTTAGGAAATAAACCAGCATTAGACCACTATAATAATTGAGCCACCCTTGGATTGATGGTAATAATAATAAAATGAATCCTTTGGGTGAATGGGGGATCTTTGCTCGTGTTGGATGAAGGCCGATCTTTTCATAATAAAATGCAAATTTTTTCCTCCAAATGTAATTGATGGTGAATTGGTGATAATATTAATAAAGCAATTTTTTGTTGTGATTATTTGTTGGACTAGATGTATATATATAGTTAGCCTTAGTTTTTTAGCTTTGGGCCTTTGTTATTGTACAAGGTAGGCTTGCTATACTTTCGGCCCATATGTTAATGTGTAAAGTTAGGGCTGTACATAACTCTTTCTCCCAAGAGAGCACAGAGATACGACTTTGACAAAAACATTAAAACCTATACTGGCAGCCATCGTGACATGGTATCAGAGCTGCGTCGCTAAACGCCGTTCACCGGAGCTTTCTTTTCCGTTCATCCCACCGGAACTCTCGCCTCACACGCGTGATCAAGCGGGATTCGTTTTCTCTCTGCAGTGATGGGCGACGAAAAGAAGCTTGTAGAAGGTGCGAAAGGAGAGTGGTATGTAAACTCTTCTTCACCGTTTTATCTCGGATTCGGGGATCAACCCGGAAATATTATTACCCACGTAATCTTTACTGGAGATAATTATGTGGGATGGGCAAGAGCCATGACGTTGTCTCTTCGAGCAAGGCGAAAATTTGGCTTTGTAGATGGGACGATTCTTAAGCCGACCGAACCATCGGCTATTCTTGATTGGGACACGGTCCATTCTATGATCGTGTCATGGATGCTGAGAAGCATGGAACCCAAAGTTGTTGTCACCATACCCTTACATGACAATGCAAAGGATTTGTGGGATTATCTTGAGCGTAGATTTTGCGTGGCAAACGGACCGCGCATACAACAACTTCAAGCCGCCATTACGGATTGCAAACAAACTGAAACTATGACTGTGGATGCATATTATACAAAATTGATAGGACTTTATGATGAATTGGCTCGGTTAAAACCGTTGCCTACTTGTGAATGCAAAAAGTGTGAGTGTGGCATAACTTTGAAATTGTCAAAGGCGCGGGATGATGAAATCTTCCATCAATTCTTGATTGGGATCGAGGGCAAAACTTATGGTGCCGTGAGGACCAATTTACTGTCGCAGCAGCCATTAGGCGACATTAATCGAGCCTATCAGGCCCTCGTGCAAGAGGAGCAGTCTCGCGGCGCTCATGGGAGGGGGGCTCATGAGAATGTTCACGCCTTTCTCTTTCAATCCGAACGTGGGAAAGGGAAGTATGATCGCGTTGATAAGAGTAAACTACAGTGTTCTCATTGTAAACAACGCGGACATGAGATTGGGACATGCTTCAAGATCCATGGTAATCCTGCCTGGTATGAAGAGCGCATACGTGCGCGGCAAGCTGCACGCACAGATGGTGCTGGTCGGACTGCTATTATTTCGTCTGCTGCTGGGTCCTCGTCTAGTGTCGGGGCCAGCGGCTGGCTCGTGGGTCGATCCACCCGGGGGCTCGTGCCCACGTTGTGCAGGATGGCAGTTTTAGCGCACCTGGTGGAGGCGGGACTCCCCTTGCCACTCTCACTGCCGAGCAAATACAAGCTCTAATGAAACTTGTTAATTATGACCAGAATAACAATGAACGTATGACAGGTGAGCATTGTGACATGGAATGGATTATCGATACGGGGGCCTCCCATCACATTAATGGCACGTTGTCTTCTTTGTAATGTGCGTGATGTCGGAGGTTGTCCGGTTGGTCTTCCTGATGGGAGTTCGGCTATTGCAACACAACAGGGAGATATTTATCTCACAGATTGTCTTGTTTTGCGGAATGTGCTATTTGTTCCTGCATTTTATTGCAACTTGATTTCTGTGTCGAACTTGGTGTCTGATAACTGTTGTACTATCCAATTCACTGATTCTTTGTGTGCTATACAGGACCAACCTTCAGGGACTCTGATTGGAGCAGGTGAACGGCGAGGGGGACTCTACTACTTCCGCAAGGTGGCTATGGTGCAAGCTGTTGGTGTATCTGCTGTGAGTGAGTTTGATTTGTGGCATCAAAGGTTAGGCCATCCCTCGGAGAAAGTAGTGAAGATGCTTCCTGCTATACGTTCTAGTACTTCTAGGAAGAAATTGAATAAAGTGTGTGATGTATGTCCTATGGCCAAACAAACACGTGACAGTTTTCCTGTTAGTTTTCATAAGGCTAGTCGTCTTTTTGAATTGATACATTGTGATTTGTGGGGACCCTATAGTATCCCTTCCTCTTGTGGAGCTGTTTATTTCTTAACGATTGTTGATGATTACTCTCGTGCTGCATGGGTGTATTTATTGCAAAATAAAACTGAAGTTTGTCATTATTTTTCCTCTTTCTTTGCTATGATCTCTCATCAATTTGAAACCACTGTCAAAATTATGAGGAGTGACAATGGGACTGAGTTTAACTGTATGCATGAATTTTTCCATACCAGTGGCATCATTTTTCAAACTTCTTGTACTGGGACACCTCAACAGAATGAGTTTAACTTCTTGCAGCGGTTGATGAGGGCGTTGAGCCCAAAAGTTTTAAGCATGCCATGGAGTATTCTGGGTGGCGTGACGCCATGCAAAAAGAGATCAGTGCTTTGGAGGAGAACAAAACTTGGGTTATGACTTCTCTTCCTTCTGGCAAGAAGGCTTTGGGCTATAAATGGGTCTATAAAATTAAATATCACTCTGATGGGAGTGTTGAGCGCCTCAAAGCTCGCTTGGTTATTTTGGGTAATCATCAGGTGGAGGGGATTGATTATACAGAGACTTTTGCTCCTGTGGCCAAAATGGTCACCGTTCGTGTTTTTCTTGCCGTTGCGGCTGCTCAGAATTGGGAAGTTCATCAAATGGACGTTCATAATGCTTTTCTTCACGGTGATCTTGCTGAAGAGGTGTATATGAAACTTCCCCCTGGTTTCAGTTCTAGTCATCCTGGTCAGGTATGTAAGTTGCAGAAATCTCTCTACGGGCTTCGACAAGCTCCTCGTTGTTGGTTTGCTAAGCTGGCTGCGTCCTTGCGCCAGTATGGCTTTTCCCACCCCTACTCTGATTACTCTCTATTCACATATTGTCGTGGATCTGTTCGTCTCAATGTCCTTGTGTATGTTGATGATCTCATTATTTCTGGTAATGACTCTGTTGCTTTGTCCTCTTTCAAAGCATATCTTGGTGAGTGTTTCAAGATGAAGGATCTTGGCCTCCTGAAATATTTTCTCGGCATTGAGGTGGCTCGCAATCCCGAGGGTTTCTTTCTGTCACAACGCAAGTATGCTCTTGACATTATCTCTGAGACTGGTCTTCTCGGTGCTAAACCTGCTGAGTCTCCTTTGGAGCAGAATCATACCTTAGCTCGTGCCGATGGTCCTTTCTATTATGATCCTTCTCAGTATCGTCGCCTTGTGGGGCGCCTTATTTACTTGGCCTTCACACGTCCCGATTTGGCCTATGTGGTCCATGTTCTTGCTCAGTTTATGCATCAGCCTCGTCAACAACATTGGGAGGCGGCCCTTCGAGTTGTTCGTTATCTCAAGGGTCGTCCTGGACAAGGTATTGTGTTATCTTCTTCATGTGATCTTCACTTGACCGCTTGGTGTGACTCTGATTGGGCCAGCTGTCCTTTGACTCGCCGATCTGTCACCGGTTGGATGGTTTTCCTCGGATCTTCCCCTATTTCTTGGAAAACTCGCAAACAACACACTGTTTCACGTTCGTCCGCCGGGGCGAGTATCGTTCCATGGCGGATGTGACAGCTGAACTCAAGTGGCTCCGTGCTCTCCTGGGTAGCCTCGGTGTTCCTCATTCTGGTGCTTGCTCTCTGTATTGTGACAGTAAGTCCGCTCTCTACATTGCTCAAAATCCGGTTTTTCATGAGCGTACTAAACATATTGAGGTTGATTGTCACTACATCCGGGATGCTATACAGGATGGTCTTCTTGCTACCTCTCATGTCTCTACCAACGAGCAACTTGCAGATCTTTTTACTAAGGCTCTTGGGACTCGACAATTTTTGTATTTACTTGGCAAGTTGGGCATTTGTGATCCCCATGCTCCAACTTGAGGGGGGGGGTGTTGGACTAGATGTATATAGTTAGCCTTAGTTTTTTAGCTTTGGGCCTTTGTTATTGTACAAGGTAGGCTTGCTATACTTTCGGCCCATATGTTAATGTGTAAAGTTAGGGCTGTACATAACTCTTTCTCCCAAGAGAGCACAGGGATACGATTTTGACAAAAACATTAAAACCTATACTGGCAGTCATCGTGACATTATTTTACTTAAGTCATATTAAAGGGTGCGTTCTATTCACCTGAAAAAATCTGAACTTATTTGAACTAAACTTATTACACCTGATTGACCCTTATTGGAACCAATTTTTGAGTGTTTTGTTAGACCCGATTAGAACTTATTGGAACTTATTTTTGAGTGTTTGGTTAGACCCGATTAGAACTTATTGGACCTGAAACTCATTTTTTAAAGTGAAGAAAACACACCCATATGTATTAGACATGGGAGATGAAGATGGAGTGGGCGTGGTTGGTGCTTTTTTTTTCTTGAATATAATTCAAAGCTTAATTTTCAATTTACTCATAAAAAGAATGAATATTGTCAATCTACAAAAAATTTCAAAATTCCTTAATTCTCCCGCTTCGATGAAGCCAACATACAAATAAACACTCGTGATCTTTCTTTTGACCAATTGCGTGTTCGAAACCTCTTGTACCAAATTCAAAATTGAAAATTCTGATCGTTTTCAAGCCAAAGTAAAGTTAGCTAGAGAAATCTAGGTGACAACCTAAGCAAATTTCCATTTTGCTCAACCATTGAAATCGCTCTACGCCATGTTCTTTTAGACTTATTTTCAGTTCAGTTCAATTACTCTCTGCATTTCACTTTCTCGCAGTTCAGTTCAATTTCTCGCAGTTGAGTTTAATTTCTCGCAGTTGAGTTCAGTTCAGCCTAGTTCAGTCCAAAAGAACGGGGTCTTAATACACTTACGGCCCGTTTGGTAGTTGGTTATAAATGGTGGTAATGGGAATGAATTTGTATGTAAATTTGTGAAGAATATCATTGTCCATTCATCAGTAATCTTGTCTATCCTAAAGTGTCCACTTTTCTTCTCGAATTTTCATTCCCATCCAATCTGCACTTGTAGGTGGTAATGAGTGGTAATGAAAATTGCTTCCTCAAAGAACAAAAACACAAGTTTAGGGGTGAGATTGCTTCTTGCTGGAGAAAAAATGCCTCCCCATGGAGATTTTAAGGGTCTTCTACAATAACATTACACTTAAAATTCATTTCATTACTGCATGATTTATTAACGACTACCAAACGGTAGTTATAGTCATCCAACCCAACCCAACCCAACCCAACCCAACCCACAAAAAAGCCTTATAAAATATTAGTGTCACCTCACCCGCTTGCATTCTATCCTCTCGCTTATCTTCAAACTCTCCATTCTCCAATGGCTTCGCTCATTCTAGGAACCACTTCCATGGCTTCCTGCGCACTTTCTCTCTCCTTCACTCATTCTCACTCCGTCACCGGCGTTTCTCTCTCCTCTCCTCCCACTTTATCTCTCTCTACTTCCGCCGCCTCCACTTCTCCAGCACTCCCACTCAGTAAGTTCTTCATCTCAATTCATCCATTAATTCACCTCCCAATTTCACAATTGGAAACCCTAAATTTCATTTCTTCTTCAATTTTAAACTCAATTCGATTTTTCCCCCTTTTTTCTTCAACTACTAATATGATTCACCATTTTATTTCGTGTGTGTGTTAGTTTACTGCGGCAGAGGTGATAAGAAGACCGCTAAAGGCAAACGTTTCAATCACTCCTTTGGAAATGTGAGTTTCCTTATTTTTTGTTGGTTGATTTTATCATATTTATTTCAAAATTTTCATTTTTGTGATTATAGAAGAAAGTATATGTTCATGTCAATTGTCATGGATGATATGCAATAAAATGTATTAGACAGAAAAGAGAACAAGAATTGTACTGCTAAGTTGTTAACTCTTACTATGATTTATCGACATTTTTGTATATAACATCTTTTTTGTGTAATTGTATAACCAAACTATAATCATCTTAATGTAGCTAGTAGATGATGGTGATACCTTGGTTTTCATGTACCACATTTTTATTCTATATAATATCATTCAATATAGGATTAAACATTTGTTGTTGCATTTACAAGTGAAAAGATGCTATGAACAAAAATGGTGTTTATTATATGAGCTGGAAATTTCTGGTATAATTACCATATTAATTTCAAATTGGATTTTCTACTGCATTGTGGAGATAAATCCATCATTATCTCATATTGAAAGTGATGGTTTATGAGATGTATATGATTGTACACAAAGTTATTTTTCAAATTTCTACGTAATGTTTCAATGTAAGCCAAATTCTTCAAGTTATATACAGTATTGACAATGTGAGACAAGTGCACTAAGTTTAATAACACAGAAATACAGAATGTAGGTTGTTCAGATGTAAGTACTCTTACCATTTTAATTGCAAACAAATATTACCTCCTGGTGCTTCATTGAGAATTTGTCGCGTCGTTCACTTCCCCAAGCAAAAGAAGAAGAAGAAATTGATATTATACGAGTATACCTCTCACATCTTTAGTCTTTGGATTGTTACCGAGGCCGTTATTGTTGAGAGAAGCTTTTGACTCTCTTTATGGAACAAAGTTAAAGCTTACAGGTAGTGGAATCTAGTTACTTGCAAGTGATTTTTCCTGAATTCTTAGATTGGCAAGTGATGGTAAGGAACAGATCAGCCAAAGGACTAGCACATCATATATATATGGAGTACACAACAAGTTCTTTCATTCATTTAATTTTTGTTTACTTGAATTGAACAGAACAAAGCATTAGTGCTGACATAGACTGTTTGGTTTGAAATTTTAGGCGCGACCTAGGAACAAGAACAAGGGAAGAGGTCCTCCTAAAGCTCCAATCTTTCCTAAGGAGGATCCGTCTGAAAATCCAGTCAAGAAGGATTGATGATGATTAGTTTATGTTGATTCTGAATAGAATTCTTCTTGAGGTAATCCTTGCCCCCATCCCAACCTGTATGTTAGAATCCAGGATGGTACTTGAGTTGTCAATGTAATTGTTGTTTACTTTTCTATGATTTTTAGCTCTTGTCACAATGTAAACCTTATTGGTTTGGAAGAGATTGTGTTTTTTGCTCATCTGCATATTATATATCATGACTTATCACTTAAGTTGAAGACTTGAAACTTACTTCTGCTATGTAGCTGATAAGAGCACTAGTTTTCCTGCCACATTGATTCAGAAGGATGTTGCTGGTGTTGAGATTGGTTTTGTGAAAAACATCAAATACGATGGTGCTCTTTAAGCTGAATTCTCAACCATGATTATGAGGATAGAAACAGGCAATTCCATGCTAAATTGTTAATGGCTGAAGTACACAAACTAGCTTTATTTTTTCTTAGATTCAACATTTGATAATTTTAATCACTCACCAAAAAGACAAATGTTGCATCTAAAAAAAAAGACAGGTAGTATATTATAGAGGACAATCTGATCTCATCATAGTGTATTCATTTGGTGATATATATTATCAAGAGAATCACCATTGTTTTCACTTGTGTGGTCTGCATTTTCTGAAGAGAGAAAAGTTTATTCTCATATAGGCAACTTTGCAAATGCACAAGCACACTTTGCTTTGTGAGAATGTAGGGGTCTGTGAATTATTGGGGTGTGAGATTTGCTTGTCTGAATCCTGAGATCTTCATCTCTCAAGTTTTGTGAAGGAGATGGGGGAGAAGATGGAGGAGAACGAAACAGAGAAATTGGCTTTTCTTTAGAGGGGGTGGCAGCACTCAGCAGGCAGGGACAGTAAAGCTTTTTAGAATTGCAAGTAAACTCGTGTTTTGGCTGCTAATATTACGATCTGGAAGAAGTTTATGAAGACCTATTTCTGGAATAGAACGCGATTAAAATTTGTTGTCGTCATTTTTCCCTGTCGATGATTACAACAAGACAGCCAGAGGAACATGAGTTATGCAGTGTGCACCGAATGTGCTCCCTACAAAAGTTGAATTATGTACCATATAAGGGCATCATTGACCTTTAACAAGGGTTTCTCCAAATCATAGCAATGAGTTAGATAAACCCTTCCTATACATGCTGCTAAGTGCTAATAGCTGATCAGGAGATGGATAATATCGTTAATATATGTGAAATTGGCAACATTCATATGATCATTTTAGAATAGAGTTCTTTTGTTGAGCAAATCTTTGGATTCAGGCAGCTCGGAGTTTTCAATTAACTCCAAGTATCTGTTTCAGATACCTGCAGAATCTGACTCCAACTTAGTCCAAACTCCAACATGCTGATGCTTCTTTTTATACCCAAATTATACAGAATTTTGTAAACGGAGTTTAACATTTGGACATACCAATTTCGGAAACAATAGGCAAGCCCGAGTTTTATCTTAGAGATTTGACAATATGAAATTGTAAAACAAGAATCAAGGTGTTGGGTTTCAAAGGTTTAATACTGTGAATCTGTGATCATGTTGGCAATTAAGTCAAGTTAACCATAAGGAGGTGATCTCGGAATTTGTTAATTTTCTCATCAGCAATGTCTTTAGTATTGGCAAGGAACCAAGGCATTTTCCTCTGCAATAGCTTTCCAAGCCATTCATGGGTATACCAGTATTTCTAGAGGATTCTTCTACGAGCAAATCTTTTCGAAATGTCAGGTCACAACTATGCATATTGTGACCTGACATTAATATTCGTACGTGGTAGGGACTCTACTGAGTTGCGGGATCTTTCATATGAACTGTGCCAAAAAGGTCAGATATCAAAGGTATTTGGCCATTGTTCACTTGGTGTTTGGAATACATTATTAGTCCAACCAAGAATCATTATTTCATGGTACTAGATGAACGATATGTCATGTTCCATCTAGCTCATGCATTATACGCGCCGTAGGCATCTAATATTGAGCCAATTTGATTCTTGAAATGCAATATCAATTCAAAAGTTCCCTTACTTAAACCTCTTTTTACTTGCACCTACTTAGTGAATTTGATAACTAAGCATCAAAATCAGAATCTATTCCATTTCATCAGAAAGAACAAGAATCAAATGCTCGAGTAAATTCTAAGATAACAATAATGCAAGTTTTCTCAGACAAAATTTTGAGCATGGTTGGTAATAATTTTACTTGTTTTCAACATCAACCATAATAAGTACTACCAAATAGTTATATTCGCCAATAACCCCAAAATTCATCAGTAGTCACCAAAACTAGAATTTAGAAATTCAATTTCACAATTACACCGCAAGAATTACCCAAAATATCAAAAATTCAATATGATCACTACAAAATTAACATCACAAAACAATCAATAACATTACAGATCACACTCAACAACTCATTCTTCAGTACCCAAATTCACTTTCACATTAACAACACAAATTCCTTGTACAATAACAACCCATAAACTTAAAATCAAAAAATAAACCAAAAATTCATCAGTAATCACCCAAAAATAGAATTCGAAAAATTCAATTTTACAATAACATCGCAAGAATTATCCAAAATTCAATATAAACACTACAATTAACATCACAAATTAATACAGATCACACTCAACAACTCATTGTTGAGTACCCAAATTCACTTTCGCATTAACAAGTAACAACACAAATTACATATACAAAAACAACCCACAAACATAAAATCAAAAATCAAAAAAACAACAACACAACATTAGTTAAATTCCGTCACCCGAAATAAAAATCAATTACTTGTTATCATAATCAACAATCTCTCGGTCAGTAACAGACCGAGAATGCTGAACAATAGAACGACCAATAGAATTAATCCAATCTTCTTTTTCCTTCTCAGAATCAGCAATAAAATACATAGTATCAGACCTTGTTGAAAGCTCAAAAGCAAATTGCTTGTTCAAAACATCTTCAGCACCTTTAACAGTTAAACAAGTAGAAACTGGAATAATACCACGCGGTTTAGAGGTTCGGTTGACGATAGATTCTTTAAACCAAAAGAGTTTACCTTGTTTTAATATAAACCAACGACGACGCCATGTTTTGATGTATTCGCCTTGTTTGGTTAACCAACCGGCTCGTTCTGGTTCGGTCCAGAATTGTATTCCGTCGTAGTCTGGACCGGGGGAGGTGGTTGATCCGGCTATTTCGGTTCCTGTGACTCGGTTTAGTGCTGCTCTCCAAAGGCTTGACATTTGAGATGAGATGAGATGAGATGAGATGTTTGGGATGGGATGGAGAGGAAAAAGAGGAGAGAGAGTGGGGGAAGTGATTTGTGGATTTGTTGAGGTTCTAACTATGGGTTGAAGATGGACTAGGGGTGTTTTGGGTTTGTTTTTGATAGGGTGGGTGGAGTTCTCAAAGTGGCTCCCTAGTCCATACTCCCTTCTTTCAATGTTACTCATTGTCGTTAATTTATTTAAACCGAATCAACCGAATTGATAATAGTTTGCCTGCGAGGTAGGGGTGTAAGCGTCTTTGCGAAAAGTCAGGAGTCAAGTCAGGTCCAGTCTAAACTTGTCGGATGACCTGGATTGACTTGACCAAATTTTTGGACTCGACTCTGACTCAAATTTTCGAGTCCAAATATTTTCGACTTGGATTTGGACTCACCCTTGGAGTCCAATAAGTCCACCAGGTCAAAAATATTTTTATATATAATATATATTTAATATTTATATATATAATATAAAAGATGTATGTGACTTATTTTATGGAATGAATATAATGAGCTTAATTTTTCAAATTCAATTATGAGAAAACGTTGTGAATCATTGAATCTAAATCGGTGGAAAAAAATAATATAATAATCGAACTGGACTGGACTGGATTCGGACTCAAGAAAAAATTATCGGGCCAGGATGGATTGGACTTCAAAAAAATATTTGGATCGTCTTGGGTTCAATTTCCGAGTCCAAAAAACTGATTTGGATTTGGATTTGGCAAAGTCAAATCCAGTCCAATCCACTTACACTCCTAGTTTGAGGGCACTATTCACCCGTTTAAGTAAGACTTCAAAAATTGACCAAGAAGAACTCTAGTTTTGGTTCGCCCATCCACACTATGTAATTGCCCGTCCAAGTAACTCTTTGACACTAGAAAATACTTGAGGTCTTGTGGGAGTCAAGACACGAATTATAATCCCGAGAACCATTATAAAGGATATAACCATCATGACATAACAAATATTTTAGGTTGTTTTTGTAATTTTTCTTAATTGAACCAAACCTGATTGTTATGGAGTTCGGTTCGTTTTGAACTCAGACTATAATATTGAGTTTAAAGTTGAGTCATTTACAAATAACTTGAATTGAGCCTAACTTTTTTAGCCGATTCAAATACGTAAAATTTGTTAGCGACTTTATTCGCGACCACTTTGATCAACGTCATAAATGTCCTTCAGTGTAAATCATTTCCATTAAGAATATAATGAAAAAAAATACGTATCCTAAGATAGCCAATGCTATATTTGTTTTTGTACTAAAATTATGCTCATTGTATTTGCTATTTTTTTTCCCATTAAAGTAGAATTATAAAATGATACTTGGAACTACTCCCTCTATTTTCCTAATTTATACCCAGTTATTATAGATCCAATAGTCAAGGAAAATGGATCTCCTCATGCGTCTTTTAGTTGCTTTTTGTTTTCAGGAGAAAAGGTATAAGTGGAATCTTCTGTGGGTTATTGAAAGATAAAAGAGTTGGGAATGCGGTAGCACATTTAGCAGCTCGTTTAGTTCCGGAAAATGAGGTTGTACAATTATATGTTGACAATTTTCCGCAAGGAATTACTTCCTTGGCGACGCTTGAAATTGGCTAATCTATAATATGCCCCTTCCCATTTTCTTCTCAAAAAAAGTTTGTCAAATAAGTAAAAAGTAATAAATCAGATGTGGATAGAACTCAAAAAAAGTGGAGTAAAACCATAGAACTTAGAAAAAAATAAAATGAAGGGAGTATTTTTACCTAGGACTGCTAATGGGTCGGATATGAGACGTATGGACTTCAACCCGTCCCATCACCTGCGACTCAAATCCCCAACCACACCTCCGCCAAAAATTCTACCCATACCCGTCCCATTCATGGAAGGGACGGGTGGGACGGGTGAAAAATGGATGAAAACGAAGGAAATATTTTGAAATTATTCTCAAATAATCGAAAGTCTGAAACTAGAAAGAGGTAAAACTAGACATATTCAAATTATTACTTTTGAGATCAAATGGGTGAAAGAACTTTCTAATCGGGGGTAATTCGAAATGGAGCAATGAATTAGAGACATTCAAGGCTATCAATTATCCTTTCCCAGACCCATTTATTCTTCATTCACCACCGACCAAAAAAATAAAAAAATTTGCGAACATTTCACATTCTCTGACACTCCCTTCGATTCGCACATCTTCAAAACTCCACTCAAAAATGTCTTCCTTCCCTGACTCGTTCGACGAACTCGGCCCCGACTCACATTCCGTCGCGCAAACTCACCCCTTCGACGACGACAATGGCTACGTAGCAGAAGGAGGCTACTCCAATTTCGCCGATTCCGACTCAGTCAAGGAATCGCCGCTCGATGACTCGGATTTCTTTAACAACAATGGCGGTTTTGGATCCAACGGTATTCCAGTGAATAATGACGTTTTCGTCGAATCGGACGCCGCGATTTTGCCGCCTCCTTCTGAAATGCAGGAGGAAGGGTTTGCTCTTCGCGAATGGCGGAGGTGAGCGTGTTATTAATGGCTTCGAATTCTTTTCTTTTACTGTAGTTCTTCGATTTTAGTCGTGATTTACTGGAATTTGAGTGATTTTGTAGGATCTATTTGTTGATCTGACTAGTTAAGTTTATTCTGTGTTGATTTCTCAAATTTTGATCCTAGAATGAGGTGCAATCATTATCCTTCCTAAATTAGGTTAGTGCTATTAAATTATAGAATTCTGCAATTTAGTTCGAAGAAGGAAGTGTAATTTCGTGGTTGTTTGCAAAATGAGTAGTGAGAGTGACTATTGAAGATTAACTCGGCCTACGAGTTTGGAGTGAATTATGACTTATATAATCTTGATTGACGTAAGGAACGAGCACCTTTTTTCACCTCTTGAGCCAAATACGTGCTTTCGAGTGGTGTCTACTATGAGTTAGGGTATGTTAATGTATATAGGTTGGGAATTTAGATCAATAAAGCAATCATTTAAAGTCTGTAAGTGAGGTAGGCTGCGGTGCATGGTGGTTCTTATGGTTGTTATACTCTCTCCATTTTAAAGTGGTAACCTTAATTGGAAAAGTATACATGAGAAATAAGAATGCTGAGAATGGACAATTGGTTTTAGGTTCGAGTGTGAATAACTGAATATACATTAATTGATGACCAGGCAAAATAGATTAACAGGACAGGCATTGCAGAATTTCGTACACTATATGTGATTAGCAGCATGATGATCTATCATAGGAGTGGGTGGGTTACATTGATGATCGGTAAGCGCTTGGGAAGAAAGAAAGTTTGAGAAGATTAGCTGCACAACTAGAAAGTTCAAATAATCTCTCTTTCGAAAAATGTTTTGGTTTAAGGATCTACTCCATATACCTAGATACCTTGTAATGCTGACTTTGGACTCTCCTATTGTCAGTTTGCTACTTGCATGGATGCTGTATTGCTGCGTTGACAGCTATTAGCTGAAAGGCTTTTGATTCATTAAGTGCACAACTTTTTGGTTGTAGCCTTTGATTCTTTCAGCTTCATACTCCATCATTTGAAATCTGAAAATGACTCCATTTTAGCTTCTTTTTGTTTTTAAATTTTATTTAGTAATGACACTTATGATATTTGACACTCGTAGGCAAATTAATTTTGTTATTATCACGCACTTACTATTTAATGCTTAAAGTAAAAAAGCTTTATATCTGTCTTTTCTATCTCCTTTACATGTCTAAATGTTAGACAAGCACCTTATATGAACTCTTGCTTGTGATGATGGTTCTCATTGGTTTATAAGGCAAAATGCTGTTCGACTGGAAGAGAAGGAGAAGAGAGAGAAAGAAATACTGAGCCAGATCATTGAGGAAGCAAATGAGTACAAAGTTGCCTTTCATGAGAAGAGAAAGGTTACATGTGAGAACAATATAAGTAACAACAGAGAGAAGGAGAAGGTAAGAGTTTGTTTTCGTGATCTTATAGAGCCTGTCTAAGGTACTAATGACAGTTACTTATTGAGTTCTGGAAGTCTACTTCATATTCTTTGTTTGGGAAATGGATTGGTGAAAGTCTAAATTGGCGATCGTTTGAAAGTCTAAATTTGTTGCTACTTTTGATGGTGTCTTGCTGCTCACTGAATAAGAATCTATTTACAAACTGGCTTTTGGAAATGAGAGATGAAATGAAGATAGATTCTAAATACTATAAATCCGGTGATTCTTTTAATTCCATTTAACTGTAAGTTGTTACCAACAATTTTGTCAACCCTTAAATAATATGGAGAATAAATTGTCTACAATCAAATCTCAATGATATGAAATTTTAATAAAAATAAAATGTTAACAAAAATAATGATATGATTTGGGACATATTCACTTCACTTGCTATGGTTGTTGGATCATATTCAAGCACTTGAACAATGGACTAACCTTTGAATAGTTTTAGGCTTCGAGCAAATTTATACTCCACAATGCCACTGAACATAACACGAGTCAATTAGTTTTTCTTCTGTTCTTTTTTGTCATCCTTTTTGCTCGCCAAAGGCCTAACAGGCATTCTAATTCTTGTCGCTGCAATCACAGTACAAGTACACTAACAATGAACTCTCAACGAGATATGAGCATTCGATTTCATATAGTAGAAACACACATGCTTTCATCACTGTAGTTTGGCATAATTGGCATTTTTTCTTGCAGCTGAATTGATTGTGATGTGGGGAGGAAACTTGATTTAATTAGGAGGGGATTTGTCAATTTGGTTGGGTGGGAGAAAAATAAGATTACAACGTGATTACAGGAAGAGGGGAATGAGGTAGTTTTTTATACAAAAAAAATTAATGAGGTTGAGTAATTTGGAGCATTGAGTAATATGAAGCGCTGAGGTTAGGCCAAACTATCAAGTAGAGTTTTTTTTTTTTATAACTCTACTGGATCCGAACTGAAATTAGGGTTGTAGTTTTAAGTTGACAAGTCAAGTGATGTTCATGTTCATGTCATATTTATAAATGGGCTGAGAATTACTTAAATAGGCTACCGACGTGAGTAAAGCTAAAGCAATAGTAGTATTTTGGTAATACTTGTCATGTTTACCTATTTTATGGTTCAATCATCTAGGCACTTTGCAACCATAATTGTGGAACAAGCTAGAAACAAAGTAAAGCGGAAATGAAGCAAACACCAAAAGTTTCATGAGGAAACTTCCAGGAACCAAAGAGAAAGTAAAAATTTATGTTCGTTTTTTTTCTCTTAACTCAGGCTTAATACTTGAGCCTCTGCACACATTTTCTGTCCGTTTTTGTTGAATTGTCATGCTATGTCAGAGTTCGCCAATTTCTTAACCTTTTTTATAGTATACAAATTTTCAAGTGATTGAATCGATTTGACAACTCTTGGCTTTTTGTTGTGTTGAAATTGTAAAATTCTCTAATTATTATAAACAGGTGGCAGCATTTCATTTTTGTATATGTTAGTTCAATCACTAACCTGACCATTCAATTGGGTGACCTGTGTTAACCCAGCAGGTTGAAAAATTGAAAGTACAGACTAGCGTATATCCGTCCATGTTATGTTGCCAGTTTCATAGCTTTAATGGTTTTTCTTCATTTAGATAGTAGAATAATTAAAGTGATTTGTGTCCTGAATTGGTCTCTTTCCTTGGCAGTTCTTCATGGCCAACCATGAGAAGTTTCACAAGGAGGCTGACAAGAATTACTGGAAGACAATTGCAGAGCTCATTCCTAATAAAGTCCCTACTATAGAGAAGAAAAGAGGGAAAAAGGAGCAGGAGAAGAAGCCTTCTATTGCTGTGATCCAAGGACCAAAGCCCGGGAAGCCTACTGACCTTGCAAGGATGAGGCAAATACTTGTGAAGCTGAAACACAATACTCCTATCCACCTGAAACTTGCCTCACCACCTGCAGATGCCAAAACTGATGGCGCCACTCCTGAGGCCTCCAAGACCGCAGCTGCTACTGTTATGCCAGAGGCTGTAGCTGCTGCATGATTAGTGTTTTACATTTGAAGGTCTCTGTATGTTATAGAAGTATCTGAGGATAGATGGTTGAGCTTGAGCCTTCACTGTGTTGCTTCAATGTAGAGTCAGTGACTTGCTACATTTGCGGTGCATGATTTTCTAGTTCATTATGGCCGGGCCCATTAGATACCCGTGGGACCGAGTGTAATGTATGAAGTAGAATGTGAAGCCACCAGATTGACATGTTTGGCTTTCGATGGCATCCTCTCTTATGACATCTTAACTTATGCGGGGAGTCTTTTTGGGGATAGGGAGGCGGTATAGATATTACCAATCCAACATCCCTTTTTTTCCGGGATATTGAGCTTAATAAGCATCTAGCACGAGTCAAGCACAGTAGACTAGTTTTTTAATCGAGTCCTAAAAGCTCTGCTCGCAATTGACTCGCTTGATTAGCTGTTGTGAAGGAATACGGAGGTCTCACTGAGATAATGAGATTTCAATAAATTAGTTATTTATATTCCCAACAAATGCCAAACCAGAAATTTGATCATCATATCCTTGTACCCACTGATTCTCTATCTTCATACTACCCTCTGTAATCCATAATTCGCCTCTTTTTTTCCGCTCACTCACTTTTTGTCTCACTTTTGTTTCGCCATTGAATTTACCCATTTTAAAAATAGGTTTATCACAGCTGATAAAAAATTAACCCTTTGTTAACAGTAGCATTTAAAGTTTCTACCATGCTTGCAGTAGGTGGATTTAGTAGGCAGACAAGTCTCAAATCTTCGCAAAAAAACAGCTGTTGTGGTGAATCAATGATCTTCATAGTTAGCATACCAATATATCAGTAGTTGGCAAGATTTCTCCAAAAGTCAGCTAGAATGATAGTTCAGCTAATAAGTTCTAATAGTACAAGGGCTGTTAATTATATAAACTTAAATACTTTGTGGATGCTCGATAACTTTACACACAACATCATAACGGCCTGCAACTCCGTGAAAAAAACCACCTTGTTTCCAAATTCCCCCAGATTGCTGATAATATCAAAAACCGACAGACAAGCAAATGCATTAGAATTTTCTCGGAGCACACTGCCAAGTGTCACCTATGTACGCCCGATAGGTGAAGCTTGACCACCTCGTTCACTGGCGAGGTCGTCTTCCAATTCACTACCATGCCCGGCATGGTTATTAACACTGTGCTCAGAACTGGCACTGCTCGTCGCAAGGGGTGAATCAGAAACACTAGCTGTCCTGCTTCCCATAGGCCCCGATCTCACACTGTACATGGAAGATGCTGGAATTTTTGTCATCAATGGTCGTAAGTTACCAGGGATACTTCGCCTTATATCCTACACAACAAACATACATGAAGCAATTATACACACGAACTAAAATGTAAATAATGAAATATAACTTGATTGATAATAGTCCATAAGAGGCAAGGATCCATCACTGTAATGTGGGGTCTCAGGACGTCCGGGAAAGAGACAATAGGATCTCTTGGAAGTCGCCTCTTTAGAGTCTAAACTAGTCTAGGCTGCTTCGCAGTTACCGTAAGGCTGAACATGTCTTTTTCTTTTTGACGTGAACATGTCTAGACCTCCCTGAACCCTCCACCAATGACGAGATCCAACACTTGGACAAGGACCCAAGTCCAACACGAGGACATAGGCTATCATTGCATTTAAAGGAGGCATCTAAGTGGTTTATAGAAGCATTAGATGCCAACATGAAAAGTGCTTTACAATTAAGGAATCTGAGTTCACAAGTCAAGTGAAAACATATTGGAGGATATGTGATACTATAATACTATAGGCTTACGGAAAAGGATCATAAAACTGAATACAAAAGATGAGTAAGATTTTCCATCAAAAAAAGAGATGAGCAAGATCAACGAACTCACCATATGCCGTATAGCCATATCCAAGGACTTCTTAGAAAGCGTTCGTCCAAAGCCAGAGCTATCAGGGGATGATGCCGATTTCCCTGATAAACTAGGAGAATGTTTGTCATCCTGTCTTGGTGGTCCCAATTTCCTCATGTTAATCACCCGCTCAACCATTTTTGTCCCAATAACTACAGGGCTCACGTCATCGTTTACTTTGGAATGCCCTCGACTCACTGCAGGCACAGAACTTCCACTAGAATGAATGCCGCCATTAGGGGCCCGCCCTCTGGAAGGAGAACAAGACTGACGTTTATGTCTTCCATTACTGATAGGCTCCACAGAAGAAGATCGGGTAGAGGGGGCTGCAGGTCTACCACGTGTAGCTGAAAGTGGTCTATCAGGGAGGGTAGTCCTCAGATTTGGTGGAGCATCTAAAGAAAAACCAGGCATCTCAGATGGGTTCCACGGCCGCGATCTAACAGTTGGAGAGGTACCACGAGAAGGCACAGGGTTCCTAGATGGTGCTGAACCCACTGACTTGCTACTAATTGAAGAAGATGACTTGTTAAGAGATGCAGTGACATTAGAACCACTTGACTGCATTGACGGACGACGAGTTGGAGTCGATGTCCTGGATGTGGGTCGGGATGTGGGAGCTGTAGGCCTAGCTGTTGGAGTTGAAGATCTAGCAGTAGGCCTTGTTGGTGTTGCTGATCTGGCAGTGGACCTAGTAGGAGTAGAAGATCTTGATGGCCCAGCTGATTGAACTGAAGGTCTTGTAGTGGATCTTGAAGGGGGTCGAGGATCTTGATGGACCTGCAGACCTCGTAGACGTCACAGAAGCTGTGGACCGAGCTGATGCCAATGAACCAGAGGGCTTGGGTGAAGAGGAGTGAAGTGTGGGCTTCGAAGAAGACATTGTACTCCGAGAAGTTGGAGTAGAAGATCTTGAAGGTTTAGAAGATGTAGACGTAGGGCGACCAGTAGGTGTTGCAGGTCTAGATCCACCCCCTGGTGTCGCTGGTCTTGAACCTGGACCCCCTGATGAGGGAGGCCTTGACCCTGGACCTCCTGATGAAGAAGGCCTCCGCAAGCCTGAAACAGAAGAGGTCAACCCAGCGGATGCAGTTGGCTGCCTTTGCATCAAGCTACTTCTCACAGTGGTCTCTGTCTGAGAGTTTGCCAGCTACATAAGAAGTTTTAAAGATGCTCTTAGCACAATTCAAGATCACATAAAGTATGCAAACAAGGTTAATTAAGAAACATCATAGCCCACTAACCCCTCCCTCTTTGTTTGAACTTATCAAACAACATTCAACAATAAGATGCTAATAACCAGCAATCACCATAAAAACAATAATAACAAGCAGCTTGACCACTAACAAGTCCCGCTGCATTGCTAGAATTATCTATGGAATGTCAAATTTCGGTAGACATGCAAAACTAAAGCCACGTTTGTGACAGGAGGAGGAAAAGTAGAGCCACCATCCTAGACCAGCTACAGAGAGCAAAATTTAAGAATTTGGATAGCCTTCCATAAAACATTCGTCACTAATTACCCTCTTCAACTTCTCTTCACTGTACCAGTCATAAAAACATTTGGATAGAACAAATACTCTCTCTTCCCTGGGGCTAATAAGTAAACAGCCTCAGTTTCTGTTAATTTCAGTTGTGTTTTCTTACTCTTGATCTCAGTACAGTAGGTTGAGGTTTTGGAGCTTCTCCATCATCCTTGTAGGTTTTTCTTGATTCCATCTCCAAAGAAGGAAACAGGGGCGTACCAGGAGGGGTCAGAAGCCTGAAACCAAAGAGAGAATGCCAGTAAGCACATCAGTAAAAAAAAAGAGGCATATACACATCCATCTACACATAGTATGATAGACAACTTCCTGCGTGATACTAAGGCAATTCCAAACAGAACTAGCTATGATCGGAGTCCACATATCACCAGGATTCATTAATCAGCCCTAGCATGGGAGCATCAATAGTACCAACTTCACACACAAATGTCACCTCTAAGTGCCCATGATCAATTAAAAGAAATAGGATAAGACAATTAAAGAAAAGGATTTTGCCAGCTTTAAAAGGAGGGGAGAGGGAGATCAAGCTCAATGTGCACTAAATACCTATGAAGTGAGCTAAGGTAAACCTAGTTGTTTGGCAATGTCAAGTTCATAACATGGCAACAAAGGCATTATGTTAGTTCGGCAGCTTTAGAAGACAAGTGTTCTATTATAAAATCGAACAACACCAGAGGAACAGGGGGAAAACAACGGCTGAACATCGCATTGGAATCTCCAAGAACAATTATTATGTTTTATTCTAGCGCATGATTGTTTCAAGTTGCAATATCTAACCTTTATCAGATTATATTAAGAAATATCCATGACATTTGTACAATACATTGATTTAGGAAAAGGGAGTAACACTGTGTTAGCATAGCAATCATGGAGGGAAAGGTAAAAGAGGGAAGGGGAAGGAAAGAAGGGGGGAAAGTGAGCTTGGATTTTCCTTTCAAATCTTTCCAACAATGAGAGGATTTCGTTGATTAAAGGAAAATGAATGCTTCCTATTCTCTATATCTCTTCTCTTTCCTTCCCTTTCCCCATGTTATATCCAAACAAGAAAAACTGAACCTGTTTATTTCCATCCCTCTCCTTTTCACTCTAAATCGATACGCTAAGGCCGAATTTGATTTTGGGTATGCATCACAATTTCCAACCACATACAAGAAGACTTTCTACTTGTTATTAACAGAGAGTTCCACATGAGCATCTTTATAGCTCTTACTAAGTCAATACTGAAGTTGCTACTATGAGAGAAAGAGGAGGCTAATGATATCACACATGTATTTTTCTTAAAGACGACAATGGGTACAGCAACAATAGCCACAATGCCTTAAAATTTTCATCTTGCAAATAATTTCAACTCCATACTTTATCATAGTTTGTCTTTGATGTAGTCTAACCCACTCTTTGTGATAAAATTATTATAGATCAAAAAAGTGCACTAGCAACAACCTACAAAAAAGTGTATTAGGGTCTTAGCTTGGAAGATGGGCAATCTCTTTCAATTTCCTTTTCGAAGGGAACTCATAATAATCATTCAGTTTTGCTTCAAATACAAGCAGCAACTCATAAGAGTAGTTAGATACCATTTAAAAGGTCTGTTAAGGAAGATGAAATCACTCAAACCAAACTTAAATTCAGGTGCAAACAATATCATCTTTCTTCCTTAACTACATGACGAGGATCATTCATTAATAACCTAAAAATTAAATATATCAAGACGAATAATGTTACAATATACCAGTCATAATCATTCTTTTCGCCTTCTCCGTTTAGGAAATCATCCGTCTTTCTCGCCGGCGCCGAGATGGAATATTAAACAGCGGCGAACTTCCAGGTTGCGACACTGCAATACCATTCAAATTCAAATTCAAATTCAAATTCATAGCAGATAATGAAAAACATTAGCCGAATCAATAACTCCAAATATAATCAAATCATTCAATTAGATAGGAATGATATGACCTAACAACAAGTCTTTCCTCATCCAATCACAACAACTACTGAAGTCAACAAACACTAAAATACGCTATCAAAGATCAAATGAAACTAAAATAGCAAGAAAATAATGAAAAATCTTGTTTAATACCTAAAGATTCATCCAATTCGTCTGCGTCTTGAAGAAGGAGAAGATCATTTTTTATCTTTCTCGCGTTTTCGCATTTCGAGGAACAATGCGAGGTCATCTTCTTTCTCTCTCATCGTCGAAGAATGAAGACTCTTCAGTTGTGGAACCCTCGGTCTAATCGACGGCATTAGCGTCTCCGGACCTCTAAAGCTCCGATTCATCGCAAAAATACCTTCAAAAACCCTAGCACAGTTTACGAAGCTCAACCACCAACAACCAAATCAAAAAATACCTAATTTCTCATCAATCTTACCAAAAACAAACGTTTAAACTCCGAAATTTCAACCTCAGCTTTATACAAACTGATTATAACAATAAAAAGATCTACAACGAACTCCAAATGCTGAAAATGGCGTAACTCAATCAGCTCAAGAAACTAACAACCAGTTTTTTCCAGCGAAATTTCGAGAATATTTACTGAATCATGCGAAAAATCAAGGAGTTTCAGAAATCGATAATGTTTGAAGATCGCAAAGTTTTTTTTGAATTTGAATGAATGACTCGCTAAACTTGAGTACTGCAGTTTTGAATTAGCCACCATTGAAGAGAGAGAGAAAGTAGAGATCGAGAGATTTTTTGAAGAGGAGAGAAAGTTAGAGAGAGAGTGGCAAGGGTGTTAATGGATTTGAAAATGATGGATAAAATGGAGATAAAGAAAAAAAA
>CANSZD010002813.1:110000-195295 GCA_947648045.1 Beta corolliflora | reverse complement strand
CTATCCTATTTTACCAATTTACCTCACCCATGCATATTGCATAATAAGCCACTTTACCATTAAAATATACTTTAGGATAGTTATTATTGGATAAAAAAGTGGGGTTATACTCTACTTTAACTAAACAAGTTCTTACACGTCCAAAAAAAACTAAACAAGTTCTTAAGATAGTGAAAAGTAGAGATAAAGAAGTGAATGAATGGATGTAAAGCTTAGCTATATACAAAAAATGATTACTAAAAATAATATGTGACATATAAACCGGGATAATTTAAAAAGGACAGTGTAACGAGATAAATTCGGTCGGACCGAGAATGACACAAATCTCAACCCATATTTTGTTGTAAAAATCATGACAAAGGACATAGCAAAAAAAAAAAAAAAGAGCCGTGGTATCTTCTTCTTCCGTTAAATAAATTGAAATCAGCCTTCAAGTTCTGCTCACATAAATGGGAAGTGTTTCACTTATTTTGGAGCGGAGAAAAATATGATAGACTACTTACTCCAGGGTGCATATATCATCTTAGGAAGGAGGGCCAGACTAATATATGAAGGCAATATAATCCAAACTACTTGTTCGATTGGATTAGGGTGGCCAACTCAGTTCACCTTAAACACCCTCTAAACTCGCCAAAAACTCAAATTAATCCTTTTTTGAAAATGACACAAAAATGTTAATCATGCATTAAACTTGGTTTACTAAACCATCTCTGACAATTCCATTCAACCAAATCAAACCCAGATCCTAACTACTTTTATAAAGCTCAATTACAGAAAAGTATAGCTTTATATGATTTATTAATTTCTTGCTTTAATTTATGAACAAAGTTTATTTATACTCGTTAGGCCAACAATTGTTTTAGAATTTTCCCTTTACGTCTATTTCTTCATATATCATTCCTCACCAATTCCTCTTGTGGCAGTACTTAAACCTCATGTATTCTCTTGTTATCAAAGCAAAGGGTGTTCTGTTGGGTTGTTGGTCACCATCTAATTAAAAACCCAACTTCACCTTCCTATCTTATTCTTCAAATATCACCTTTCTTTAACGTAACACAAGATTAAATACTCTTCAATTCTACAATCTATGAAGTACGAATATCTCTAGGACCTAAAAATCGATGAAGCAAATAAACTCGAGTTCTTGAGTTTTAGCTCATACATCGAAAATAGTACATTAATTCCATTTCAACCTATGGGGTTTTCTAAGCATGTTTTATTTTTCATCATCGAGTTTTCACGTGTTGAAGCACGAGGAAGAAGATGGAGAGAACGCGCATGAGAAGTGCTACGCATGATCAAATAATGAGGCCGGTAAGAGAAATTCCAACTTCAATGGTAGTAAGGATTACAATGAGAGTATCAAGAGCAAAGTGGTTTACTTTCCTTAGAAGGGTTTTCATTACCAAAATGGATCAACATCTCACCTTGGAGCCAACCCTTTTCATTCGTGTGGGTGGATGATGCTTGAATTTGTAACACTTATAGTACAAATTTGCATTACTATGATCACTCTTTTTTGTTTCGAAGGCAGAGAGGCCTGTGTGGCCTATGAGAATATGGATTGTTGGGTATGATTTTGGTTGTGTTATGAGTCTTTTCATCCTCTTTTGGAGGTATAGACATTACCATTTGGGACAAGGAGATGATGGCCTAAACTTTTCTGATTTGGAACAGCAGAGAAACAATGAAGAATCAAGGTACTTATTATGTTTGAAATTCACAATTACTACTCATCAAGTAGCTAGTACATCACGTATTGTCTTTTCTTGCGTACTTAAGAAAATTGTACCTTATGAACCTAGGACTTAACTAACAATAGTATTTAGTAGCCCCGCATTCTTCCCATTATAATTTTAGCTGACCCACAACCCCAAAAAATATGTTCGGAAAATAAAGGTTTATCATCCAATATATTTCGATTAAAACCTAAAATAATCCGAAAAATAACCCAATTATGGTTAATTTGATGAGTATGGATTTGTTTACCCTACTCGATAGGTTTGATTAATCTACTTGACAGGTCTACTAACCATTGTAGTAAGAAAACAAAAGGTTTAGTGCCAAAATAATTCTGAAGAAGTGCAAGGATTTGTAGCATAGATCATCAACATGCATGCATGCCAACTTAGGGAATTTATGGAAATTAATTACTAAATTGTCATGGATGTGATTAGCTCATATAGATAACTAAAATTGGTGGTTAACTTTTACCTTATTATACATTCCACCACACAAAACATTATTACATCTTAATATTCTAACATAAGATAACTTACATATATACGTACCATCCTGTTTTTGGTATTTTGAGCAGGGGTTTGCATTTGGTGAACAAATGCAGGGCATCCCTAGACTTGTTCTTTGCAATGTGGTTTGTGATGGGAAATGTGTGGATGTTCGACTCACGATTCGGTTCCTACAACCGGGCTCCGAAGCTTCACATCCTTTGCATAATCATATTGGCTTGGAATGCCATAACATACTCCCTTCCCTTTCCTTCTCTTTCTTCTGCTTTGCATTTGTGTTCCATTAGTTAGTAGCTTCATTGGGTATAATATGAGCTTGGGTTCTGCTGAAAAGGGGGCCTCTGATGATCAAATTTCACAGTTACTTTGCTGGAGATATAAACTTATTGACAGCAGCTTAGATGCTGAGAAACCCTCCCTGCCAAGGACAATCCGGTAAGTCATATACCTCCTCTATTTTTTAATATTAATGAGTTGCAATGTCTTGACTTTCGTGCCCGTACTTACGAATATATAACTTTAATCATTAATATCGTTGGCTTATCTATTAGTAATGATATTCTTACTACGTTCCGAATTAAATGCAACAAATTCACTTTTACGCGTGCCGGCATTATTTTGACCATAAATATCATAATTACTTATAAGTAAAAATTATAAACATTACATTTTATGAAAGTACGTCGTGAGACGAATCTAACAAGATCCCACTAGTATGTTTTTATTATGTATAAATCACAAATCTTAGTCGAAGTAAAAAGTGTGAATAGTGAAAAATTAACCGTTGCATTTAATTCTGAATGGAGGAAGTATAAGAATATACATTGAGGTCAATCAACATCTCAAATACTTAAATTTCTTTTTATATATTCGTTAAAATAATTAAGTCAATATCAATTGTATGAATAATGTAAAAGTCAAAGTATTGCAACTAATAAAAAATGGATAATGTATATTTTTTTTAAAAAAAATTGGTAATAAGAAATCCTCTAAGCTACCCTCGCACAAAGCTCCCACCCAGAGGCTAATCACAAGCCGGTCACCCCCAAACCCCCTCCCCTAAATCCAAAGCAATCTTTGGGTTTGTCGATAAGATGGAAAAGTTCGCACTGGTACTTAACTCCAATTCCTAAATGGAGAATGTATATAGTTAGGCCGATAAAAATACAAATTTCTTTTCAGAATTTGGACATCATTGAAAAGAAAAGGAAAAAAAACGAAATAATTATTGTGCACTCGGTGCAGTTTAAATGTTATTGTGCTCCTATAGTTCTATGTACACAAAGAGGAGCTGAAATTTTCAGAAAACTCCACATTATCTAAGATATTAGTCCAACAATATATTGGTCCTCCTTTTTTCCTGGATATTGTAAGTTAAGTTTCTTTCTTGGCGTGTTACTTTGAGAAATTACCGCTGACATTACTATTACGTGCTTAATTAATCTCGCAGGATTGTTGTATATGCCTGGCAAAGTACAAGGACAAAGAAGAGATAAGGCAATTGCCATGTTCTCATATTTTCCACAAAAAATGTGTGGACCAATGGCTCAGGATTATATCCTGCTGTCCTTTATGTAAACAAGGATTAGATAGCTAAATGTAAATATGATGATGAAAGGCTAACCACATATGAGTTTCTAAAGAGGGGAAAAAACACTCCCCTTTCTCTTTATAAACAACTAAATATATTGTACAGCTTATAAGTTGTAACCAGATCTTGTAATATGAAAGTAAGAGTATGTGTGTGTGATGAAAATTGTAGTTAGGATAGTCTTCACAAGAATGTAAGAATTTGAATTCCTATTATGAATGAGAATTGATGAGATCTTGGATATTGTTTTTTAATTCAAGATCTTAAGTTCATCAATGAAATTGAACTAGTTTATTGCCCGGATGATGCCCCGGGTTATGTATATCTGTAATTTAGTTTATCAGACTTTTTATAATGATTTTTTTTCATCATTTTATGTTATCTAACAATAAATTAATATGAGATATTGTTATCCGAAAAGTACAAAATATACCTACTATTATTTTTTCTGCATTGATGTAAACTTCTGTTCCAAACTTAATTCAAAAGAGAAACATTGTCTAAATTCTCCTTAGACAAACATTTCAACTATGGATTAATAAGTTATATATAGACTCCAAACAATTTTAGATAGAATTCAAACTATTCGCATCGGCTTCACAACACTTGTTCTTGCCTTCTTGAAGTTTACGTCGATGCAAATGGTACAGTTGAAAAGATATTTGGTTGTCTTTGTGTCTTCACACTTTTCTATTATAAGGGCTTTTTATCTTGTGTTTTGAAGTCGCTTGCCTACAAAAGCCTGCAATAGGTAGTTACTTTATATCATTAAATAAATAGTCGAGTACTAATATTTAAGTAATCTATAAGATTAACAATTTGTAAGAGAAACAAATAAAGCATTGACACAATAATTTTTTGTGATATGAATAAAGAATGGTTAGAAATGTACATGATACCTCTATGATATAAATAGGAATGAGTTTAAAGTAGCTATTTAGTTCATTAGAATCTATAATCAAAATACGTTAAACCATGAAATCATTAAAATCGATCAAAGTTCCTAAGTTCTAGCACAACATAGCATAATCAGAACAATAAATTCTTGATTGCACTTATATCCCCTTTGTTGTAGTCTTTCTTTATAATTTCTTGACATGCCATTGATTTGGAAAACAAATTTATAAGTGATTGAATATGAATTCATGGAGCTTTAGATATAAGCATACATCAACAAAGTTTACATCTACGATACACTACCTTCAATAATGTGTGACAATCAAATTATAGAGAAATGAAAAATTAACAATCTAATATGTTCAAGAAGAAGTACAATACTCCAATGGGGTTTGACTCTATGACGCCTGGAATAAAAAAACTTCAATCAAAATCCTGACAAAAATCAAGCAAAGCGGTAGCAAACAATAAACCCGACAATTTATAATTTGGAATTCAATTTGGGAAACCGGGACCAACAGATTAAAATGAAAATAAGCTAGAATCATGTAGCAACTGTACAATAACTCCAAAAGTAATCAGCTACATAAGTTAGGAGATAAGGAAATAGGATCAATATCAGTTACAAATTAGGATGTAGTATAGACGATGGAATGGAGGAGGCTTCAGTTACGAAAAATGAATGAATGCAATGTCATTCTAGAATTAGTGGTTAAGGTTGAATAGAGGTGGAAAACCAGCTACATAAGTTAGTAGAGAAGGGATTTAAAACAACGGTATTAATGGAGGAAATTTAAAACTTTTATAAGTTATCATAAATTTAAATACTTTTCTTAGATGTAAGTTTTATTTTTTTTATCCCCATAAAAACCAAAAAAATATTGTAAAATAATTGGTTAGTGTGTTCGTATTTCAAATGAGAGGTTGCGTGTTTGAGTCTTCACACATATATTTTTGTTGTTGATTACTTCGTATCATTGGTACATGTGGCTGCATTTTTTGTTGTTGGCTTAAGCCAAGTCACGTATTTTTAATTATATTAGTTATTTACAAAGATGATTAAGTCTCATCCTCTTCAACTTGATTTACCGTATCACACTCAAATTATTTTTACTAATTCAACAAAATTTAATCAATTAGAACTTCTTATTGACAATTGAAATAATATTTTCTCTGGTTTCCTTTGCTCTTTTTAAAAAGCGTGCCTTAAGTGAATGAAGCCGCTAAAATGAAATGAAGAGAGCATTTACTGATAAAAATTAATATATATATACATAACAAAGTTGAATAAAACTAAATTCTACTTTTATACACTTTTAAAAATATTCAACCTTTTTTTAAGTTTCGATTTTTTGGTCCGGACCGAAAAAAGTAGAATATTGTTTGGGCCAATTTTTTTGAAGTTTCGATTTTCGGTCTCAAAATGATCCTCGCCAACCATACTTTTGCAACGAGGTTATCCAACTTCATGCCGCCTCGAGGAATATGTCTAATATTCCACGCCTCAAATCTATGTACCCTCTCAAAGCAAATTACTTTTTAAAGAAATGTATTAGTAAAAATAAATATAATATAAATCATTAGATAAAATAGTAAATGTCAAATGGTAACAAACAAATTGAATATGTCCTATTGTTCTGCTCATTTGACTACATATGCAAAATTTACTTAAATTGTTTATATCAGATACAAAAATACTCAGCTCCCGCACTATAACACCAAAATTTAGTTTGCCTAACTGACTCCACCAGAATCATTCAACCCCAGACATAAGAGGGAAATTCTTCTCAACAAGTTTTGAATTCAACTCATGTGCTCAACTTTTTTGACTTGCTTGTCCCACTTTGCTTAGAACTTGAAATAATTGAAAAGAATATCAATATTCTTTTGAATTAAAGCAAATGATCAACAATAAGTACTTATATGGAGCAAATTAAAATATGCTTCTTCATCCTCTTCAGCGAGCAACAAATCGTAGGCTAGATGAACATCCCGTACCAGTTTCATACCATTTTCTACTAGTATATCGACAAGCGGCTTGTTGTTTTCATCCAAAACATCTTTCATTTCCTTTTTACTATCTTCCGGACCAGAGTTCTTAATGACTTTGTTGACAAACTTTTTTCTAATTGTTCATCAAATCCTTATTTTTGCCATCAATAGGAAGTGCTAATGCAGCATCATCCTCCAACGTAGCACCAAACTCTTCAGATAATATGATTATACGCGCACATTCGGAGGTACTTGCAGCCATGATTGCAGAAGATGTCTCTCTCCCTCGTATTACGATTCGTTGGATCAACAAAGATGTGAAAAACATCCAATAGCTGAAAACACCCAACTGATACTTGCAAATTGCCACCTTCAGTCATTTCTACATAGGATTCGGAAAATCCAAGTGGTAAACCCTGACAAAAATCATATTACCGTCCACACTGAACTCCCACCACCTTTTTTGACATCTCAACAGAAGTAAAATCATTTGTTGATCAAGTGTCAAAGAAACAAGTGCATATGCCCATAATTTCTCTTTTTCCTTGTCCTCATGTTTACCCCCTTAGCTCTGCCTTTGCCTCAGCCTCTCCTATCACCCATGCATAATGTTTTTTCTTCTTTCACATTAGACTATTCGGTCCCCAATGCCAAACCAACGTGCTCAGGGTCAGTCTCAACATCAGCATTAGGCAACGGTACTTTGGAAATCTCTTTATTCAAGGGAAGCTCCGGAACACCTAATGTAACCATATTGGGATGTTTAACAGTCGAACAAAAATGATTGATAAACACGATATGGCTATGGGCAGGAGCTTCAAGTGGTAGAGGCACCTCATCATTAATAAAATATCTCATCTTTCCGCAATCGAACAAGATTTTAGTAATGAGTAAAAACAATGATTATTGAGATTCTATAATACCATCAAACAATAAATTTGTAAAGTATGTTTACCTGTTGTACCTGTTCTTGACCATAATCTGCCATTTATATAATTAGTCACACTTGAATGCTCCTCGTTGATATAAGAGAATGGAGAGTGAAAACAGGAGAAGAGGAGAGTGTCCACTGTCCACTTCAAACGACTAATCAAACATTTGAAATTTCATCTAGTAAGAGTTGCCCTTCCTGAATTGTCTTATAAAACATGCCTTAAGAAAAGCCACATTAACTGCAATTGTGATGTTAATAACTTGGTACCCAAAAGAACAACACAATACTTTGTTTCAGGATAATCATCCTGCTGATTCCTTTAAGGTTCTGTTAGCGTTACTTTTTGAAAAGTTGGGGGAAAAAGAGGTGTGTGGTATAATGGCTTTGGCTTGGGTTGTATGGCATTGTCGTAAGGAAAAGGTCATTGTAATCCCTGTTGTGGGTTTCGTGAATTTTGTGAATGACTACTGTGATTATGCTCACCATGTATTCCTTCCCTCTATTTGGTGTACAATGCCTTCTTTGCCTCAATGGCTTCCTCCAAATGAAGGTATTACCAAGTTTAACTCACTGCTCTTATAGGTAACGGCCTGGTTGGATTGAGATTTGGGTTTGGTGGGGGAGTGACTGGAAAAGAGAGGTGTTGGCTGCTGTTGTGTTATAGTGCCAAACCCACTGGGATGCCCCTATAGCTGAACTTGATGTTGTGCGCCTTAGCTTGGTTATTGCAAGCAGCTTGGGTTATTCACAAGTCATCTTGGAATCCGATGCTCTTGGTGTTGTGAAAAAGCTACAGAAGCCTGATGTTGGTTGTGCTTACAAAGACATGATTATAGAAGACATTAAAAAGGTTGGTTAACTGCTTTTTCTCATGACAAAAGAGTGTAAGATACGGTGGCTCATAGTAAGGTTAGACTTCTTCTTTCTATGGGTAATAAATGTATCTTTGTCGCAAACTTTCTTAATGAATTTTGTCCTTAGCGGAACTTGATTTAAGTTAATAATACACTCCCCTTCCCTTAGTTTCTCAAAAGATAACCTTAGATTATAGACAATTAGACGAATCACCAAGTCATAGACCTAACAATGATTTCCAAACAAAAACCGAAAGTTGTTCAATACAAATCGAGGATCAAGAAAAAAAAATTATTTTCCTAAGGTGCCCAAAAAAAAAACTTGTTGAAAACATGATACTCTAAGATATAGGAATGGTGTAAGGCATTCTTGCGCCATTTCAAACTGCAATGTAGAAAAGACAATGAGAATTCTAGAAGGAAATCTTCAAATTTCGGGCATAATAACCTAATAAATATGTTTGAGTATCAATCCTGTAGCAAAGTAAATTTCGGGCATCAATTTCCCACATAAAGTATCAATCCTGTAGCCAAACTAAATGTGTAATTTCCCATGGTACCCATATTAAATAGACACCTCATAATCGTTTTAGTATGAATACTAACACCTTAAACTACTCAGAAGTGTATACTAGCAATTTATACATAAAAAGTAAGCAGATAAGAAATAAAGTCATACGTTGATCAAGTGACATCGAAACGAGTACATATGCCCGTAAATTCTCCATTGGGGGAAGTACATATTTTCTTCTTCTTATTATATCGAACTACACTTAATTTTCATTTTTTTAAATTATGTTTTAGTTCCTACACCAATTGCAAGTTCTTCTCCCAAAATGCATGTGGATGAATGATGTGACTCAGTCCCATTTATAAGATTTTAAATGCCTAAGGGCGAACCTACAAATTAAGGCCCTAATTAGGTCGAATTTTTTTGAAGTTTCGATTTTTTGGTCCAGATCGAAAAAAAGTAAACTATTATTTGGCCCAACTTTTTTGAAGTTTTGATTTTCGGTCCCACACTTCAAATCTATGTACCCTTTCAAAGCAAATTGCAACCTTCAGTCATTTCTACATAGGATTCGGAAAATCCAAGTGGTAAACCCCCGACAAAAAGCATATTACCGTCCACAGTGAACTCCCACCACCTTTTTCTGACATCTCTAACAGCAATCAGGTAGACGTTCACACGCCTATAAAGAAGTAAAATCATTTGTTGATCAAGTGTCAAAGAAACAAGTGCATATGCCTGTAATTTCTCTTTTTCCTTGTCCTCATGTTTGTCCCCCTTAGCTCTGCATTTGCCTCTGCCTCTCCTATCACCCCTCCACAATGTTTTTTCTTCTTTCACAGTAGACTCTTCGGTCCCCAATGCCAAACCAAAGTGCTCAGGATCAGTCTCAACATCAGCATTTGGCAACGGAAGTTTGGAAATCTCTTTACTCAAGGGAAGCTCTGGAACACCTAATGTAACCCTATTGGGATGTTTAACAATCGAACGAAAACGATTGATAAACACGCTATGGCTATGGGTAGGAGCTTCAGGTGGTAGATGCACCTCATCATTAATAAAATGTCTCATCTTTCCGCAATCGAATAAGATCGGCTGAACAAGATTTTAGTAATGAGTAAAACAATGATTATTGAGATTCGATAATATCAACAAACAATAAATTTGTAAGGTATGTTTACTTGGTGTAGCAGTTCTTGACCATACTCTCCCATTTATATAATTAGTCAGTGAATGCTCCCTGAATGAATAAATTTTTTGAAGTTTTGATTTTTTGGTCCGGACCGAAAAAAAATAGATTATTGTTTGGCCAAACTTTTTTGAAGTTTTGATTTTCGGTCCCAAAATGATCTTCACCAACCACACTTTTGCAACGACGTCAGCCAACTCCATGCCGTCTCGAGTAATATTTCTGATCTCCCACGCTTCAAATCTATGTACTATTTCAAAGCAAATTGCCACCTTCAGTCATTTCTACATAGGATTCGGAAAATTCAAGTAGTAAAACTCGACAAAAAGCATATTACCGTCCACAGTGAACTCCGACAACCTTTTTCTGACACCTCTAACAGCAATCAGGTAGACGTCCACAAGCCTATAAAGAAGTAAAATCATTTGTTGATCAAGTGTCAAAGAATCAAGTGCATATGCCTGTAATTTCTCTTTTTCATTGTCCTCATGTTTGCCCCCTTAGCTCTGCCTTTGCCTCTGCGTCTCCTATCACCCCTCCACAATGCGTTTTCTTCTTTCACAGTAGACTCTTCGGTCCCCAATGCTAAACCAAAGTGCTCAGGGTCAGTCTCAACATCAGCATTTGGCAACGGTACTTTGGAAATTTTTTTACTCAAGGGAAGCTCTGGAACATCAAATCTGACCCTATTGGGATGTTTAACAATCGAACGAAAACGATTGATAAATTAAACACGCTATGGCTATGGGTAGGAGCTTCAGGTGGTAGATGCACCTCATCATTAATAAAATGTCTCATCTTTCCGCAATCGAACAAGATCGGCTTAACAAGATTTTAGTAATGAGTAAAACAATGATTATTGAGATTCGATAATATCAACAAACAATAAATTTATAAATTATGTTTACCTGTTGTACCTCTTCTTGACGATACCAAGTTTGCTAAGAACTAAGCACACAAGCAAGATCAATCACACCACAGGAAATTTATAGGTTACCCAGATAAGTGTTGTATTGAATAAATCAAGGTGACCTACTCAATTACAACCTCAACCTTTTGAGAGGGTCAAGTCTCTCCCAATTTCTCTCTATACTTCTCTGTATTTTTCATGCCTCATCATCTACACTCATCACCTTATTTATACCCCACTCTAGGAGGCTAACTGCCAGCTCTAACAAACTCTGACATCCATTTCATTTTAATTAACTAATTACAAAATATAGCTAATTACTGAGATTACTTAATTGCCCTTCTTGACCCTTCTAGAATAAGTAACTCTGATCGGAGGCCTTCCTTCCTGATGCGTTGCATTACCCCCTTCCCAAACAGCCACCCTGTCATCAAGGTGAAAAGAAGGAAAGAGGTAGATGATCTCTTCATACTGTTCCCAAGTAGCATCAAAGGCAGGCAAGTCTTTCCATTCAATCAAGATTTCCAACCCCCTAGGAGAAGGCCTGGTGCCCAACACAGCAGCAGGTTCCACTTGAATGACCATGTCAGCAGCCATTTGAGGTGGGAGAGTAGGAGTTACTGGTTGAGTACCCACAGCAGCTTTAAGCTGAGAAATATGAAACACATTATGGATTCTAGCAGTGGGAGGGAGCTGTAACTGATAAGCCACCTTACCAATCCTCTGTGTTATCTCAAAAGGCCCAAAGTATCTAGGGGAGAGTTTAGCATTAGGTTTCTTAGCCACTGATATCTGTCTGTAGGGCTGGAGTTTTAAGTAGACTTTGTCTCCTACTTGAAACTCTAAATCTCTCCTTTTGTGATCCTCTTGCTGCTTCATGCGTTGCTGAGCTCTCACCAAGTGAGCCTTTAAATCATCAAGTATGGCATCACGTTCCAGCAAGGACTCTTCAAGTGTACCCACAGCAGTAGTACCCTGGCTGTACCTGAGCAAGTGGGGGGATCCCTGCCATACAAAGCCTTGAAGGGGCTGCAGTGGGTGGAGGCATGAGTGGAGGTATTATACCAAAATTCTGCCCATGGTAGTCACTGCACCCAAGAAGAGGGCTTTCCCATGATGAAGCATCTGAGGTACGTCTCTAAACACTTGTTAACTACCTCTGTTTGGCCATCTGACTGGGGATGATAAGCTGAGCTTCTGTGTAGGGAGGTACCCTGTAGTTTGAACAACTCCTTCCAAAATAAGCTCATGAATATTTTGTCTCGATCTGTGACTATAGTGGCCGGGAATCCATGCAACCTGATAACCTCTTTAATAAAAACATCTGCTATGGAGTGAGCTGTAAAAGGATGTTTGATGGCCAAGAAGTGGTTGAACTTAGTCCACCTATCTACCACCACTAGAATAGTGTCATACCCTTTGTACTTTGGCAAGCCTTCTACAAAGTCCATAGATATATCTTCCCATACCTGGGAAGGGATAGATTATATAATTAGTCAGTGAATGCTCCCTGAATTAATTTATTTTTGAAGTTTTGATTTTTTGGTCCGACCGAAAAAAATAGACTATTGTTTGGCCCAACTTTTTTGAAGTTTTGATTTTCGGTCCCAAAATGATCTTCGCCAACCACACTTTTGCAACGACGTCAGCCAACTCCATGCCGTCTCGAGGAATATTTCTGATCTCTCACGCATCAAATCTATGTACCCTTTCAAAGTAAATTGCAACCTTCAGTCATTTCAACATAGGATTTGGAAAATCCAAGTGGTAAAGCACCGACAAAAAGCATATTACCGTCCACAGTGAAATCCCACCACCTTTTTCTGACATCTCTAACAGCAATCAGGTAGACGTCCACACGACTATAAAGAAGTAAAATCATTTGTTGATCAAGTGTCAAAGAAACAAGTGCATGTGCCTGTAATTTCTCTTTTTCCTTGTCCTCATGTTCCCCCCTTAGCTCTGCCTTTGCCTCTGCCTCTCCTATCACCGCTCCACAATGTGTCTTTCTTTTTTCACAGTAGACTCTTCGGTCCCCAATGCCAAACCAAAGTGCTCAGGGTCAGTCTCAACATTAGCATTTGGCAACGGTACTTTGGAAATTTTTTTTACTCAAGGGAAGCTCTGGAACACCTAATCTAACTCTATTGGGATGTTTAACAATCGAACGAAAATGATTGATAAACACGCTATGGCTATGGGTAGGAACTTCAGGTGGTAGATACACCTCATCATTAATAAAATGTCTCATCTTTCCGCAATCGAACAAGATCGGCTAAACAAGATTTTAGTAATGAGTAAAATAATGATTATTGAGATTCGATAATATCAACAAACAATAAATTTATAAATTATGTTTACCTGTTGTACCTCTTCTTGATGATACTCTCCCATATATATAATTAGTCAGTGAATGCTCCCTGAATGAATAAATTTTTTGAAGTTTTGATTTTTTGGTCCGGACCGAAAAAAATAGACTATTGTTTGGCCCAACTTTTTTGAAGTTTTGATTTTCGGTCCCAAAATGATCTTCGCCAACCACACTTTTGCAACGAGATCAGCCAACTCCATGTCGTCTCGAGGAATATTTCTAATCTCCCACGCTTCAAATCTATGTACCCTTTCAAAGCAAATTGCAACCTTCAGTCATTTCTACATAGGATTCGGAAAATCCAAGTGGTAAAGCCCCGACAAAAAGCATATTACCGTCCACAGTGAACTCCCACCACCTTTTTCTGACATCTCTAACAGCAATCAGGTAGACGTCCACACGCCTATAAAGAAGTAAAATCATTTGTTGATCAAGTGTCAAAGAAACAAGTGCATATGCCTGTAATTTCTCTTTTTCCTTGTCCTCATGTTTGCCCCCCTTAGCTATGCCTTTGCCTCTGCGTCTCCTATCACCCCTCCACAATGTTTTTTCTTCTTTCACAGTAGACTCTTCGGTACCCAACGCCAAACCAAAGTGCTCAGGGTCAGTCTCAACATCAGAATTTGGCAACGGTACTTTGGAAATTTTTTTACTCAAGGGAAGCTCTGGAACACCTAATCTAACCCTATTGGGATGTTTAACAATCGAACGAAAACGATTGATAAACACGTTATGGCTATGGGTAGGAGCTTCAGGTGGTAGATGCACCTCATCATTAATAAAATGTCTCATCTTTCCGCAATCGAACAAGATCGGCTGAACAAGATTTTAGTAATGAGTAAAACAATGATTATTGAGATTCGATAATATCAACAAACAATAAATTTATAAATTATGTTTACCTGTTGTACCTCTTCTTGACGATACTCTCCCATTTATATAATTAGTCAGTGAATGTTCCCTGAATGAATAAATTTTTTGAAGTTTTAATTTTTTGGTCCGGGCCGAAAAAAATAAACTATTGTTTGGCCCAAATTTTTTGAAGTTTTGATTTTCGGTCCCAAAATGATCTTCGTCAACCACACTTTTGCAACGACGTCAGCCAACTCCATGTCGTCTCGAGGAATATTTCTGATCTCCCACGCTTCAAATCTATGTACCCTTTCAAAGCAAATTGCAACCTTCAGTCATTTCTACATAGGATTCGGAAAATCCAAGTGGTAAAGCCCCGACAAAAAGCATATTACCGTCCACAGTGAACTCCCACCACCTTTTTCTGACATCTCTAACAGCAATCAGGTAGACGTTCACACGCCTATAAAGAAGTAAAATCATTTGTTGATCAAGTATTAAAGAAACAAGTGCATATGCCTGTAATTTCTCTTTTTCCTTGTCCTCATGTTTGCCCCCTTAACTCTGCATTTGCCTCTGCCTCTCCTATCACCCCTCCACAATGTTTTTTCTTCTTTCACAGTAGACTCTTCGGTACCCAATGCCAAACCAAAGTGCTCAGGGTCAGTCTCAACATCAGCATTTGGCAACGGTACTTTGGAAATCTCTTTACTCAAGGGAAGCTCTGGAACACCTAATCTAACCCTATTGGGATGTTTAACAATCGAACGAAAACGATTGATAAACACGCTATGGCTATGGGTAGGAGCTTCAGGTGGTAGATGCAACTCATCATTAATAAAATGTCTCATCTTTCCGCAATCGAACAAGATCGGCTGAACAAGATTTTAGTAATGAGTAAAACAATGATTATTGAGATTCGATAATATCAGCAAACAATAAATTTATAAATTATGTTTACCTGTTGGACCTCTTCTTGACGATACTCTCCCATTTATATAGTTAGTCAGTGAATGCTCCCTGAATGAATAAATTTTTTGAAGTTTTAATTTTTTGGTCCGGGCCGAAAAAAATAAACTATTGTTTGGCCCAACTTTTTTGAAGTTTTGATTTTCGGTCCCACAATGATCTTCGTCAACCACACTTTTGCAACGAGGTCAGCCAACTCCATGTCGTCTCGAGGAATATTTCTGATCTCCCACGCTTCAAATCTATGTACCCTTTCAAAGCAAATTGCAACCTTCGACTCATTTCTACATAGGATTCGGAAAATCCAAGTGGTAAAGCCCCGACAAAAAGCATATTACCGTCCACAAGTGAACTCCCACCACCTTTTTCCCGACATCTCTAACAAGAATCGTGTAGACGTTCACACGCCTATAAAGAAGTTTAATCATTTGTTGATCAAGTGTCAAAGAAACAAGTGCATGTGCCTGTAATTTCTCTTTTTCCTTGTCCTCATGTTTGTCCCCCTTAGCTCTGCATTTGCCTCTGCCTCTCCTATCACCCCTCCACAATGTTTTTTCTTCTTTCACAGTAGACTCTTCGGTCCCCAATGCCAAACCAAAGTGCTCAGGATCAGTCTCAACATCAGCATTTGGCAACGGAAGTTTGGAAATCTCTTTACTCAAGGGAAGCTCTGGAACACCTAATGTAACCCTATTGGGATGTTTAACAATCGAACGAAAACGATTGATAAACACGCTATGGCTATGGGTAGGAGCTTCAGGTGGTAGATGCACCTCATCATTAATAAAATGTCTCATCTTTCCGCAATCGAACAAGATCGGCTGAACAAGATTTTAGTAATGAGTAAAACAATGATTATTGAGATTCGATAATATCAAAAACAATAAATTTGTAAGGTATGTTTACTTGTTGTAGCAGTTCTTGACCATACTCTCCCATTTATATAATTAGTCAGTGAATGCTCCCTGAATGAATTAATTTTTTAAAGTTTCAATTTTTTGGTCTGGACCGAAAAAAATAGACTATTGTTTGGCCTAACTTTTTTGAAGTTTATGATTTTCGGTCCCAAAATGATCTTCGCCAACCACACTTTTGCAACGAGGTCAGCCAACTCCATGTCGTCTCGAAGAATATTTCTGATCTCCCATGCTTCAAATCTATGTACCCTTTCAAAGCAAATTGCAACCTTCAGTCATTTCTACATAGGATTTGGAAAATCCAAGTGGTAAAGCCCCGACAAAAAGCATATTACCCTCCACAATGAACTCCCACCACCTTTTTCTGACATCTGTAACAGCAATCAGGAAGACGTCCACACGCCTATAAAGAAGTAAAATCATTTGTTGATCAAGTGTCAAAGAAACAAGTGCATATGCCTGTAATTTCTCTTTTTCATTGTCCTCATGTTTGCCCTCCTTAGCTCTGCCTCTCTACTCAAGGGAAGCTCTGGAACACCTAATCTAACCCTATTGGGATGTTTAACAATCGAACGAAAATGAATGATAAAAACGCTATGGCTATGGGTAGGAGCTTCAGGTGGTAGATGCACCTCATCATTAATAAAATGTCTCATCTTTCCGCAATCGAACAAGATCGGCTGAACAAGATTTTAGTAATGAGTAAAACAATGATTATTGAGATTCGATAATATCAAAAACAATAAATTTGTAAGGTATGTTTACTTGTTGTAGCAGTTCTTGACCATACTCTCCCATTTATATAATTAGTCAGTGAATGCTCCCTGAATGAATTAATTTTTTAAAGTTTCAATTTTTTGGTCTGGACCGAAAAAAATAGACTATTGTTTGGCCTAACTTTTTTGAAGTTTATGATTTTCGGTCCCAAAATTATCTTCGCCAACCACACTTTTGCGACGAGGTCAGCCAACTCCATGTCGTCTCGAGGAATATGTCTAATCTTGCACACTTCAAATCTATGTACCATCTCAAAGCAAATTACTTTTTTAAAAAAAATGTGTTAGTAAAAATAAATATAATATAAATCACTAGATTAAATTAATAGCAAATGTCAAATGGTAACAAACAAATTGAATATGTCCTATTGTTATGCTCGTAGACTACATTTGCAAAATTTACTTGAATTGTTTCTGTCAGATGCAAAACTAGTCAGCTCCCGCACTATAACACTAAAATTTAGCTTGCCTAACTGACTCCACCGTAATCATTCAACCCTAGGCGAAGAGGGAAATTCCTCTCAAAGAAGTTTTGAATTCAACTCACGTGCTCAACTTCTTTGACTTGGTTGTCCCACTTTGCTTAGAACTTGAAACAATTGAAAAGAATACCAATATTCTTTTGAGTTAAAGCAAATGATCAACAAGAAGTACTTATATGGAGCAAATTAAAATACACATCATTTTTCCTTCATCCTCTTTACCGAGAAACAAGTCATAAGCAAGATTCAAATCTCCTACTTATTGTCTCATACCATTAACTTTGAATATACTGAGAAGCTGCTTGTTGTTTTCATATAAAACATCTTTCATCTCCTTTTCGCTATCATCGGGTCCAGAGTTGTCAATGACAATGTGGCATACTTTTTTGCAGTCGTTCATTGATATTTTCCTCTTGCCATCAATAGAAAGTGCTAGTCCAGTCTCATCCTCCAATATACCACCAAACTCTTTAGATAGTATGACCATACGCTCACATTAGGAGGTAATTGAAGCCATGATTCGAGAAGCTGTCTTTCTCTCTATCAAACTACGATTAATTGGATCAGCAAAGATGTGAAAGGCTTCCACTAGCTAGGTCCGGATCGAAAAATTGGGTTACACAATAGTCTCCTTTTTTATGGTGGTAAGCCCAAATTTCTACTTTTATACACTTTTTTATATTTTTAATTAATAATAATAATCTTTTTTCTGTTAGAGAGTCTTCTACCAGATTATTGGGTTCTTTGTCTCTTCTAGTTGGAATTTAGAGTTTGATTTATTAGTCTCCCCTTGTGGGAATTTAAAATTTGGTTGTTATGGTTTGCTGCAAAGATACATGTTATTGATGGTCGACTATAATATACATAGTGGCAATCATTATTGGGTTTTGGTACGCTATCTACACTGTCCGGTAATAAAGAGATTGCTTCTTAAGACTATGTCAGAATGATAAACTCTCTCATAGAGAATGAGGGCTATGTTATATTGTCATATCTAGTTCATTATTATCATAGTTATATTATTTGATCAAGTTAAGTTGTATTTCGTTTTTCTTTAATATCGATTGTATTATGTCGTATGACTTTCAGTTAATGAATTTTATCTTTCCCTTTTAAAAAGAAATTATACAATAATTCTAAAAAAAAAATTTGAGATAAGTCTAACAACACCTTAATTGCTAAAATTTGTATTGTATATTATTTACAAATTTTTCAGTCAAAGTAAGTGCATGACTAGTACAAAAATCAAAACGTTGGAAGTAAAAACCAATGAAAATACTTCCTCCATTTCTTTTAAAGTGACTAACTTCCCTTCTTTATAAATGTAACAACAAGTGACTGACTTCTCTAAATGGCAAAGGAGAATGATAGAGTTACCCTAAGGGTAGGCTACCCTCATGAGAGAGATAGAGAGAAAGTATAATAAATGCAATAGTTGTATGGATATTTTCTCTCTCCAAAATATTGAATTGAATATTAGTTTCTCTCTATCTCTCTCATGAGGGTAGCCTACCCTCAGGGTCACCCAAACATTTTCCAATGGCAAATTAGTGGTCCCAACTTCCATTATTTATTGTTTCACCTACTTATTTCATTCAATACTCAAATTTAATTGGTTAAACAATTGGTCCCAATTTTCTCTCTCTATCCTCCTTGGTTTTCCTAACTTTTTCTCTCGGTCCCTTAAAAAGAAACGGGGAAGTATAAAACTAGGTAAAAGTAAATGTGATGAAGTTAAAGTTGATTATGAGAAAATGATGAAGCGATAAATAAATAAAAAAAACATAAACAATTTATATTGAAAAACAAACAAATTAAAAAGGAAAGAAAGAATAATACAAAAAAAAAGTGAAAGTCATTGAAAGTAAAGTTCGGTATAGGTTAGGGATATCAGTGGGTAATGGATCCTACCCGGACCCGTGGATCCAGATCCATTTTCAGCGGATCTGGATCCTCAAATTTTGGACCCGATAGATCCGGGTAGGATATGGATCCTAGTTTTTGTTAACGGGTATGGATCGGGTCCTAAATTATTACTCATATTCGAATCCGTTACCCGTTTTTTTAAAGTTATTTTAAAATATATAATTAAAAGGGTAAAACTTAATGCTAAACTCTTAATGTTATTTATGCTTGGATTTGTTATATTAAGGTTGAATGCTTGTTTACTTCAACATCGACAAATATAATGCTAAATGGCGTTGTTTTGTTCTTTAAATATTGTGAAAATTAGGGTTGTTTGAAGAAAATATGTTAGGGTCCGTTTTGGACCCGACTCCGTAGGATCCATTGAATTTGGATCTAGATCCTTAATTTTATTACCTAGCGGATCCGGGTCGGATTTGGATGTGGATCCTCGAGGATTCGGTCCAGATCCTACCCGTTGACATCCCTAGTATAAGTTGATGTGATATATATATTGATAGGCTTTAAATTCATTATAATCCTTCAAACTATTTACCACATCAACCTATACCGAATTTTACTTTCAATGACTTTCACTTTTTTAAATTATAGGAGAGAATAAGATCTTAGTATAATGAATGTTTATTATTAACCATTAACTCATTTACATGCAAAATAACTAACTTTTTGTACAAAATTCCAAAAGTCAATTAGAAAATGAAAGCCTTAGCTTGTGCAACCTTGTTCACTAATTGGCTTATTTGATTAGTTGACAATATCAGTATGGATATGCAGGTGGTAATTATAAAAATAGGTTGTACAAACTCAGTACATTTTCAAAATTATGAAAGAGTATAATATAGTGGATCTTGATTTATGAATTAATCTCGTATGTTAATACCCAATAGTAAATCTCTACCCAACCCAACAACGTAACCACTTCATCTTTCACAAATCACAATATCTATCCAAAATTTTCTCCTTTGCATGTTTAATGTGCAAAAATGTCTCCTATATTCAAACTGGTATTGCTATAAAGACTCCTCTTCTTTATGGAACATCAATAATGCACTAAAAGGATATTAAAACATGATTATCCAAGTGCAAGGAATGTGATTAGACAGCTTCCTAAAGATGGATCTCTTCTATAAAATGTGTATATATCAAGAATATTAAAGATGACATTTTAATCAATTCTTCCCGCCAAATAAAAAAATGACATATCATAGTAGTATAATTCTTATTTGTTGCATTTTTATTTGCTGGAAAGAGGAACTACGAATCAAAGAATATCTGCTTTTGCCCATATTAGTGGAAAATTAACCACATCCACTTCGTGATCCGACATGCATGATTTCATATGGAGTACTACTTTATACAGAATTATTGAAGACAAATCTTGAATGGCTATATATATGCTTGTGTTAATGGGACCATGCACCCTTTAGTTTCAACATTATTGGAATCAAAACATAGCTCCCAAATCTTTTGTTTATTATGTGTGTGATGGAACCTCCATTATTAGAATATATGCACGCTAATTAAGTATTTGGATTTTGATATTATGAGAAGCATAACAATGATTATAGTTTGTTGTTATGAATGCCACAAAGTATAATTGTAAAGTAACAACAATGATCCGAGAGTGGTATTTGAGGCCGAGAATCCCGTCTGCGTAATAATGATAACAATAACGAAAGGGTTAATTGGATAGACAACAAAAGCAACTACGCCAAGTGCATTAAAAGACAACCTTTAACGGGTGCAGTTAGTAGCACAAACTTTAACTCGAGGTGCAACATGTAGCATAAATATGATGGGAGCGAGGTCAGAGATTCCACCGGAGTTATGAAATCTTGAATATTTTATTATCTTCTTTTATAATTAAAGTTTTTATTTATCCCCTCCTCTTCTTTGCCTTTTTAATTATTTCTCTCTTCTTCTCTTTCAACTTCCTTCTCTATTTCCAATTCTTATTGAAATTCCCAACTTAAAATTCCACCAATTTCAATTAACCCTAAGTTTGCAATTCCATTACTTTCATCAACCTTCACCATGGTTGGAAGACATGGCAAAATTTACTGTTTAGATTAGCACTCTATGTACAACGACACTGGTGAAGTTGATAAGGCATCAACAGAATAAGAATAGTAACGAAGCTCGTCTAAGTGTCGTTGACGTCCTGTAGATGAAACAACAACAAAAGCACGACGGCGCCAGTATCGCGTAGGGTAACGCAATAATCAGAAAGAAGATAGAAGGGCAGGAGCAAGTAGTACTAACAAACAAAACCAGTAGCAGCAAGCATCAACGAGAGAGAAAAAGAGGAAATGAGACTACATCTACCCCGAAAAATACCAATTTCCTGCTCGAACTCCCACTAGATGACCATGGTATGGCTGTAGGAGGAAAAGATGCGCCCAACCTGAAGGTCTTCTTCTACCTTTGCTCAAACTGATTGCAGATAAGTTGAAAGAGAAAATGAGAGAGAAATTAAAACGAAAAGAAAAGAGTGGAATAAATAAATAGGGTTAATTACAATAGAAAATAATAAAATATTCAAGATTCTAGAGCTCCAGCAATATCTCTGACCTCAAGTCACATTTATGCTATGCTTTGCACCTCGAGTTAAAGTTCATGCTACTGATTGCACCCGTCAAAGATTGTGCTGCTGAGTGCACTTGAGGCATAGTTCGTGTTGTTCTAGCCAGTTAACCCTTAAGGAAATTGATATATGTAATCTTTGGGGCTAGATATAAAAAACTGAAATTGGTAGTAAACAATAGTAATAATAGAAATACTTGTACGCATTCGGCAAGGAAATTTATTTACTTTTCTTAATATCTCATAATAAATGAATATGAAGCAACCTCATTCAAGCTTCGTTTTTACATACACTCCCTTCGTTTTTTTTTCTATTGTGACATTTGACTTTTACACTTGTCAATGCACAACTTTAAAACATCAATATCCTTAACATATTACTTGCAAAAATCATATAAGATTGTGCCTCTTAACATTTATTAAGAAACAATATAGACGGGTTTTTCAAAAAAAAAAAAACAATGCAGACAAAGTTCGATTTTAGAGTATGACTATCAAGTAACGACTACAACTTGACCAACTAAGTTAATTACCATCTACGATTTTACATTAATATAGATAACAGAGTATATACTATATACTAGTACGAAATAGATTATGATAATTCGATCTCAAAGATGCATATCTTCTCTAATACAAATTAAGATCCAAATCTGGCTTGCTTGTGATTTCTCTAGTAAATTAATCTGAAGACCAAAACGATAAGCTCTCTGTTCTATGTTAGATCTGATCATCTGAATGTTTTTCGATTATGTTGCTTTATAAGTTTAATTTAGTTTACATAAATCACAAACGCTTTGATGTCAGAAAATATTCATGACAATTGACGGGCATTTTAAAACAATTGAGCTGTTCAAAGGTAACGACATCATTTCATATTTGGAGAGAGCGAGGAACCCGTGCAGCACGTGCGAAAATAACGGAGTCGAAATAGTACTAGTAGGAGTATTTTAGTGAGGAAAGCAAGTGCCTCCTACTACTTGTTGAAATTCTTTGCAAATTCTACCATAACCCTCCTCGTTGGCCCAAATAACTGTTATGCCATCTAGGGACACTGACTTTCAATGATCAAAGTCGTACAACATGTACAACCGATTTTCAATAACAAAAACAAATCTAATAGGATAAAAGAAACATATACCGTGAAAGATATAAATTCAAATAATTGTTATCTCTAACACAATAATATATGAATGGATTCGTCTCTCCATGATAAATTTCTTTAAAAAGTTATAATAATACAAACTGAGCAGACTACGATCCATAACCGTTATAAAAAGTGCATAATAAACCCTCAATAAGCCTTTAATACAATAAATAACTAAGAAAATATCATATCCATCCTCTGAATCACTAGATTTCTTAAAACCCTTAGCAAAAAGAGAAAATCCAACCCTACAGAAGACAAAAACTCTCATAAAGCATGAAAAATATAAATAAATTACTTGATACTTTGAAAAATAAAGTGGAGATTGGGGCTTCGTACTACCAAATAACGAAGTATAGTGAATCACTGATTCAATTGTTTTTGAGGAAGATATTTATATATGATATTATATGATAACTTTTAAATATATTAAGACATATCCATTGCAACGTTGTTTGAAATTTATGAACATAATTTACATACAAGTCTATATTAAAATATGTCTTTTGTATAGTGGTACTAAGGTTTTGTTTGAAAACACTAGTTATAAAAGAGCTGAATTGAAACTGCTAAGTTAGAAAACTAAAAAGATGTACATCATCTAAAAAATTTAGAATATTTGTCAAAATGGAAAAGATTCACTAATTATTTTTTTATTTTTTATTTCCACATAAGTTGCTTGGTATATTTTTCTCTTATTCCTCATATATACTTTTTGTATAAAAAAAAATGATAAATCTATTAATTTTGATATTAGGTACCTAGTTTTAGACCGCCGACCGTTTTCAAATCTTTTGCGCACTCCTAATTAGGCCCTGCTTTTGGAAACCGAACTAAACTAAACCAAACTAAGACTGTGAGAGAGAACTAGTTAACCGGGCGAAGTGAGTTGAACCGTACTAAACCGAAATACGCTGGCCCAAAAGAACAATGACTTGGTACTTCATGATTGAGTGGCAATCTCAGAAAATAAACCCAAAGAGAGCTCTATTATAGACAAAGTAAAATAGACCACCTCAACGTTTTCAACAAAAACAATGAACCTCCAAAACTTCCCCGTGATTTGTTTACAACGTCAATTTTCTCATCTCATCTCTTATATAATAGTAGTACTTCCAACAACAAACAACCATTTCCCACTTATTCTCTCTCTCTCAAACTCTCTGATTTGCCAATTCCAATTTGCAAAGAAGAAGAGAAAGAGTTGAAGAGATTGAAACAAAATACAAAGAAAAGTTCAGAAAAAAACAACACAAAAATGAGCGATCTAAGGTTAAAGTTCTTGGAAGTTTATGAAATTCTTAAATCTGAACTTCTTAATGACCCTGCTTTTGAATGGACTCACACTTCTCGACAATGGGTTGAAAGGGTACTTCTTAATTTCTTCTATTTCACATTGTTTCTTCTAATTTTTACCTTTTTTTATGAATTTAGTTTTTGGGTTTGTTTTCTTTTTGGAAGTTTTTGAGGATTATTAATTGGGTATTTCATTTTAATTGAACTTGTGTATAGATTAGTTAGTTTGAGCTTGATTTATTGATCTGGGTTTTTTTCTGAATTTGATTAGCACTATTCATTATGTTACTCCTCTGTTTTTCTTGTCTTTTTGTTGCAAGTTGTATGTTTAATTGATTATAATTTAATTGTGCACTTTATTTTGTTAATGTGTGTTGAGATATTCATTGCAATGTGCATGATTTGAACTCAATCTTTTGATTTCAAATTTACTTAATTTTATTTATTGGGTAGAAGATTAGATAAAATGCTTAATTCTTTTAATATGGGTAATTTTTTGTTTTTGTTTTTATGAACAATGACATCATTGAACACATCAATGGGCTGGCAAACCTACTTTACAATCAGTCTAGTTTGAGAACCACAAGGGGATAACAATTTTACTTCCAGAAAAAAGAAAAAAAGAAAGACTATCAAATTGCTTTATTTTGATTTATAGTCATTAAAACTGAAAACACCATTTGAAGAACTTAGCATGTATGTCAATCTTGGATCAAAAAAAAAAAAATGTATGTCAATCTATTTTGGTTTAATGGAAGCTAGAAAAAAAGCTATGCAAATTTAAGATTGTCTTGACTCTTGAGTTGCCAATTTAAAATGCATGATCATCTAATACTTTGTCTAGGAAGAGCGAGATTATTATGTATGACTTTGCTTTCCTTTGCAGTTTGCACAAGCTGATTTCCTTCTTTACCATGTCATAAGCCTCCTTTGTAGAAAATTTTCGTCTTCTAACCCAATTACAGCCTGTCTAATTGCTGGTAATGGTAATGGATTTATATGTAATTTTGTAAAGAAAGTCGCATGTCAATGCCCATTGCTAATGGGATTCCACCCCAAATCATGTGTTTACCTTCTTCCCGTAAACTTCCGTTACTACTTAATTCCACATCTAAGGTGGTAATGACTATTTACGAAGAAATAGAGGTATTTGAGGATGGATAGGCATTATCAAAGACATTCGGATGAGAATTTCTTCACAAATTGAAATTCATTACTATAACCCGCATTTATTACCGCCTACCAAATGGTCTGTTAGAATCAGTGATGCACTGCTTAGCATTGTTGAGAGCTATTATGAACTGTATTTCTTCGTCTCTAGGTTATATAATTATCTTTCAACCGCATCAATTTCCGTTTCTTAGCTTCAACAATCCATAAGTTTTCACTCCTCAAATAAAACTGCTGATTCCTTATTCTAACTTAGCATGTCCTTAACGTTAGTACTCTCCTTGGGTTTGCAGATTTGAGCCGAGTTACCAGTAAAATCTATCACTATTACCATGATCATCTTGAACTATTGTTTCTGCAAGCCTCCCTGTGTGATTAATTACCTCGTCTAAAAAAAAGGATGAAAGAGCTCCAGAAAAATTAATTGGTGATATTTGCTAAATTGAGAGTTTGGTACGAACCTACCTGCATACGAAAGCATAAGATAAAAAAAATGGGGTTCTTGCAATAGTTGTGGCAGCGAAATCTAAAATGCAAGTGCTAAATTCCTGTATTGCTCAAATGAGAATGGAGAAGTACAAACTATCTCTTTCAAAACATTGAATTTGAACTCTTTTGTCCAGATATTTATCTTTATGGTGTCTTATTTATGGTTCTAAAATGCTCTTATTGTGTTCTTTTGCCAGATGCTGGATTACAATGTTCCTGGAGGTGAGGAGACACTGTTTCTGTCAATTTTCTTAGTGCTTCATAAATGTTAAGCATATTTGGAAAATTAAGGATGTTTGGCATTCTCATCAGAATATTAATTGTTTATCATCACCACATTATTCATGATTAAATGAGTTACAAAATGACACATAGAATAATGTCTTTCGAATAAATTTATGTTCTAGTGTCTTGCATATTATCGATACTGACATGTTGGAATGGTCTTAGACCACGGAATGATTTCTCCTTAGAGAGGAAGATTAATTCTAAAGCACTTGAGTGGATCTGTGGATATTGTACGTACTGACCACCCCATTGGCTAGACTCGTAAAAAGTACTGAACCTTAGGGATTTTACAGAGTTTACTTGTTTCCAAGAATTATATACCAATCATCTATATATTTGATGGTTAATAAGGAGGGGAGGGGGCGGTTTGAACCAATAAGTTTTCAAGAATTTTATTCGCTTTGTAAAATACTTTATTACTTGTGAGTTATGATGCATAACTTTTGGAATTAGAAGATGGTGAAGTTATCAATATCACGTGGAGTAAATTGTGTTATGGTTCATATATTCTAGAAATGTGAGGCACCTATGTTCAAACAACCCATACTTTAATTTCACTTCTTTAGAGTTCCACAAACTGCGTTACCTTACAATCTGGTGCTGATTTTGTTGCTGGCAGGGAAGCTAAACCGTGGACTTTCTGTTATTGACAGCTACAAGCTGTTGAAAGAAGGAAAAGAGCTAAGTGATGATGAAATCTTTCTTGCTTCTGCACTTGGGTGGTGCATTGAATGGGTATATATACGTATGCATGTTCTCTTATGTTATATAACGCTTCCTTTTTAAAAAAAGGAAATTAATAACGCTTGTCTTTTCTCCCTATCTCTACCAGCTTCAAGCATATTTTCTTGTTCTTGATGACATCATGGATAACTCTAAAACAAGGCGTGGTCAACCATGTTGGTTCAGAGTTCCTAAGGTTTGCAACTGTTGTGAAAATTAGCCTCTTTTACAAAGCTTGCAAAATCAGTTGTCAATAGGAACTTTTTTGCCTTTGTCAGGTTGGCATGATTGCTGTTAATGATGGTATTATACTTCAAACCAAATCCCGAGAATTCTCAAGAAACATTTCAGGGACAAGAAGTACTATGTAGACTTGTTGGATTTGTTTAACGAGGTAATGATGCTTAATACAGGGTTAATAGTTAATACTACTATGAAATATGTATGAATAAAAGTTTTGATAGACTTAAGCCTTTTTCCATTTATTACAGGTAGAATTTCAGACTGCCAGTGGACAGATGATAGATCTTATCACAACCATTGAGGGCGAAAAAAGATCTTTCAAAATATTCATTAGATCTGTAAGTGTTAGTGAGACAAATTTTTCATGACTACTTTAATTAATATTTTATTATTATTAAACCTTTGCAAATATGATTTTAAGTTGACTCTGGGTTTATTTGTGCAATGCAGTCACCGTCGCATTGTTCAGTACAAAACCGCTTATTACTCATTTTATCTTTCTGTAAGTTCAATTCTTGAACTTATTCATTTTTTCTTGCGGCGCTGTTTAACAAGTTATGGATGAAACATTATTTGGTCTTGGCTAAGTGTCCTCGAACTTAAAATGTTCTGTTCACGAGTATCTTGTTCTGACATGCTCTTGTATCGCACAGGTTGCTTGTGCTTTAGTCATGTCTGGTGAGAAGCTCGATGATCATGTTGATGTCCAAAACATATTGGTTGATATGGGAATATATTTCCAAGTACAGGTCAGTAGTACTGTGCAGCATACAGATGTTCTAGTTCATATATCTGCAACAGTGGTCCATGAAAAGAGAATCTGACTTTTATGAATAAACCATCTTCTCTACTGGACTGCGTTTTGAATTACAAATGTTTGATTCTGGTTTTCCTTCGGTATAGGATGATTATCTCGATTGTTTTGGGGACCCAGAATTTATTGGCAAGGTGAGATGGAAACCTGTTGCCTACTACGTTCTCAAACATATGTACAAATTACAATCAGAAAGTCCTAACTTCATGATATTCTTTCAGATTGGAACTGATATTGAAGATTTTAAGTGCTCCTGGTTGGTTGTGAAAGCTCTAGAACTTTGTAATGACGAACAGAAGAAAGTATTACACGTAAGTTTATCATTCTCGTGGCATTTTAAGTCCGTGCCACCTTTTATATTCTAATAAGTTTTTTTTTTTTCCAGGAAAATTACGGCAAAGAAGATCCAGAATGTGTTGCAAGAGTTAAGGAACTTTACAATATACTGAATCTTCAGGTTAGCTCTTTCCCTAATTAATCTTGAATAAGTCTCCTCTGGCTTTTGAAGTGCGAGGCTAAATGGAGAACGGTTCTCTAGGGAACATGCAAGAGAGAGGCAATCTGGTAAATCCACTTGGTGTGGGTGCCATATAAATTTCTCTCTCTGCTCACTTGTTCTCATTTAGCCTCTCTTTTTTTAATGGGCTATCTTTGCTGATTTTTGATAATCTTTATATAGGGTGCATTTGCCGAATTTGAGAGCCAAAGTTATGAAAAATTGATCACATCCATTGAAGCACACCCCAGTACAGCAGTACAGGCTGTTCTGAAGTCATTCTTGGCGAAAATATATAAGAGACAGAAGTGAAGTCTTGACATGTTCGCCTCTCTTCGTTTGATTCTTTTGCTTGGTCTTGATTTATTATATGTAGGTGGTTCGTTGAGTTGTGTAGGTAGCTTTTGTAATTTGATTTTCTGCCGAAACAGTTTATATTATTGATCCCTTCTATGCCAGAAGGAGATCAATGTCTTTGTATCTCTGTTTCCTGTTCAAGTTTTAGTGTCTTCCATTTCATCTCCGTCGAACACTCACACTTCTTTCAGACCCAAGAAGGCAAATATTCTTGAAATTGTCGAGTTCACATGAATACATACTCGTGTCTAACATGAGTACTCAAATTCAGCATACGACTTGTATGTTATCCCCCATCTTTTTTGTTCAGACCTGAGATGCTCCTACATTTAGCATAGTACAACTTGAATCTTGATTATACTCATTCCTTTCTTATTGCTACACAGTCACATATGTAACTGCCAATCACTTTTCCTCTTTTACCTCATTTCTGACATCTGATTCTGCTTGATACAACTGTCTGTTACTTAGCTGCTTCAAGTTCCTGCCCTAAAACCTAGAAAGGTTTGGTAACTCATTGTTGGAGTCCATCTGGATTCCAACAAAGGTACCAAAGTAATTTCGGAGGTTGGAGGTAACCAAGTAAATGTAAGTTAGTACTAGATCACATTAAAGTTGGCACCAAAATAGTCACTTTGTTATTATACCAAAGTGATTCTTACTTGGTACCACAGTGGTATCAATTTTGTACTTTGATACTTTCAGCCTATAAAATTACTAAAATACCCTCGTTGGAGTCTAATGCCAAATCAAGCTCCCTAAAACCATTGAAAGTTCCTGTCTTTTTTAGAACATTTCATACAGTGGGACAACCGCACAGATACCATGACCAGACTTTCCGCTCTCATCTCTAGATTACAAGTTACAACACCTCCTTAATTGAAAATTAAATTTCAGTTGATACAACCATTTTTTTTTTGTTTCCTGATCATGCGAATTTGACAACTGTATTGAGAACTTCCTAAAGGAGGAAGGAGAGGAATCGGATCCCTTAATTTGATTAAAGGCTTAATTACATTGTAAAGATTGAAGCAAAGAGTAATTTTCTGAAACTTAATTTATTTTTGGTGTAGAGACTAGAGACAGCGGCTAATGGTAGTAATATAAAGTAGATAGATACGGTCGCCGTTGTCTTAGGTACCACCCTCTTAAGACTTTACAAACAAAGCCAGTTGAGTAGCTGACATCCGTAGAATGCTCTTAAACTAAAGTTCTTAATATACATGATTACTTGGATGTATTTTTTGTCTGCATGTGTAGTTGCTAGCAGAGATCTACAGACTACAATGGTCCAGAAGAGGTCCTCTTCAAAGTTTTCTCACATCTTTTCATCTTCTTCATTGCCAAAACAACCTGCATCAGAACAAAAAGCAGTATCATGAGTTCCCTTTGATCCTAGTTTATTAGGTCGCTCAAATTGCAATTAATATTTCCTTACATTTTTTAATCATATGAAGATATGATCATAATCTTTTACGTGGCATTTTACCATTAGTTTAGATCAGGAGAAAGGTTAGTCAAAAGATTTATGATATTGGAATATCTTCATGGTGATATCTATATCATGATCCTGGAACTAAACTCAAAACTCAAGTATTCATCTATTTAGATATTCTGAACATTAATTTGTTTCAATAGTCAATACTTTAGACCTGTTCTTGATTAAAGAGGATACGAATATAGATGTCGTATGACTTCAATACAATGCAAAAGATTTACCTGGATACTCTTCCTCAGCAGTTCATTCTCCTTCTTATACTTCATTATTTCTATCCTCTGTTGAGCTTCATAAGCCTAACAAAAGAGTAGCCAACATTTTCTTAATGAAGAAAGTGCTAAAAGAAGATGATGGTCGTATTAAAAACAGAAAGATTAACATGTATAGTGCAAAGCAGAGAAAAACAGAACAAAATCTATGCATATGATCAATTGTATGAAGTGAGTGCAATCACCAGCTTCCTAGCTCGAGAACGAGCTGCAGATTGTCTGTTCCTGATCATTCGCTGACGTTTCTTCTCTGATATACGATCAGCTCGAAAGAAGACGCTCCCTACCCTCTCATGATGATGCTGATCTAAAGCTCCAAGTCCATCATCTGCCAAATAATTATTCCTCAACTCTACACCATACTGCATGCAGGGAGTTGCAGCTGTATTATTTTGAAGAGAGCTTTCATTGAATGATTCAGATATATTATTATTGATGATTCCAAGATGAAAATTTTCGTAGTAACAGCCGATATGTTTTCGATGATCGATTGTCTCGAACATTGGAGCAATTTGATTGAAAGGAAGGTAATGTGAACTCGAACTCGATCCCATGTCAGTTGAGTGCACAGGGAACATTTGTAAAAATGCTGGTGAAGAAAGTCGGATATATTGTACGAAATTTTTAGTTACCTGAAAATGTAGCATTTAGCAAGAGCTGGTGCACCACAAATGTTATAGGGAGTGCTAAACTAAATGCTTTTAAACTAGAAGATCTGGATGATTTTAGAGGTGGTTTCTTCTCTAATTGAAAGCTATAGATGTAAAGAAAAAGGAAAAGAAGTAACTAAAGTTTGTGTTTACTAAGAAAAAACGGTTGAAACTTTTAGGTGGTGGAGAAAAAGACACTGCCTCCAAGCTTTGGAGTTTGGAGCCCCTCTTTCATTCTTCTCATAGAAACGTTTAAAATTCGAACGGCCAATTTGATAGACGATAATAAATGGTAGTCATAATAATGAAATTAAAATAGTCTCATGTCAACGTACGTGGTAATATTTGTTCTCAAATACTCCCTCCGTCCCATAATATAGTGTTTGTTTTCATTTTTTATTGGATATTTGATCAAATATTCTCATTAACATATAGAAGAAAATATACTCATGTGGGATGTTGTTAGATTTGAGTCAATGTGTAGTTTATAATATCAATGTTTTATATATTTTATTAATAAGGAATTGAAGATATCGAAGGTCAAAAGTCCGTCTTGGCGACCGTGTAAAAAAGAAACGAGCGCTATATTATTGGATGTATCTCTTTTTCTCATAAATACTCATTTAACAATTACTACTTTAGAGATAATATCAAATGATAATTGAAATTCAAAAAGAAAAATGCCTATTTGATGATGAAATTCCACCATGGATCTTAACATGAAACTTCTTTTTTTCACATAGTTACTGGACATGCCACCATTACCATTATATTAGCATTCTAATTACATATAAATTTATACTTATTAACCCTGTTGATACAAAGTATAGAACTAGCTAAGCCATATACTTTCTCCATTTTATAATACTTGCAATGTTAATTTCCTATGTTAGAAAGTTCTCAATTACTCGCAAGTCGCAACACTGACATTTTTGGCAATATATTATCTCTTTCTTTCTTATAGCACATGAGAGTTTTTCTTTATCCTTCTATCTCTCTCCCAGTCCCCGCCTTAATCCTTGTGCACACTTTAACATTGCGAGTATTAAAAACGAAGGAGATATTATTTACCAAGTGTGTTTTGGCATGTGAAATTCACTAGGGGAAAAAAAGGAAGGGCTGCGTTTTTTGAAAAACGTAGCCCTTCGTGTATGAAGGGCTGCGGTTTCCAAGGAAACCGCAGCCCTTTTAGTGAAGGGCTGCGGTTACCTAGAAAATGCAGCCCTTCATACTGTATGAAGGGCTGCGGTTTTAAGTCTAACCGCAGCCCTATTAATGTAGGGCTGCGGTTAGGCCAGAAACCGCAACCCTTCATACACGAAGGGCTGCGTTTTCGTGATAATCGGCCCCCTTCACATCCCGCCCAAATTAAAATAACAACGTAACTTTATAGGTTTTGCGCGCACACACGTACACACTCACTCGCAAATTTCCCTCGCTCCCTTATTGGAAAAATTTTCCCCACCCACTCTCCCTCACACCCACTCGTCATGCCCTAACGCCCAACACCGGAGCACCGACACATCGCCGGAGCACCGTTCCATCGCCGGAGCACCGTCATTGACGAACTGACGCCGGAAACGTTGCCTGAGCAACGCACCATCACCTGAGCTCCTTCTTCTTCTCTTCTCTCAGCGCACGTTGACGCCACCACCACCACCACTACTGCATTGTCGGTAATTCCCCTCTCACTCTCTCTCCTATTTTTCATTTCTCTAATTAATTTGTTTTATTTCATTTCTCTTCTATATTGTATTGTAAAATGTGATTGTAGGGGGTGGGGGAGGGCTTGGGGAGGGTGGGTAGGGGGACTGGGGTCTTGGGCGAGGATGGGGGAGGGCTGGGGAGGCCGGGCATGGGGTGGGGTAGGGCGGGAGATCTTTGGACGGGAGGTGGGGGGGGGCTGGGGGAGGGTGGATAGGGGTGGGGGGGGCTTGGGCGGAGTGGTGGGGGAAGGCTGGGGAGGGCCGTGGATGCTTGGGCAGGGGTGTGTGGGAGGGTTTGGGAGGCCGGACAGGGGGGGTGGGGGAGGGCGGGGCAAAGGGTGGGGGAGGGGTTGGCGGGGGGTGGGGGAGGGCTTAGGTATAATGTAACTATTGAGTAGATTTTTAGGCTTCCATCTGTTGTTGGTTGAATTTCGGAAACGAAAATTAAAGGTCATTTTATGCCTACATGGCAATGAGGGATTGCAGTGGGGGGCAGTAGTGGCGGTGGTGGTGGGGTTGTTGTAAATGTGGAGAGTCAGGTCACATGGCAATCGAAAGCCCATCTGGTGCTCTCCGCATTTATAACAGTTTCAACTCCGCCGCTACCAGCTGATGGGCATTCCATTGCCATGTGACCTGATTCAATTCTCGGGTCATTTTAGGCCTATTTTCGCCTTTCGTGTCCAATTCGTACCAGCTGATGGGAATTTCGAAGGGTTTGTGTAGTGTATGTATATTTCTTGATATGAGATTGTATGAAAACACAATGTAATTTAGCTATGAAATCTACAAGTTGTTTGAATCGTCATCATATGCCTAGATACACGTTCAAGACTTACTCATTAGGAGTAAGTCTTGAATAGTCCCCGATTTGGGACTGTTCTTGGACGTTTGATCTCACTTAGGTGGTGAATATGTGTCTTATTTTCAATTCTGAGGAAATTCTTGGCTTATCGTTTCTCTACAATGTTCTTTGGATACATATGTACCTATTGTGTAGAGTTTTAGGCTTGCATTTGTTGTTGGTTGCATTTCGGGAACGAAAATGTCATTTTAGGCCTAGTTTTGCCTTCTCGCTTCCAAAGCGTACTTATCGAGTCATTTAACCTTAAATTATTTTTTAACATGATTATATGAGGTATAATGTACCTATTGTGTAGAGTTTTAGGATTGCATTTGTTGTTGGTTGCATTTCGGGAACGAAAAGGTCATTTTAGGCCTAGTTTTGCCTTTTCGCTTCCAAATCGTACTTATCGAGTCATTTATCCCCAAATTCTTTTTGAACATGATTATATGAGGTATAATGTACCTATTGTGTAGAGTTTTAGGCTTGCATTTGTTGTTGGTTGCATTTCGGGAACGAAAAGGTCATTTTAGGCCTAGTTTTGCCTTTTCGCTTCCAAATCGTACTTATCGAGTCATTTAACCCCAAATTCTTTTTTAACATGATTATATGAGGTATAATGTACCTATTGTGTAGAGTTTTAGGCTTGCATTTGTTGTTGGTTGCATTTCGGGAACGAAAAGGTCATTTTAGGCCTAGTTTTGCCTTTTCGCTTCCAAATCGTACTTATCGAGTCATTTTTTTTAATTTTTGTTGATCTAACTCCTAACTTATTAGTATGTAACGTGTGCAAGGGGGGGCGGGGGTGCCGGCTGGGGGAGGGGAGGGAGGCTTACGTGGGGGTGGGCATGCTTTGGGTTGTGCGGGGGTGGTCCGGAGGTGGGCGGGGGTGGCGGGGGGGGGGTGGGGCGGGGGGTGGGGAGGAGCAACGGTGGGGGGGAGGGGGTGTGCGGGGGTGGGGAGGGGGCGTGTGCGGGGGCGAGAGGAGGGCTAGCGGCGAGTGGGATCTCTCCCACTGCCGCGCCCTCCCCGCCCCGCACACACCTAGCCCCTTCCCCACCCCTACACCCCCCACCGCACACTGCCCCTCCCCCACCGCCGCCCCTCCCCACCCCCCGCACACCCACCCCCCCCCCACACCCCTCCCCCTCCCCCCACACCCCTCCCCCCCCCGCCGCCCTCCCCTCCCACACCCCCCCCTCCCCACCCCCCCCCCGCACACCCCCCCCCCCACGCCCACCCCCGCACACACCCCCCACCGCCCACCCCCGCACGCCCCCCACCTGCCCTCCCCCCTCCCACACCCCCCCCCCACCGCACACGCCCCTCTCCCCCACCGCCGCCCTCCCCCGACCGCACACCCCTCCCCTGCACACCCCTGCACACAGACCCCCCTCCCCTCCCCCCCCACACCCCCCCCCGCACACCCTCCCACACCCACACCCCTTAGTGGCAATGTGAATTTTAATTTTTTTTATATTAATGCATATATTTGTACAATTTCAGGGAGATGGCGGAGGTGCATACTGATAACAGCACGAGTGCTGCTGAACACACTACCGAGGATGAGTCTTTCGATGCGAGAAAGGAACGGGGTAAATTGGCTCGATCTCGCCGTGAAGAAACAAATGCCTAGGAAGTCATTGGCGACGAAAAAAAGAAAAGGAAGGGGACCTACAAAGTCACTAGGGAAACACACAAATATGACTTTGGAGTACGATAATATGGGTCAACCTTGTGGAAAGTGGCGTCAAAAGTATGGCATGCAAGTTGGCATTTGCATGCATAAACTCTCCATTCTACACTCATGGAAAGAGGTGCCCGAGGGGTTGAAGCGGTGTCTATGGGAAGATACTATGGTTAGATTCACGTACAATAACGTTTAGTTTCTTAATTATATAGTTAAATATATGTGTAATATTACTGATAGCATATAAATTACAACATTTGCGAAAACTAATTTCTGAACTGCGTTTTTTGTAGAATCAATTCAATATCGAAGATGATGAAGCCAAGAAGAATGTATTTCTATCCGCGGTTGCCCAGATATTCAGAGATTTCAAGGCTAAGTTAGTGTCTGGGTCGATCACTAAGCGGAGGAAAGTAGTAGGTACAAAGAAGAAGAACATCTACGGCGGAGAAACACAAGCCGGTTGTGAGGCTTCACCGGAAACATCATCTGGACCATCCAAATTACCATTTCAGATATGGAAAACGATCAAACCTGAAGAGTGGGAAGCATTTGTTGCCAAAAAAAACAACCCCACAAGCTATTGTAAGAATATTTTATTAAGATTTAATACAGTTAGATCCAGTATTATTGTATAACACCGTACCTAACCTTTGTTTATAATTAATTGTGTGTTTTAGGCAATTCGTGAGAAAAGTAGCGCGAGTGCAAAAGCTAGAAAGTATTATCATCATTTGGGTGCTCATTCGTACAATGAGGCGAGAGAAAAGTGGATGTTCAGCCATTACCCCATACTAGGGTCGACAACGGCAACGGGGACTAGCTCAACGACAGTTGTACAACCTCGGCAACCAGATAGAGTCCTCGATTGGTGGTGTTCGATGCATGGGGTTGATGCAAAGGGAAAAAGAGTCTTGCCTGATCCCGGAACACAACAGATAGCCAACGCCATTGTAAGTACAGATTATATGGTTATATAAGGTATACATAATATAACTTGTGCGCTCACGAGAATTTCTCTCTTATTCTTATGTAGATTGGCTTGAAGGAAAAAGAGGCAACTGGTGAGTTCACTCCTAAAGGACACATTGATGCATTGCACGAAACTTTAGGAAAGGACCACAGTGGACGCGTGAGGGGCGTAGGAGGTGTCCGCCTCGGTTTGAGAAAGGTATATGGTGATCAATACACTACAACGAACAAATCGAGTGCAAGTAGTGTGAATTCGGCAGCGTCAGTAGATGTGGAGGCTATGAAAGCTGCAATTCGGGAGGAGCTCAGAGAGGAGATGACACATAATTTCAACGCCATTTTGGAGCAAATGGGTTTACCGACTTTTGCTGCATTAAAGAAGGGTAGTGATATTACACCTAGCCAGCCTGATCCACCTGTAGTACCCGAGTTGAAGGTAATCACTTAATCCCTTTGCTTTGTTAAACAACTATTGTTCTTAAATGCATGAAATTCTTACTATATATATGTTGTTTCATAGACTAACTATAAATAGAGTTTTTTTTACAGGAAGAGACACCATGTGAACTATTAGCTGGAGGAGATGGTTATGATAGTTTCATTCTCGTAGCTTATGGCCATGCACAACCCCCTAGTGACCGAGTACGATTGCATAACCAGTTAGTGGATGATAATCACTATGTGGTCACCGTCAATGAAATTGTGTCAGGTTTCGAAGAATTACCTCTTCCGCTGCCGAAGCCAGAAGTTGGTCTACAGTTACCGAATGATGCCCTTGACAGTTATGTTATGTGACCGCGTGCATTGGTGCGGTTTTCAGATGAGGTACAATGATTAACATTCATATATATATATATATGCGTGTTTTCTTTTATAGTTCCTATGATAGTCAGTAATATCTTTACTTTTAACTAATTACTAGGTTTGGGGGAAGGTCGACTCACATGACAGGAAGGGAAAGAAGGCATGTTCACCTTATAAGAAAGCAAGTTTACGTGATGAAGGTGAACGAAATGTGGTGAAGGGAAATGTTTCTATGACAAAGAATCCACTTATTATCGATCCAGAGGTGGTGCGGAGCCTTAGTATTCCATGCTTTTGGTTACATGAGTGCGCTAGCGATTTACCCGATGAAAGTGCAATTGAGGTTCCTTTGGGGGAGCAACAATTCCACTACTTTGAGGAGTCATCGACATTCATTTCTAAGGTTGATATTAAAGAATTCTTATGTGGGGTAGAGTTGAATGTTTCCATGATACAAACATTCATGAGGTAATACATAAGTATATAAATTAAATATACATATACATATGCCTTAAGTAGTTTTCAATTCAACTTCCATAATAAGTAAGTTTACTTTTAATCAATATAATTTCTCAGGTTATTATACAATGAATTGATTGCAACATCTAGTGATGAGTCAATGTTTGGTTGGTTATGTCCAAACATAATACGAGATGACAATTGCTTACAAAATAAAGCCGAAGTGAAAGAGTATCTTGATATGAGTTTCAAAGCATCATCTCGTTTTGGATATCATCAGATCATTCTTGTTCCTTATATTGAAAAGTATGCTTGTTAAACTCGCTTTACTTTTATTATTCGATAATTAAATTGACCTGGTAATTGTTCTACGATTAATATTAATAATTATATTTTCTTATTGTAGGGCTCATTGGACACTGCTTGCGATATGTTTGTCACGTAACGAAGTCTACCACTTTGATTCTTTGCGTCGACAACCACCACGGACCTTACTAATCAAATCATTGTTAAATAGGTAGCCTAATCGAAACTCAATATATGCGCACTTATTAATATTACACATTATTCATCATCTTTATATATATAAACAGTTAGTATATCTAATCTTATAATAATGTATTGATGTAGTGTGATGAAGCATATTAGTGGAACAGGACTTCGAGCACCAAAAGCTCCTGTTTGGATATCAGTCGAGGTAACATGACTAATTTATTTTTCCTTATATAGAAACACTTTTAGCTACATACTACACATCTAACATGAATGTCATTGGATGCATCCTTTGGTGAACATTTAGTGTCCGCAACAAGATGATGGACTTGCATGTGGCTATTACGTGCTGAGGTACATGTTCGATATCGTCAACCATTGCACTAACGTCGATGATCTTCAAAAGGTATGTAACTTATTAGTATATGTTAGTTTAGATTCTTAGGCCTATTTGGGAACGAAAATGTCATTTTTAGGCCTATTTTTGCCTTTTACGCTTCCAAATCGTATTTATCGATGAGTCATTTAACCCCAAATTCATTTTGAACATGATAATATGAGGCATAATGTAACTATTGTGTAGATTTTTAGGTTTGCAATTGTTGTAGGTTGAATTTTGGGAACGAAAAGGGCATTTTAGGCCTATTTTTGCCTTTTCGTGTCCAATTCGTACTTATCGCTTCATTTAACCCCAATTTCATTTTGAACATGATAATATGAGGTATAATGTAACTATTATGTAGATTCTTAGGCTTGCATTTGTTGTTGGTTGTATATCGGGAACATAAATGTGATTTTAGCCCTATTTTTGCCTTTTCGCCTCCAATTCCTGTTTCTCGAGTCATTTAACTCCATTTTCTTTTTGAATATGATAATATAAGGTATAATATAACTAGTGTGTAGAGTTTTAGGCTTGCATTTATTTTTTATTGAATTTCGGGATGGTATATGTCATTTTTAGAACTACTAACTACGGTAAATGATTGAATTCTTATATTATGTGTTTATTCCTTGGTTGTTTTGCAAGGTTTATATGAATAACACACCACGTTTGAGGGCCTTCACCACAGACGAATTACATGAAGTTCGGGATAAGTTGGCGTCCCACATTTGTGATGATTGCTTATGATACATCTACTAGTTTGTATCAATTCTATGTACACTTTTTACATTATTAAATATACATATTTAAAGTTAATTATTACGTTCAAAAACTTGTCATATATTATTGAAATTTGATCGGTTTTTTTTTATGTCGAAGGAAGGTTTTGGGTGGGGGTGGGGGTGGGGGGTGGGGGTGGGGGTGGGGTGGGGGGCTGCCATGGTGGGGCTGCTGGGCTATGGGGTTGGGTCTTTGGGGTGGTTGGCAGCAATGGGTGGAGGAGGTGGCGAGGGTGGGTGGGGGTGGGGGTGCGGGGGAGTGAAGAGGGTGGGGGTGGGGGCGGGGGCGGGGAGGGAGTGCAGGGGTTGGGGTGGGGGTGGGGCTTGGGGGAGTGCGGGGGGTGGGGCTGGGGGGGGGCTTGGGGGAGTGCGGGGGGTGGGGTGGGGGGCAAGGCTTGGGGGGGGTGCGGGGGCGGGGGCGGGTGTGGGGGGATGGGGGGGGGGGGGGGTGGGGTGGGTGCGGGGGGGGGGCTGGGTGTGGGTGGGCGGGGCGGGGGGCGGGGGGTGGGGCAGGGGTGGGCGGGGCGTGCGGGGCGGCAGGGGCTAGGGTGGGGTGGGCGGGGGCATGCAGGGAAATTTTATTTTAAAAAAAAATTGAATTTGAAGGGCTGCGGTTTTAAGCGTAAACCGCAGCCCTTCTTTAAGTGAAGGGTTGCGGTTTAGGCTTAAAACCGCAGCCCTTCAGTTGAAGAAGGGCTGCGGTTTAAGCTTAAAACGCAGCCCTTCGTTATGAAGGGCTGCGGTTTTTAAGCGCAACCCTTCTTTTCTATTGAAGGGCTGCTATGGAAAGGGCTGCTGGCCAAAAACGCAGCCCTTAGGGTTGTTTTGACCGCAGCCCTTCCTTATTTTTCCACTAGTGATTGGTGCACGACCTTCATGTATGCCATTGTGCATGGTGGTCACCCATGTGCCACCCCGTACCCTCATGAATGTCATACGTCCACATTTCCTTAACGGCCCGTTTGGTAGTTGGTTATAAATGGTGGTAATGGGAATGAAATTGTGTGTAAATTTGTGAAGAATATCATTGTCCATTCCCATGATAATGCTAATTTATCCTAAAGTGTCTACTTTTCTTCTTGAATTTTCATTCCCATCCAATACCACCTTGTAGGTGGTAATGAAAATTGCTTCCCCTTGGAAACAAGAACACAACTACACAAGTTTAAGGGTGAGATTGCTTGGCCATAGAGAAAAAATGCCTCGTCTCCATGGAGATTTTAAGGGTGCTTTCCTAATAACATTACACTTAAAATTCATTCCCATTACCGCAATTTATTAACGACTACCAAACAGGTCGTAAGTCCTTATGTATGCGCATATAAAAGCACTTTTTTAAAGATAGGACAATTGCAGAGTAGAAGTAAACATAAATAAGCATTCATGATTGAACATATATGATATATCTTGGAGAGGGATTCCCAAGTTTCAATCAATTACAAGATATCGACGTACGATTGTAACGCACCATCACCTTTCCTTTAACACCCCAAACTATGTCATTATATTCTGTCTCTGGGAATGGAGAAATCAAGTCGAGCTCAAAGTTCCTAAGAAGATAGCTCCATATAGTCTTCATCTCTAAGTATGCAAAGGTCTCGCCAAGACAGCTATGTCGTCCTCCTCCGAAAGATATAAAAGACCTTTCAGGATCTCTTCCGAGCTTAAACCTTTCAGGATCATAATTATTTGGATCCTTGTAAATATGCGGCAGACGATTTGTGATAGCTGCTGAGGTGACAAGCATATGACCTCTTGGAATGCCCAACTTTTTACCCTCTCGAGTAATCACGTCGAAATCTGTATGAGATTTACGCAGTAGCAATGATATCGGAGGGTGCAACCTCAGGGTTTCCTTGACACAGCGATATAATACTTGCATTTCTGACAAAACATCATAATCTATTGTATTTCCATGCTTTTTTATCATACTTCTCTGTTCTTCCAAAGCTGCATTCCAATATTTCTTACTATGAAGGAGAAGATTAGCTCCTGTCATGGTAGATATAGCCACACTTGAACGTTGGCCTCCATAGATAGCAGTAACGAGAAAACCTGTGATCTCTTTCACGCTTGTTGCACGACCATCTTTGTACTTGCACTCAATCAGGGTCTGCAACATATCATTCTCAAAATTTCCAGACGATTTACGAGATTTTATCATGTTTGATAAGAGATCACCGAGTTTCTTTCGGGCTTTATCGCGACGACGATGAATTGGTATAGGGAGATAAGGGAAGATGGTAGTAAGAGGTACCCACGCACTGTTTATATCATTGAGTAAAGTGTCTATATCATCAACCAAACTATCACGGACTTCCTGACCAATAAAGCATCTGCTTGCTATTAGAATCACTAGATGCTCTAGCTCACCTTTCAAATCAACCTCTCCATTATCTCCCCACTTGGAAAAGAAGTCCTATACAAATAAAATCAAGTATCAGTATGTATATACCATCAGCAATGACCAACTAGCTCGTAGACTCGTAGTACAAAGTACAAACAAGGGGAGGGGGATTCGAACCTGTGACCTATCGTTCACAGCACCTCAATCTTAACCACTAGGCCAAGACATCCTTGGTTACAAAAGGTAAATGTGGTAAGAGATAATACCTAGGGGCTAGGGTGTGTTCTTATAATTGGATGAGAGATATATAGTGCGGGTAACCGTAATACAACATTTTAGTAGGTGTACATAGATGCATTAAACATTAATGAGTGTAGATAGATGCATTAAATATTAGTGAGCCTTCTCTCAAGATGAAAGTGTAAAATTAATTTGAAAAAACGACCCGGGTGTGTGATAAAATTTGTACCTTCCTCGTCACTTATAATTTGGATACAACTAAAAAACGAATTAAGCAATCAATAATATTTTCAAGTCAGAATAGGCCATTGTAAGATACAATACTAAATCTACTAAGTGTAGTAGCAGAACAACATAAAGCAATAACAAAATACCCATCTGTACGTAGGACTGCTACTTTTGACATTTTAAAAAAAAAAAAAACATTAATGAAATTGCATCAAAGGTCCCAAGCAACTCAAATGGGAGATGAAGACTCGGCAAAAAAATAAAAAATTAATGTCATGATATGTAATCTCAAGTTGTTAAATGGTTTCTTATTAGCTCAATACAGAACTTGGATCAACTTAAATCAAGGAGCATGTGTTTTTCTTAGACTAATAAATGAGTGCAATAATTAGTCGTATGGTGGAGTAACTAGAGTAAGTGAGAAATGCAGAAATCTTTTTTTTTTCTTAGGCTAATAAATGCGTGCATTCACAAATCACAATAGTTAGTGGCCCATTTTTTTAAGTTATTAGATATATTAGTGCTCCCATAATTTCAAAATATAAGACACGCAAGCTTTACGAAAATACACTTTGACCATAGAAATTTCTTATAATATGACAAATTAAATTATAAAAATTAATACCATTAGATTTCTCTTGAAAAATACTACTCCCTCCCTCCAATAATATAGTACTTGATTCTTTTTGCATGGTCTCCAAGACGTACCTTTCACCTTTGATATTTTCAATTTTGTATTGATGATAAAGAAAATGGGTTTTTCTACCGCACATTATACCCTCGTGATTCTTCGATTTTTACGTTGTATCCTAAATATTTTCAAAATTTCACATAGTGCCCCTAAACTTAGCTTCTTAATGCATAATGCCCCCATCGCTAACTATGCATCATTAGTTTTATTTACTTTTTGTTATTTAATGGAACAAATCTAACATATAAATATTCCCTGTAGAGTTAAACGATGTCTAAATTAGATTAATGTCACTAGATTACAGAAGGTCGATGGTATTAATGACTTCTGAATTTATGCAGGGGCATTGTGCACTAAAAAGAGTTAAGTTGAGGGGCAATGTGTCGAGCTTAAGAAATATTGGGGCGCAACATAGAAACTCAGGAAACACAAGGGGTATAACGTAAAAAAACCCAACAATAAAAAGTTGATATTATGAAAGTACACATTAAGACGAATCTAACAAGATATCACAAGAGTATATTTTTTTTACATATTTGACAATATTTGGTCAAATAGTTCAAAGTTTGACCCCAAAAATGAAACAATAACTATATTGTAGGGCGGAGGGAGTATGATATATTATATATTTTTCGTTAATTATTATCATCATGAACCAAATGTAAACAACGATGAAAGTTCGCCTTGAATATTGTAGGTGCCTTTTATTTTAAAACGGAAGGAGTAAACTTTAATCGAATTTGGGATGCTATTAAATGCTTCAAAGTAGCCCTTAGAGCTAGGGATGGCAAGTTTTAATGGATATCCAATAACTCGATTTAGCCGATTTAAAAACGGATGTAAACTCGAAATAAGCGGATGAAAAGCGGGTGACGGATGAAGCGAGTGACAGATGATCGAAGCGGGTGATGGATCGGCTCGGATTGGGGTGGGGCTCCCCTCCCCCCCAACCCCCAATCCATCATCCATCCATCCACCCGTTTAATATATTATATGTATTTTTAACCGTCAATTTAAATGTAAATTTTGTACTATAAATACAAAAAGGTATTTTTAGATTGTTTAAAATTATAATTTTGAAAAAAAAGTATTTTTTATTTATCTTATTTTTCATAAAAACAGTATTTGCTGTTTAAAATAGTTAATTATTATAATAAACGTAATTCTTTTTGCAAAAAAAAAAAGATTTCACTCATTAGTCACCCGATTCACCCACGAATGATGGATGGACAGATATGGATGACGGATTATGCGGGTGAAGGACGGATTGGGTTGGACGAGTTGAAGCAGGTGATAGTCACAGGGGAGAAGCTACTATCACACTACTGGGTTCAATTGAACTCACTTGATATGCATGGTGCAATATATATATATATATATATATATATATATATATATATATATATATATATATATATATATATATATATATATATACAATATATGTGCAATATATATGCAATATAAACATATATATCTAATATTTGTTGAAATGTAAAATTTTAGATTTTCAATTGATAATTTATAAACTTATGAAATAAATTTGTAGTGTTATACTTCAAGCTTAATTTTTTAAGGCAAAAAAAGTACTTATAAACTTGTTTAAATGATTTTGAGAAGTAACTATATTTATGTTTAAGAATTAGTTTTGATTGACTTGAACCCACTTGCAATTTAATAAATTGCTAGCTCCGCTATTGGTGATAGATGTGGGTGAAGCTCCATCCGATCCGAACCCGAACCCGAACCCGAACCCGATCGCTTCTAAGTTCTAGTTAGGGCTGAAGGTAGCGTCTGCCCATAAAAAATGGAACACGACGTAATAGTAATTACTAATTAGAAATGAGGAGAAAAGATGGTGACAAGACCTGAACTTCGTGGTGCATAATATCAACAAAACCTTTGAGTTTGTTGATGCGAAAGGCCTCCTCAAAGAAGCGAATCTGCTCCTGGCGGACATCGTGATCGACGTCGTACATAACTCCAGGTCCAAAGATCGGCACGGTGAAGCCATACACCTCGCGCTGACTGAGCTCGCGCTCTGGCGCGTTGAAGAAATGAGCAGATACGTCAGGTTCAAGCAAGAATGTGAAATTTTTGTTAAACACATTCACAGTAAATACACCACCAAGATTTTCATACTCCTCCATTAGCATCTTGATGGGGTTAGCTACGAAGCGAAGCAAACCACCGACAATCGGCAGCAACCCTTTCACCACCGGTGGTGGTGGTGGTAGGTGTTTGCTGCTTTTGGTGGGGGTTTTGGAGGCCCATTTTGTTATTAATTTTGCTGCTACCAATGTAGCTATAAAGAGCAGCGCTACATTGAATAACTGCAGCTTGGTGTTAATAATTTCCATCTTCTTTTGTTTGGTGTATTGGTATTGCTTGGACGTATTTATGTGCATTATATAGACATTAGTTGCCTTTTCTGGTAAACCTGATGTCGAGTCTCCAGCAAACTAAACTATTGAATATAATGGTCATCGACGTGTTGATCTACAATTAACTTTTTCTAATTGAGTTTGTGTTTTGCGAGGAGAATATTATACAAGGCAAAGTCAACTATTCCAACAAATCATTGCAACTCAAAGCAAGTGAAGATCTTTTTCTTCCATAGACAGTACTTCAAAGATCTCCTCTTATTAGTACTAGCTTTTTATGCACGCTGTGCGTGCGGCTACATTTTAGGCATAACTATTACTCAGTAGTAAAACAAACTAAAAACGAAAGTTCGCATCTAAGTTCTCCTTCATTTTGTGAGTAAGAAAGATTGAAATACTTACATATTCTACCCATCACCCTACGTATACCTCTTATAAACCAATTTATATTTTACATAAAAATCTTAATCAACCATTCTAAGCTTATTCATACCTATACCTCTCACCTGGTCCTAAAATCCTCTTTTTCACTCACATAACATCTCTCTCTCTCTCTCTCTCTCTTATTTTCATAATTTTACTCCGACCGTAGTTTTGCACTATTTCTACCTTCCAAAAATTGAATTTTTTGAAATTTAAATTTTACAATTATAATTTTCATGTAATTGAAAGAAATTCTTAGAATAGTCCATACTCTTACTTGTACAATGATTTATATTTCTTATAGTTGTTCTCTTGCTATAATTCATATTTCTTTATAGGTTGTAGAATTGATTTACTATATGTAACATCTAATAATTTATATTGTATTAGGCTAACAACTATATGATAAAAAGATCTTATTTTGAAACATATATTGAGATAATAATCGCCAATGGTACTAAAAATAACAATTTTAGACTATGTAGAAACTTATACTCATCTTACATAGTATAATATTCTAAGGTTGTTTATTTGAAATCAAACTCTAATGTTTTTCATCATTCAAAACTCTATTATATATGTAATTTTATGGCTCTATTACTTTATTTTCTTAAAGGTGAATTCCTTCTGTTCTAATATCTTCCTATCTTTAGATTTGACAATATTTATAAGTAAAGAGAATAGTCTAAATTCTTTTCAATATATAAGAAAAAACATAGTCATGTAGAGTTTTGTTCGAATCGTCTACATGAGTACATTACGAATATCAAATTTTTACAATTTTACTAATATGTCATTAAAGATATTAATCATACAAAACGTGCATTGACAGATGTGAAAAGTGGAAATAGGAAAATCTTCATGGAATGGAGGGAGTATATAATACGTTTATGCGGTTAATACTATATAGAGGACTTCAAAAATCATGATCGTAGTTAGTAATATAATTATATTCCTAAATAACAGTTATTATTTTAATGCGAATGTCAATTGGCTCTATTCAATTATAATGAGATTGTGTAATTTTTTAAGATGTAGCAAAAGTTATAATAAGCAAGTGTATTATTGATTTTTTAGATAATTTTCTGAAAATGAAACTCTCCTTTTTCTTAATAATTTTAAAACTCTATTCTTACCATAATTCATACTATACTTCTTATTATATCAAATTCATACTCTTCTTATAATTTCTTTATCGTTACATGGTCCAACGTAAATGATAAAACATTAGACATTGTTACCATTCATCTAAATATTTATATTTTCATAGGTTGTAAGCACTCTCCAATGATGTAATAATCATAATTTTCGAATAATGTAGCAAAAGTTATACTTAATTTATATTGTATAATCTTACTTTTTGGTTATTTAGTCAAAATAAAATTCTAACATTTCACTATTCAAAACTCTAGATATGTATTTTTATCTCTACATAACTCTACTTTAAGAATATGATCTTTAAAAATAATGACATGGCATAATTTTATGAAAATTCATATGAACATATTTATGAGAAATCCCTTAATTAGACGACAATTGTTTATAAAGTTGTCATAAATAATGTCGTAAAGACAAAGTATCCCTAATGAAGTTTTTTTGCAATATTAATTTGTTTTGGTTCAGGTGAGTAAGGATAAGATTTTGGAAGAAATCTTTTGTTTAATATAAATTGTACCTGGTATTCAGCTATAATCACATATAGTACGTTAATCTTAAAGCTATTTTTATATGTATCCATAATACAGAATGAATAATACGTTATTATTCATCTAAATAAATATTCTTTCATAAGTTGTAAAACTAGCTATATTGTAAATGGATATATTAATATTATTTCAAAACATATTTCGAGCACTCTTCAATAGTATATAGATTCCAATTTTTTCACCGAAAACCCTCGACAAACTTTTTTATTCACCACATACCCCCAGGTTTTGAAAATTCACCATATACCCCCCGAAATTTGCAGAAATATACTGAATGGCTTTAATGACTTGCGGAATTGACTTATGTTTGTCATTAACCCCCAACTCTGTTAATTAGCAATAAAACCTCTCAACTAATCTAATTAACCCCTAATTAATTAACCTAGTTAACCATAATTATCTTTTCAAAAAAATACTTTTCTTTTCTTTTCCTTCTATTCCCTTCCATTTCCTCCATGGAAGCCATGCTCACCACCACGACAAGCCCTCCACCACTTAAACTACCAAAGCCTTGCTCACCACTAAATCACCGGCCACTGCAGCACTGTGCCTCCATGAACTCTGCTGCAAAACCACCTCTTTCCACCTGTGACGAGATCTTCTCCTACAACCCACCTCACTCTCTCTCCAGCCCCCCATCGACTGCGACTACCTCCTGAACCCTGACCTCCTACACACGACATCTATGCCTAGCTTTTCTGCAGCCTTCCACACCCTCCACCTCAGTCCTCCTCATGCACCTTTCTCGTCTCGTCTATCTCTCTCTCTCTCTCTCTCTCTCTCTCTCTTCCTCTCTCTCTCTTTCCTCTCTCTTCCAACTTGTCTTCAAAGACTTCAATTTTTGCTCTCTTCATATATGATTCCCCTTCCTTAGTTCAAATCTATGAAGCCAGTCGGAACCCTAAGTGCGTCGTTTCTAGGAGTAGCAGGTAGGGATGGCAATGGGTCAGTCTGAGGTGGGTCTAGCAAGACCCAAAAACAAACCGAAATTTTTAAGGTGGACCCAGACCCGCCCCGGACCCATTGGGTCAAAAAAATTTAGACCCTTAAGATTTTTTTTATTCTCAATATCCTTTAATATATACGTTTCTTTCTCCACATATGTTTTTATATATAACATGGTGCTGGTGCTAAACTCGACTATTAATACTTTGGAATAATGAAGAAATAAAATTAACTCAAGAATTAAACATATTTCAGAAGTTTAGTACACAAGACCATTAAAAAAATGTCAAAGATGCCTACCAAAGTATCATATACTTCAATATATAACAATAATATCAAAAAAAATTGATTTGCTAATTCTCCTCCATTTCATCATTAATTTTATTTGTTAGAAAATATAGAATTATAATTGTTAGCAAATAAATTGCCTTTTGCAATTGCAACATATTATTCATTGGAAAAAAATATAAATGGGATATGGGGTGGGTTTGAGACCGGCATCATTGAACCTGAACCCGACCCAATAACATTTAGACCCAGACCCGACCAGACCCAGACCCTAAAAAATGGGGTGAGGGAACAGGGTCTGGGTCGGATCTTGAACCCACTTCCATCCCTAGCAACAGGTAGCTGGTTGATTTGTGATTCTTTGAGGGGTATTCGATCCTGGATTAGGTCTTGTTCTTCGAGCCATTGTTTCAGGAGGAGCTTGTGGTTTGGAGCTTCGGAGTTTTGGTGAAGTGGGTGTCAGAGTTTTGGTTCCATTACTAGCGATGATGATGTTGGCTTTGTGTTGATTTGATCGGACATGAGAGAGAGAGAGAGAGATGAGGGAACTGTGGAGATTTTTTGCAGGGATCTAAGGCTTAGGAGAGTGAGAAATGAGAGCGGGGTTTGCAACGGTTAAATGGAGTTTGGGTAGCTTGGTGTGGTTGGGCTACCATGGCGGTGAGTAAGTCTTCCATGGAGGAAATGGAAGGGAGGAGAAAGAAAATGGGAGATAGAACACCTTAAAAAAAGTTTTTTTAAATAATTAGGGTTAATTAGGTTAATTAGTTAAGAGTTAATTAGATTAGTAAAAGGGTATAAAGATTGATTAACATAATTAGGTTAATGACTAATGGAGTTAGTCATAAGGGCATTATGTACATTTTTATAAAACTTGGGGTATATGATGAATTTTCAAAACCTTGAGAGTATTTGATGAATAAACAAATCTGTCGGAGGTATTTGGTGAAAAAAAAAAGTATAAATTATAAAATTTTGAATTATCTAGTAAAAGTTATATTCAATTTACATAGTATAATTGTAGACACATAATCGTGTCTCCCCATTTAGTACCCTATGATGATCAATACTCTGCTCCAATAGGCCCGGATCTAGGAAAGAATAAAAAACGAGTCTAAAATAAATTGTTTTAAGCCAAAACCATTTTTTTACTCTTTTTATTAATCCATTTCCGAAAACCCTTTTTTATAAGTAGTTTTACTAAGTCCACTTTCTAAAGCGTTTTAAAATAACTTCTTTTAAAGCCTATTTTCAAAAACCTTTTAAAAATAGTTTTTATGAAAGCCCAATTTATAAAACCCCTTTTCTAAGCCCAATTTAATTAATAGAATTAATTAATTATATTGATTAGTTTTATTAATAAAAATATCTTTTAAAAATAATCTTTTTCCAAAGTGTTTTTAAATATTTTCTATCTAACTATTTTCTTAAAATCTTTTTAAATAATAAAAATCTTTTAGAGACCTAATATCTTTCAAAAACCCATTGCAACCCTACCTAAACCTATATATATCCTCCCTAATAACTAACAATTCTGGACTTACTCTCAATATTCATGGCATAGCTACTCACACGACCTTCATCTCTCACTCTCATAACTCATATTATCACCTTCCCTCACAAGCAGCACTCGGCATCCACCAATCTCCCTCGACAAACAATTCACACCTCCTCACAATTCACACCTCCTCACAATTCCATCGACTAAGAAAAACACACGCACAGCACTCATAATCATCAATCACCAGCACCTTATTTGTTCTCAAGTACTCCCTCCGTCCCATAGTATAGTGTTTGTTTTAATTTTTTCTTGGATGTTTGACCAAATATTCGCATTAATATATAGAAGAAAATATACTCATGTGGGATGCTGTTAGATTCGTGTCAATGTGTAGTTTCATAACATCAATGTTTATATATTTTATTAATAATGAATTGAAGATATCGAAGGTCAAAAGTCCGTCTTGGCGACCATGTAAAAAAGAAACAAGCACTATATTATTGGATGTATCTCTTTTTCTCATAAATACTCATTTAACAATTACTACTTTAGAGATAATATCAAATGATAATTGAAATTCAAAAAGAAAAATGCCTATTTGATGATGAAATTCCACCATGGATCTTAACATGAAACTTCTTTTTTTCACATAGTTACTGGACAGGCCACCATTACCATTATATTAGCATTCTAATTACATATAAATTTATACTTATTAACCCTGTTGATACAAAGTATTGAACTAGCTAAGCCATATACTTTCTCCATTTTATAATACTTGCAGCGTTAATTTCCTATGTTAGAAAGTTCTCAATTACTCGCAAGTCGCAACACTGACATTTTTGGCAATATATTATCTCTTTCTTTCTTATAGCACATGAGAGTTTTTCTTTATCCTTCTATCTCTCTCCCCGCCTTGATCCTTGTGCCCACTTTAACATTGCGAGTATTAAAAACGAAAGAGATATCATTTACCAGGTGTGTTTTGGCATGTGAAATTGGTGCACGACCTTCATGTATGCCATTGTGCATGGTGGTCATCCATGTGCCACCCCGTACCCTCATGAATGTCATACGACTACATATCCTTAAGTCTTTATGTATGCGTGTCATATATATACCCATATAAAAGCACTTTTTTAAAGATATGTACTCCCTAGTGTATCATACTTTTTAGGTATCACCCTCAAATAAATTTGACAATGTCAAAGTTGTTACAGTAAGAAAACAAAACTACCACTCTAGTTATCCATGTGTACCTTACATAACCATCTCAAATTCTCAACATTAGAGTTAACAACCCACAAAATCGTCACTACCTAGATGCACGCACTAAATACACATAAAGCATTGATTCATGCCTAATATTAGTAATGCAATAACCTATTAACCTGAATAGAATTATAAAACGGAGGTAAATTAGCTGTTGATATTCTACATAAACCACAAATTTACCACATTAAAATAGGAAGCAGCCGTGAAGAAGTCAGGAAAACAGGCTCAAAATGGCCACTTTTCTTCTATTTACTTTTATTCTCTTCCCCTTTCTATTAGGGGTTCTATCTCATCTCTGGTCAATTCTTCACCAAAAGAGAAGGCACAAAAACTTGTCTACCCTAACTAATTCTCTCACCCTAAAGCAAGATTTTCCACATTATTTCATCTTTGAAGACAAAATTATCAGGTTGGTGTTTTTTTGTTTTTGTCTCATTTGCTACATTGTTTAACTTTTTTGACTACCATAAAATCATTGTGCACGCAATATAATATTTTATCATATTCACATGCATAAATGATTGTTTAATAATACGTATATATCTGATTATAAAAAAAGAGTCGTTTTGCAGTAAATTTTATACAGATCTAACATCTAAGTTTTTAACCTAAATGGTTCTAAAATCATCCATGTGACTTTTACATTGGGTCTCACAATACTTGTAATCATCCCAGGTTAAAGTTTTTTTTTCTTGTAATTTTAGTATGTACAAAGCCTTTCAAATTCAATGTGCATCCATAAGCCACCAAGCATCCTCATAAGATTAAAAAAAACTAAAAATAATTCTACTAAGCTACCATGATTTATCCTAGTCTCTTTGTTATTTTTTATTATCAATTCAATGTTTAGCATGCTATACTATGCAACTGCATTTTCTCGAAGCACAAAATTCAGTTCATGTGAATGTGTGTTCCTTTTTTTTTTTTTTTTTGAAGAGACATGTGTGATACAACTTAGTTAGCAAAGAGCACGTAGTCAAATGTTTATAAATTATGGTTATGTTATATATAGGTCTAACTATTAAATAACAATTAACAAAGTGAATTTGTTCCTCTAATCATGATAATACTTTTGCTTGAATTTCGTAAAATTTTCTCCATATTTAAAAGATAGTATCCTATAAGAACGTTTTCATTAAAAGGTGGCATACGAAGATAGTTACATTTTTTCGTGTCTTTTCCCATAGTAATAAGTTCAAACACTCTTAACATATTGTAGACATTTATAACCAACAACCAAAAGCGTCGTTAGTATTTTTGCAAAACCCCATATCATATATATCCAAAACTGAAGTATTATGCTTAGATTAATTTTAATCCGGTACACATGGGAGGTACATAATAATCTCTCTGTGAGTGTGACATTAATTCTAACCAGTATTTTTTTTTCTCATATAAATGTGTTTAGGCCCAAAATCAATTTGAAATCCATGGATCAGAAAAAGGATGAGCCAAAGCCCATGAGGCGCAAAAGCTCATTACTAAACCTAAGCATGGAAGAGGCCCAAAAGCAGGCAGAAGCCCAAGTAAATTCAGGCCAGTCCGGGTCACCCACGAGCCCATTAAAGAAGTCATCAAGTACCCGGACCAACTGCCTCTGCTCCCCAACTACCCATGTCGGATCCTTTCGTTGTAGGCTCCATAGACATGGGAACAAATCCGGGTTTCGTCGTGGACACTCGGTTGGGTCGGATCTATCCGACTTGGCTAATAAGTTCTCTTCTAAATCCAACTCGTCTTCCTCATCGTTGCAAATAATGCATTGACTTGTGGAGGCTTAATATAATGTTAATATGATGATTTGGTTGAATTAATTATACATGGGAAAAGTGCCTTGACTTGAAGCTTTGACTTGAAGATAAGTGGGTGGAGATACTTGGATTCTTCTTTTTTACGAAACGATGTATCTTCATTCTTCTATGTAAAATGTGAACTTTCCACAATGCAAGTTGGATTTGGTATGAAGGTTAAAAAAGTACTATACTACTTTTTACTTTGAATGAAACAAAACCTCAAATACAACTCTTTTTCTCAATAATTTCCTAGGTAAGGTAAAATCATCATGGCAAGTGAGTAGTATATCTTTAAGAAATGAATGCTAATTCGTGAAATCTTGTCACGATTTTTATTATGATAATACTCCTACTTATATACGCAATTCAATCAAAAGAAAAGATGAAAATTCAATCCGAATTATTGCCACACCAACTTTTTAGAGCATGTTTGTATCAACATTTTTGAACTCTAAGAAACAGAAGGTTTGTTTCAACTTTCAACCACTCCTCAATCCAATTCCATTACTTGGTGGTAATGGACTCCTCTAGCTAGTTTGTTACCTTAGCTTCCTTTCTCCCTCAAGTAATAAAATCCATGTGATAGTAGTAAATGGTAATGGTTAGTGGTTACCATTCCCTTTCCATTCCAAGCTAGGCTTGAACCAAACATCCAATAGATCAGAGATAATAAGTTTTGTTACCATCTCACTCCTCTATTTGATTATATTCCCTGTCAATTCCATAACTTGAACCAAACATGCTCTTAATAATATATGTCATGGTTTGGTTAATTAACGTGAAAAATAAAAAAATGTAATAGGATGTAGAGCTAAAAAAAGTAGGAAAAATTGAATCTAATAATACAAACTTTCACTGATTAATTTTTAATAAACCAACCTTTCAATGATTCCTGAATAATGCAACATTTATACCCTATTTACTTCTAGTGAGTCAAAAATGACTTAAAAACGTCTAAAACATTAACTCTTTGCCATAGAACTAGGGAATGAAGGCAAGGGAAGGGAAAAATGAACGAGCTGGGAAAGGTGGCTTACCAAACAAACTGATTATCAACATGTCAAAGCCCATTAAAAGCAAATACACCCAAAAGGTTGCTTATTCAAGAATAATTGAAAGGTTGACTTATTAAAAAATTAATAAGTGAAAGGTTGTATTATTAGAATCAATTATTCCAAAAAAGTATATTGCTACTTTTATACTTCTATTATTTTGAGGAAAAGCTCGTGCAGATAATCACAACTACGATGGATCTTCTTAGAAATACTGTGACCTAAAACATATCGATATAGAAGGTCTAGAAAAGTATGTGTCAAGCTAAGGTCTAGTTAGTTGTTTAGTTGGGCAAGGGAAGGGGGTTCGAGGGAATTTTCAGGAAAAAAAAAAGTTATCAATTATATATAATCATATCATAAGACATTCTCATAATTGGAATTCTTTTAGGATAATCCATAATTTAGATTATTATAAAAAAAATCGCCTACATGAGGATTATACTAGTAAAATATTCTCTTATTTTATATATATAGGATACAACTAGTAACAATTCTATATGAGGAAAAAGGTGTTTTGATCAGTCCAACGGCTTTGGCTGTGTCTACTTTGATGGTTTTACTAGTCCTTAAATACATAGCTCCCTGAATTTGTTGCCAACAAAAAAAAGTCCCTGAATTTGGCTAGTTTTCTCCTGAAAAATTTAAATTTTGTATTTAGTTGGAACTTGGAGTCATGAACTCACTATGTGTATATAAGGATTAAATGACAGCTAGTGAGGACTAAGCTTTATTTTGACGCAATATTAAATTCTCAAATTGGCTAAAATACAAGTATTATTAGTTTGGAATGGTCAAGAGATATCATCCAATTGAGCTATAATAAATTCAAATGCTGTGTTTCTCACCACTAATCCACTAATAATCTCTCATTGTTCATTGGTAACACAATATACCTATAACCTCTCCTACATCATTATCACTTATCAGTATAACATATATAATGGGACTATGGGAGGTTCAAAGGTGTTGAATATGGTGGTATCACGTACAATAATGGTGGTGGCATTATTGTTCCTAGCTACCACTGCTACTTCCACTTCACCATCGCCTCCAGTATGCGATGGTGAAGGCATCCCCGCGATTATCCTAGCTCAAGACGAAGAAGTTGTGACGAATTTCACTATGTTTATAGTAGTGACTAACCTCAAGAAGCTTCTAAATGGTACGTACAATCCCTTGCTACATGCACAGTTGCACACCTAGTTGATTGTGGGTGTGGTAAAATACTAGATACTCGTTCGGTTGAGGAAATGGTAGCAGCTATTGATATGTTTTGCCACAGTAAGCAGTTTGATCATGTTTTTGTGACCTACGTTGTTTTTCTCATACACTTCGCTATGCAAGACCCTCAACAGCAGCTTCCGCCTGTTGGTTTCTTCCCCAACTCGCTACCGCCACGTAGTTTCTTCTTACCCATTGCTCAAGCTCAGATAAACCAGGATCTTCTTGGCACCATCGGTTGAGAAATTACATGTATGTGAGATGCATGGTTTGCCTCACTTGCTTTCTTAATCCTTGATTGTAATTGGTTTGTTCCTTTTTTCATATTGTACCTGTACCATATTTGTGAAACATCTTATTTGTATCATATGCATGGAATCCTCTACCAATAAAAATTGATGCAATATTGTGATATAGATAAGAAACTTACACTCTTATATGACTGCAGCATTATATTGAAAACTTAAATTAGATTGAGAGAAACTTGAGCCTATCTAGGTTTAAAGAAGGGAATTCAAATCTACTTTAGGATTCACATGATGAACATAATGAATCATTTATGAATATTGTAATTATTAGCCATGGTACAGAGTGTTTTGATTTAGAAACAAGTGCTAACTAGTTATGGCAATCAACAATAATCAAGAACAAGCAAGAAATTGAAACAACCAAGTAAAACAAGAGAGAGAAATGCAAGGAAGAACACACCAATTTACGTGGGAAACCCGAGCTCCAGGAGAAAAAACCACAAACTTGCACTATGGAATCAATGGAGAACAATGGTGAACATACAAATCTCCCACAAACTCTCTCTTTCTCCTAAACCCTTGAAAAGATGAGGCTCCAAGTTTGAAATATGAGATTGTGTGCTACTACTCTCTAAAACCACAAAGTAGGGAATTTATATTACAAGGCATAAAAGCAATACAGGGGCCAGGATTAAAACTTAAACAGCAAAAAACTCGTGCAGATCTGGGTTTACCCGCCCAGGCCCGAAAAACCGCCTTCCCGGGCAGAGATCTCCCAAACTTCTTGCCTCCTTCTGTCAAAGTCGCCCGCCCGAGCCAAAGAGAGCCCGCCGAGGGAAGTCTCCCTCCCGGGCACCCCCCCCCCCGGCACCCTACTGCCCGCCCGGGTTGCTGCTCCTTGGGCTTGACTTCGCCGCTTCTTCTTCTTATTCCTTCCTTGGCTTTTGCTTCACCATATTCACTAACCCGACACGGAGAGCGGAGGGACGGGGAAATGTGCTAGTGCCTTCCTTTCAAATTTGTCCAACTTTAGGAGAATATATATTCCCTGATCCTTATCCTAAGAGAGGAATAAGATTCTATCACTCTCCCTCCTTGTTGCTTCCTTTAAAATTCTCATCCAAACACACAGGAAGTATGCTAGTAGGTGTTTGAAGGTGGCACATTAGTGGGTTAAATTGTTGTTGCATTGGGTGGGAAGAGTATTGAAGGTGGATGGAGATGCATGGGCTTACAATTACAAATCAAGACATGTTTTGGTCACCTACTGTGTGGCGCCGGCCACCACCCTTAAATGAGTTAATTTTAGTAAATAAACATGGATGAAAGGTCAAATGGATGTCGATAATGACTTGAGGAAATTGTTGTAACAGATGCAATAAACGAAGCAAAGAATAATGAACAATTGACACAGATAATTAACGTGGTTCACTGACAATGTGTTAGCTACGTCCACAGGCAGAGGAGAAACAAATTTTATTAGTTTTAGGAGAGAGTACAGTAACATAATGAATACTTGATTGATTGAGGCTACAATGACCAAAACAAGTATTTATATGCTAAGGTTATCAATTAGCTTTCCTAACTATACTAGGAAACTAATTAATGAAACAAAGCCCTAAAACGAGCCTCAAACATGCTGCCACGCTACCAGCTATGCGCCACATACCACGGGTGCGGGAATGCAGTTGCGGGCTGCTGGAGCTTCCTGCGGGTTGGCAGGATGTTCGAGCTCTTGGCTCGCCCAAGCCTGCGGGCGCAGGTCTTGATCCACGCGGGCGCGCGACGGCGCGAGTGCGAGAGCTTCCAAAACCTTACATGGGCATATCTCACACGCTCATGTGTCAGACTCGTGGATATGATGGAATTTGTTGGTAAAATCTCAGGAGTTGATGGTGACCTAGATCTATGATCAAATTCCGTCTCATTACTACCTTTTGTGTTTCTCTATACACGTATAATGTTTATCTCTTATCCTATTGAGGGTCTTCTATTAAGGAATTATACCCAACTGTCATTCAGAAAAAGCTAAAGCTCCGTACAACATGATGACAAATATAGTGATATGAATTAGTTGCGTGCGTGACATAGCCTTAAATTAGTCTAGCTCTAAGCCTCTAACTACTCCTAAATCTAGCATATTTCTTTGCATCACAAACTCGTATTATAATAGTAAAAATGAAAATTTCTGCATATTGAAAAAGCATAAAGGTCCTAAGTTAAACGCCAAAGCAAATATACACATAACTAGTGCTCACAGCATAATTCACAAGCATTTCTCCTAAATTTTCTTCCTCCCTACTTTAATCTTTATAACAATTCCGCAACTTAGAAAGCAAAAACTGTTTGCAAATTGTGAGCCATATCCATAGCTCTCTCACAGGTTCATTACCGAACTGAGTCCGAACATGACAAATTGGGCCCTTCACTAAATGGGCAATAGCAACACCTTGCAATCCCCCAGCATTGTTGATGATTTTGGAACACTCGTAATTAACCAATTTGGTCTACCAAGTGGATTGAGGGTGCGTCATCTTTGTCTTAAAAAAAACCTAAATTCATCTAAACAGAAATTATCTAAACTGAACTGAACTTATATTAACTTATTGTACCTTATTGGACCTTATTGAATCTGATTGGAACTTATTAACCTGATTGGAACTTATTAGAGCTGATTGAAACTTATTAGACCTTATTGATCATTGACTATTCGAACCTTATTAGACCTGATTGTACCTGATTTGAATCTTATTCGACCTGATCAGACCCAATTGGTCCTGATTAAACTTATCTGAACTGAAATTTATTTTTTTAAGGTGAAGAGAAAGCACCCTGATTATCGACTTCTAATAGACTTAATTTGTAGTTAGATCCAACTCAACAACAATTAAAAATTCAATTGCGAGTCTATTCAAACAAAAAAAAATCAATTGTGAGTAATCTACTCAGTAGGTCCCAGGAATCATATCAGGTAACTGAATTGTTCCGAGCCAATACTTGGAAAAACATTTCAGGCACCTGATTTTTTTCTGAGAGAATATTTGGAAACTTTAACAGTCATCTCAAAGTTTAAACCAATGGGCAACATCCTCATACTTTTTTTTTGAAGGAATCATGAGCCTCATACTTTTTTTCGAAGGAATCATGAGCCTCATACTTCATGATAATTTATTTAGACAAAAATACACAGATTTGATCATCTTCTACTGTACGTCTGTACAGAACGCCAAAATTGATGAACATATTTGCATTGATATGGCTGCGGAAAAATCGCCTTAAGATGTTTGATGTTTTGGAATAAATATCAACCTAAATTAACATATGCGGAAACCGTTAATATACAGTGAGCTCTCCACCCCCACCCCCCAACTAACATAGAGCCACAACGTTTACAATAACCCTGAGAGCTTGTTTGCGCTAGAAGCCTACATCTTATCTCGTTGGTTTAGTCCACGTAGTCTCTGAGGTGATTGAATTCGCGTAATAAACCTGCCTCGATGAGTCATCCCAATAAGCCTGAAAAGCATTTGTGATGGCATAATTATATGGCATAACTGGTTTCTGTCAGACCATCTAACCAAGTCACACCACTACTGCTCAACTTTTTAACTATTAAGGTTCTATTGTGCAACTTTTTCATAGACCAACTTCCAACAGTTTTTGGTCAACTAGTAGTGGTCTGAATCAGTCAAACTGTCTAAAACAAGAATTTGCGTATCTCAAACGAAAAATCAGAGGCAAGTGAACATGAAATACCTGCCACCCTGGAGGAAGATCTCTCGAAAGTTTACTTAATTCAGGCTGCTTGTTTCCATTATCCGCAGCGTCTGAGGTTGTCCCTGCAGCAGCTTCTTTCTGAGCTCTCCTGCGCTTCACACGTTCACGCCTGTGTAGAGAGTACAAAATAAGAACAGGACTTACTAATCCGAAATCAAAACGTAAATGACGGGCATGTGCTTCATGCATTTGTAGTCCTTGTTCATTCAGCTAGGCAAGGTTGCATGCGTGCTGCTCAACGGCCAATTTCAGGACTCTAATTCAAAATTATAATAATATTCCAATAACAGCCAAAACCACGGGTGTTGAGGATCGTTTTATGAATTTAGCAATTACAGGATTGCTTAGCATATGGAAGCTTTCTCACCAGTCACCTCCAAGTGGTTGGAAATTAGCATTTTCTTTAGCTTCCCCCACTTGCAATCTGCTGCGCACGCCATCCCTGCAGTCAAATAAACAGTTTAGATACTGTGACACATTATACCGCCAAAAAAATCAGCAAGCTAGTTTTTCCAGACTTCTACCTCTATTTCTCGTTGTCTCTTCTTTTCAAGAATTTCCAAGTGAGTTTCACGCTCCTCTTCTTCCTCTTCCTCTAACTCCTCTTTTGCAGCCTTCCACTAAAATATGAAAGATATACAACATTAATCACCAAACTTTAAGCATATATTTCTCGATGAACTAAAATGTCAACGAAGAATTATCATTATTAGAACTTCACCTTGTCCACCAAACTGGACACCTTCTTGTTAGACCTTAATGAGGAAGCCACAGCAACCTTTGGCTTCTTCATTCGTGAAGCTGTAGATAAGGAAAGAAGAGTCAATACTCAAAAACATATGCACGTGGACTAAATATCCACGAATTACATGTAGTGGTATCTAGACATAATTTACAACACAAAGATTCATTAGGGCAGAATCTGGGAAGGTCCTGCGGCACAGACAGCCCTGCTTACCTCTAATCAGTAGAAAAACTACTTCCATAAGACCCGCAGGACTCGAGAGAACATTCTTCTCTAATAAAAAAGTCATATGAAGACCTGTAGCTATTACTAATTTACTACTACCAATCAGATTACAAGCAAAAAGAAAAGCATTTTATATGGGAAGTGCACTGCAATGACGTCTGGCCATCTCTTATCCTCTTTAAAGAAATATATGAATAGAGCAAACCCCCTGATTAAAGATGCTAATCATCAACTCTTTTGCCAAAAGTCAAGTACAGAATCCAACATTTGTCCTACTATCAGATTTTTTATAGATGAGTTATCTCAGGACATTGTCCATGAGTCCTCTCTGGTCAATATTCAATCAAATCAACTTTTTATACGCCCACTATGTTAACATAATGGTGGTTGAATTCTTCTTATTCAAAGTCCTTTAGATTTGCGGAAGTAATTATAGCCAAACATAGGTCAGAAGGGATAATATTTAGATCAGTCTACACCCAAAGATCAAATCCTCTACCTTTATCCTTTCATAATCATAAAAAAGGGGAATGACTACTGCTCGAAGTTCCACACTCCAATATTTTTAACACTCCTTTTATCATTCTTCTTTTATCTTAATGTAGTTTTATTAACTCAAAGAATATATGGATGTTGTGGGGTCTACCAGAAATATTTGTTAGTTTTTCCCTCAAAAAAAAAAGAAATATTTGTTAGTTTAACACTCACTTCTCTGCTGCTAGAAGAGAGCAGAAAGCTGTTTCTTGGAAATTGCTACCATAACCCTTAAGTAGTCATTGGGATGCCTACCTTTAGACTGCACCTTTGAGACTGCAGCAGATGCATCAGAAACAGTCACTGATGTCGTAGTGACCGTAGCAGAAGTAGCAGAAGTCGCAGAAGCACTGTAAGAAGGAACAGAAGTATGTTCTTTTGTAGATGATGCAGTTGCTGAAGCCGAAGCTACAAGAGTTGAAGAAACTTGAGTTGGGGCAATATCAGACTTAACAAAAGGGCAAAGAGGATCTACGAATTGTTTCGACAAAGAAGATGCCTTTGCCACTGGATCAGCTACCCCAGCCTGCTCAGTAGATAGAGGATCATAACTTTGATGACCAGCAGAAGCCTGAAATATAGAAGACCCTATAGTAGCAGGCACAGACACTACTGGCAATGCACCGTTTGGGATGCCATAGTACGCTACAGAATCAACAGGATTTACCACAGATGTGGGCTGAGCATTTGATACGGTAATATAATAAGCTGAGGGAGTGAGAGCAGCTAGCTGACTTACATCAGCTTGCTCATAAAAACTAGTGCCCAATGATTCCGTAATTGTGTTTCCATAATAGTTCACATTGGGTTCTATATAAGTATTATTGTGCTGTTCACTATAAATGGATGGCACTGGTTCGGGTTCCGAAGGGGGTGGCGGTGGACATAAAGACTCGGGAGGCTCATCAGGCGGAGGAGGAGGAATCTCTTCTTCAGGTGGGGGGTGGGGAAACCATTCCTCCTGCGGGGGAGGTGGAATAATAAAATCACTTTCTGGTGTCAGGGAAATCCCCTGCCATCGGAGCACTAGGCTGAAATAATTGACCTCCAATATCAACAATCCTTCTCCTTGCAGGGCTTTGATCTTCAACTTCCATGTCAATATCCATGTCCACATCTTCAGTAGACTGAAAATCGGAATTTGAACTTGCTTTTTCATGAGCTGCAGCCTCATCAATTTCGTTGTTTCCAGAAAGCAGATGTACAGGAGGGTCTTGTAGAGACGTTTGCTGAACATTTGAGATGCCATCATCTGAGGCCTCACCATGTACAGCTTTCTGAACTGTTGCTGGTGTATCCACATCATGCACCGCTTCAGGAGACAGCTGTGGCATACTTGGTTTTACTTTAGCTTCTCCTTCATCTAAACTTGCCTCCTTCCCTTCGGTTGACAAATGCAATACACTAGCTTTATAGTTCTGGTTACTAAATTCAGTGTTGATAGCATTTTCAAGCCGATTAAACTGTGCTTCCGAGTGCATCCAGAAAGGAACCAAAGACAACCCATAGGGTAAAAGACACCTAATATCAGAAAGTCGAATCTCAATTTCTACCATATATTTGAATAACCTACTATGCTCCACAGAATCAACAACAGACCTGGAAAAAAAAACAAAGGAAGATCAATTGCTTCACAAAAAAAAAACAAGGATAAGGAATAGAACGTGATACAAACTCAGCGTTAAAACAAACACATCTCTACCCTACCCTTGCAGCAACTTCAGTTTCTCCAGCAACGCTTCACCATTTCGCACAATTCCTGAAGGAAGATCAACTGTCTCGTCTTCTCTGGTCAATGCACTCTGATGAAATCCCTCATAACTACCTGCATAAGGAAGTGCACCAACCACAGAGAATCCCCCCAGAAACTGACTTCCATCAGCTCCGCTTTGCTCAACTGATTGATTCATCAGGACGCCTGGTTCATATATAGCCTTCATATCTGAAATTTCACTAGTGTATCCTACACCTTGACTAGCTGAAAAATTATCCAAGTTTACTCCAAAAGCAGTTGGAGCATTCACATCTCCACCTGCAGTAACTCTCATTTCTTTTTCCAAAGTTTCAAGTTCATTGGTCAATGCAGCTTCCTGAGCCAAACTTTCAGGTACGCCCCCATGAAGTTTCTCCAGTAACTGTGTTCCAATAATAGTATCGATTACTCTCTTCATGCAACACCATTTTCCATGTGGAACTCACACATTCGGTAGTTTTGGTATCATTAGCCACAAGGACATGATCTTGGTTCTCTATCTTAACTTCGTGATCTTTCTCATCCAAACTCATACTGCTCCTCCCAACATCAGCCACTGCTATTAATGAAGCACTTGCTGAGGCAGAATCTTTCTCTACATCTGGACTGTGAGCCTTTTGAGAGGAATGGTCTTCAACATCAACAATTTCCCCCCTCTTCAACTGGCTCGTGAGCGGAGTTTTCGGCCTGTTAAAACAAGCAAAATGAACCCAGAGACAAATTTAGCCTGATCACTAAATGAATCACTCAGACTCACATAAGCAGACTGAAAATTTGGAAATAGACAATACTTCCACATGCTTCATTACAAAGTTGCTTATACTCCACTACCGGCCCCACAAAAAGCTTAAATTTGAAGGACATGAGCATCTAAAGAATTATAGCAAGGGTCAAGAGTAAATATAACTATTCTGGAAAAGGGGTGCCACTTAAGTTTTAGCTATCACTAAAAAAATATGCTTCTTCTAAAAGCTATAGGAGACAAAAATTGGCACAAAAGTACTGAAAGATCAAGTTCAAAGCTCAAGCTCAGCATCTTAGGCATACAGTTGACGATCACCTGTTTATCATCATCCAAGTTAGTAGCTGCTTCATTTGATCCATCATCCAATTCGTCATCGCTATATTGACCAAGCAGTGATAGAGGGTTCTCTGGTGGTTGACCTGAAATACAACTTCAGAATTTACAAACTTGTGCCACATTTTTACAACTCTAATAGCAAAGAACAAGGCACAGAATCATAAAGGGTAACGAGTAATAGAGGAGGTGAAAGTGCCCAAGTGAGCAAATGAAGTCCAAACTACTGAACAAACGGACTGGCATTAGAGGACTTATAATCTGTTCACCACCAACCTGATACACATCAGTAAATGTCAGCAGGGTGTGATGATAATGAAGTGAGAGATATACGAACCGAAATACATATTTCCCGTGCATTTCTCCAAAATGATGCGTGCTGCCTGAAACAGCATTACAAGTAGGAAGACATTCACTATATCACTGTAGTAGGGCAGGGCTGATCTCACCAGTGAATGTTCCTAACACCACAGCCACTCTACATTCTGAAAACAGATACTTGGAAGGAAAAGCAATATTTCTTATATCAAAAACCCATATTCCACGAAGACAAAGCCGTATACTCATGCCTTCTCTACAAAATCCTTTTGAAGAAAACCGGTAGAACCCACCTGAAGAAGAGGGTGAATTGGGCAACTCCTGATCAAGTTTGCTGTCCACATCCTTTCCATCTTCGTCTTTTGCAGAGGAGCCACCCAAATCTCCTAAGTAATAAAAAGAAATTAAAACCTATCTTAACATTAACTGCAGCGAAGAAAATTAAAACAAATAAATTAATAAAATGAACAAGCAAAGCCCCTTCCGCCAATACTTCAGGTATAAAGATAACCCGTAAAGAGCTTCAGTCGCCTAAAATCCAACTAAGTTACAACACTACATACTGATCTTGAATAACTCAATTCGTTATAGAGGAGCCTAACATTCAACTAAGTTACATAGTGAACTTGTTTTGATTTTGTATTCTTCCCTCGCTGAACTCCGTCAAGCCTCTAGAAATGGTGGTTGAAGTCTTTATACGTGGTTGGTTGTTGACCAACAACGCATAGAACAGGCATTGTTTGAGCCCTTTTCCAAGTTAAGAAAGAATGGTTACAACAAAAACATCCTTCACTGCACACATTCTATATGTCTCTATTATCGGCTGCGTGCTATCGGAGATAGAACAACAAGAGGAAGCGTTTATCTTTCTTTCATCTAGTGCAGTAGATTCCAATTCCAGGGCAATCGCTACAGAGTAGACTTGAAACCGAGCGGGAACATGGCGGGTAGTAGCCTCAGAAGAAATGAATGCATTTCAATACTATTCAAAAATAATAATAATAAAATCTTACTCTTATACTGATTTCATTAAGGCAGTAGATTGTTTTGACTGGATTTTGAACATCGTCCTCATGCCCAAGGGAAAGATTTCCGTTTTAGTAAGTGGTGGAAGGGCTATTGCAACCTCGCCATTCCTATTGGAGTAGTTACTAACTCGGCCTTAGAGGAATGAGCTTTTCTATTGCTTGGAACTGACTCCTACCGGTTGCCTAAAGGCTCGAGACTATTGGTCATGAAGAGGGCCAAATCCCAGGTTACTGAGTCTTTCTTTATCCCCAAGACCGGCCCACGTACCTTTCTATATTAGTAGGAGAGCTCAAGGGGTCGACCCTTACACAACAGTCAATAGGATGAGTTAAGCTAAAACATAGGACAAGCTGAGCTAATCGATGGCTCCTGGCCTATAGTAAGACTTCCTCTTTTGATTAGCTAAAATTGATTTCTAAATTCCATACAAGTTACAACCACAATTAACTAAAAATCGAATCTCAAGTTTACAATTTTAGCAATCTGTGATCATCAAACAAATTAAACAGCTGCATAAAACCAACACTTAATCAAAACTCATCAAATACACATCATACGAACTTAAAAAAACCTCAATTGAAACCCTAATTATCTAACAACAACAGCTAAAAGGCAAATTACTCACAACATCCGTATAATAAGTGCATAGTAAATCTCAAATAGCATTCAAAAACCCTAGGAGAGAGAAAAAAGTACCAGAGGGTTCAGCAAAGAGATCAAGCTTAACTCTGCGACCAGCACCAATCTTCGCTGCTAATCTTCTCTCTTTCCTCTTCCCCATTGAAATTAATACTTGCTTGTTCTGGGACAAAAAATTAATCTCCTCTACTAAGAAAAATTACCCAAATCAGATCGAAATATGTGAATAATATGCAGCACAATAAAGCTTTTCGCAGAGAAATTCGAAGAATTTGAATTTACACCTATCTAATTGGGGAAACAAGTAAACCCTAGAAATTTTAATCGGCATAAAATTGGCACTCTCCGACGTGTTATTATCGAATGTATTATCGGATTGAAGCGGTTTATTTATTCATGTAACAAGTTTATACAGTTATCAACTTATCATGTTTGGTGGCGGTGTTGGATCATTCATCATATAAACTTGGGCTATGGAATATGGACTATGGTAATATTGGTATGATATAGTATATGGTATGGTATTGGTATGATATAGTATATGGTATGGTATTGGTATATGTGGTATCTAACATGTTCTTTTGGTTTTAATTTTAGTGATGGGCCATAGGCTGATCTACTCCAGGCCTGGTGTGATGGAATGGAGTATGAACATGGGTCGGATAAATCGGAATTGGCGGATCGGATATGGGTTATTTTATGGGTTTATCTGTCTATAAAGTTGCTAATTATTTATTCTGACAAAAAAATGAAAAATAACACTTAAAAACAAAAGGTGGAATTAAATTTAAAGAGGGTCCAGCATGTCACTTAGAAGAAAAAAATGGGTCAATCATGTTCATTTTCTAGTCGGATTTTTGTAACTAAACTAAAGAACCACGTTGTTTGAAAGAGGAGCTAAGGTGTTTAAGGATTGAGCGTTATTGGGTTATGCTTGACGAGATACTTATTTCCTCGGAATCACAAAATCAATCAATATATATATTAAAAATCAAAGGCAAGAATTGAAGTCCGCTACATGTCGCCCTCTCCTTTGTAAAAGGATTTGAACTCATAGTCTTTTATAGAAATATGGACGTCCTACCGATGAGCTAACATATCAATAATGCTTATTTACTCTTAAGAAAACCTACTAAAACTTTAACACAAATGTTTAGTTTTTACATTACAAAATAAAAAAGAATAGCTTAGCAATAAGATTAGACTAAGCTATAATATTTTGTATACAAATATAATATAGATAAAATAGCTTATTCCTTGTTTGCTAATACAATTAGAAAAAACAAACTGAGGCACCGTCACGTGTCACCCCTTCATCCAACTAGAGGTGGCCATCGGGCAGGCATAATCGGGTTAGCCTTGAACCGACCCGCAAGAAGACATGACCGGTCCGGATCGCCAGATGATCGGGCCTAAACAGGCCCGAAAACGGACAACCAAATGGGTTCTCGTGAGGTAAATTGATGGGTGAGGAAACTGGCCCGACCCTAGCCTAAATCGGATCGTGAACAACACTCAGTCTTGAACCGGATCGTGAATTGTACACAACTCCTGAACCGGCACGTTAAACCTGTCGAGAAAATATTTAAAAATTCTTTATCCTTGTCCCAATTATCAAAAACACTAGTGTATATGGACAATATCGAAAATATATTTATTGTAAGAACTAGTGCATATGCAATTAAATTTTTAAAATCAAAACGAATTTTCATTTATGAAAAAAAATCTGAAAACAAGTGGGCCAAACCAGTCTGACCCAGGCCGAGACGTGATAAGGACTGAACCGGGTTGGACCGAATCTTGTTTTAGAAAAACCCAACTCTGAACTTGAACCGAACCAAACGGGTGAGCTAACCAATTAAGGCTCTGTTCTTTTGGACTGAATAGAACTTAACTGAATTTCTCTGAACTGAACTGAACTTAATTTGTCTGAACTGAATTGAAATGAATGAATTTTGTAAGAGAAAAATAACTTAACTGAACTGAATTTTCCTGAAATGAACTGAACTGAACTGAATTTTCATTAATTCAGTCCAAAAGAACATAGCCTAAGTTCAGGTTCATCTCGAGCTTTAACTCGACCGGAATCGGACCAGCCCGACATGTGGCCATGTCTACCTCCTACAATATTTGGAAGAGGTCTTGGACTTATAATTTCTTGTTGTGAAAGTCATTATCCAACTATCAAGCAACAATGTCTACTTGTGACAACATGTTAAATTCTAACCCAAAAAATTATATCATAAAGTCTTATCAAATATAACCCGGGGTGTCCCAACAACTAGTTTACTTCATACGTGGAAAAAAAATTAAAATTGTTGCAATTAAGGTGGTTGTTAGCTGTGTTTTAGGTAGATGATTGAAATTATTCTGAGTTTTAGAAAGGGGAGCAATTATTCCGTCCAATTAATAATTTATCCATTAGTGACCTAATATACCATCAACATTTAATGTTTTATCACCATCAGAATTCATTCAAAAAGAGGTTGAAATTTGGTTGATGATTGTTATCCAATTAGGTGCATGTCATTTTCTTTTTCAGATACAATTTTTTTATGTACCCATCTATAATCTAAGCTACACAATATACCGTTAGCGTCTTACATCTTTAATTATGTTTTCTAGTATTAAAAATAGATTAACCTCACTAAAAAATACGAATGAGTAGTTGTAATTAGGGGAAAAATAAACAAGTTTTAACAATTTCACCAATATTTCTAGTGAAGAAGTTGTAAAGTGTGTGGTGAAATGTTTTTAATGTTCATTAAATAGTGTCTGAAATTACTTTATGAAAATTATTTTTCTCGTGTCTCAAAACGAGAAAGGAACAACCAAATAAGGTATTTGTGTACGAATGGGGAAAAATGATGTGAATGTTGAAGACATCAACTAGTATGGTTATTCAATGTTCACCGAATGATTACTTCCAATGGAAGATTTCAAAGTCACGAATCACTGTAACCCATATGTCACGTATTTGTATCGTGCTAAAGGATCAACATTGATTGTTTCATCATCATAAACCAAAGACACCAACTCAAAACTACACAAAATTCAAGAATTCTTAACCCAAACGCAATGGAGTACACACACAATCACACTCAAACTCAGCCACACCTAACTCACAATTATTCACTCTGTTCCAGACTCCAACCACATTACATCATTCACGTCTCATATCGACTCGGCCCAACCAGCGCTAGATCTACTTCAAACCTAATTTCCCCTTTGATTACCCAACCCCATGAGTGACCAACTGTTGGGCCTTGAAAATCTCATATTGGCAGAGAAGGTAGGAAGTATTAGTTAGCAAGAATCATGGAATTGGCATTAATAAGCAGTTACAACTGTTGGAGGAAAAAGGGGAAGATCTCCTATTTTCAAGGAAGGTGGCAACGGTTACAAGGGTATTTTTAGGGTATTTATAATAGATGATGTAACCTAGCTTAATCTATCTATCTCTCTCTCTCTAGTTACTACAAACCCTCAGTACTCCATAGCAAACACTCTCTCTATCTCCATTAATTCTTTACAAAGCTACTGTGTAAACTGTATTCAAACGCCCATATTGACGGCGGCATCTTCATAGTGGATTGGTGATCAAGAGAATCACCAGCGGTTTTTCCCATCTTTCGGGTTTTCCGCGTCAACAATTGTTTGTCTTTCTATTCTTTTATTTACATTCTTGTTGATCATTAATTATCTCATATTTAATTTTGTATATTGTTCTTGTTGTTGGCTTCCCAATACCTTTTGCGTACTTGGTACAAAATCGGCATAAACAATTTGGCGCCCACCGTGGGGCCTTCAGCAAGATCTTTATACATCGTTCATCACTTTCTTTTTGTCTACTATTTCGTTTGTGCCTTCTCTTTTTTCTGTGTTTGCAATGGCAGGAGATTGGGTAACCACTCAAGAAGTCATAGATGAACTCAACCGTGTCAAGGCTGCTATGGCGGAATTGCAGAATAGCTATGTCGCATCATGCATGGAGAATCAAAGCCTGAAATCTGCTCAAAAGTCCAAAGGCTCTAAGCGCCACAGCATAGGCGATATCTCCAAAATGCCTGGCCTGGACGGAGACCTATTCGAAACTCCTGTGGGCCACAACATTCCTGCCCACGGTGACGATTCAGATGGAGATGCTGACGCCGACGACGACTCGACGCCGACGCCGAGCTTCGACGCCGACGCCGACGCCGAGCCCGACGCCGACGCCGAGCTCGACGCCGACGTCGAGCCTGACGCCGACATCATTGGAGACCAGGTCAAGGGGCAACCGCATTCCGTCGCCGACGATCCCATCCAGCAACGTCTTCAGCGGCTAGAAGACATGATCGCCAGGATCCCCGGCGTCCCACGTCCTATGGAGAAAGCGACACCGAACAGTTATGCGGACTCACCTTTTGTTGATTTCATGGCCAAGGTCGAGGTTCCAAAGCGGTTCTCCGTCCCAACCATGAAGATGTACGACGGCACTACAGATCCAAATGACCACGTCGCTCAATACAAACAACGGATGATCACCATCTCAATTCCTCGTAGCATGCACGAGGCATGCATGTGCAAAGGATTCGGATCGACGTTGACTGGACCAGCCCTGCAGTGGTTCATCCACCTTGGCTACGGCACTATCTCTTCCTTTGCTCAATTGATTAATATTTTTAATTTACGCGTTTGCTAATGATCGTAAGATGGAAAAACAAAGTATAGTGACTTACATAGAATCGTGCAGAAATCTGATGAATCCTTGAAAGAATTTGTTCGCAGGTTTAACAGGGAAAAGGTGTCGATTCCAAATTGCGACGTCAAGACGGCGATTGAAGCTTTCCGACGAGGACTGGATGAAGAATCAGATTTGTACAGAGAACTTACCAAGTATCCCTGTCCAACGTTCGAGGATGCTCAAGGCAAAGCCTTGGCCCAGATCCGGTTGGAAGAAGACATGCCGTCAAGAAAGGAATTCTATGACGTCGACAGCAGGAAATCGACGCCAAACAAAGAAAGTTCGTGGCGTCCAAAGCCTTATGATCGTCCACAACAAGTTCATAGCGTCCGTCAGACTCATCAAGCCAACGATTGGAAAAACGATCCTAGTTGGACGTCGTCCAAAAAGTGATGCCGACGTCAACAAAATCTCTGCGACGGCGACGGTCAGATGGACGTCGTCAATTATTTCATATCTCGAGGGTAAGCACGTTCCCTGAAGTTGGAACGTCGTCCATCTAAAACTCTATCACTTTTAATCGTATTATGTTGACAACAAAAGGGACGCCACTACAGGTAAGTAACCAACAAATTAAATTGAGTTATTCCATTTCATTTTGTTCTCAACATACTCGATGTCCTTCGTATTTTGAGCATTATTTCTTTTTATAGTATACTGACTTGAGCGTCGGAGGACCGTTGGCCTCGCCAACGACCATCTCACCTTTGTTATATGAAGACAGACATAGGGGACGAGGATTCGTCGACAACCAACATTGAGACAACCGAACACCACAATGTTCACATTCATCTGACGACAACATCAATGTCAACGACGACATCATAGTTAACGTCGACCTTTATTATGACGGCGACAGTTTTAAGCTGGGGCATCAAGGTTTGACGGCGTTCAGGTGAACGCAAAATGACTTCTATACACAAAGGGACACACACCTTAAGAAGTCATCACAACAACATACAAAACACCACGCGCAATTAATTAGAAGAGGCAATTTAGCCCTTCGTAGCAATTAATACTGCAAGTGGTTTCAAACATCAAAGGTACCTACACACATACGTACACACATTCATACAAACATAAGGGCCCTACACTTGACGACATATCCTGGATGACGACGTTTAGTTTTAAAACTAAACCTCTAGTCACGATGGAAAAGTCATATACATATGTACATACATACTTACAAACATACATACATTTGCATAACACACAACAAAGATATACAACGACTTTTATACACAAAAACTAACACCAAAAACTAGTTTGTCTCAATGGCATCTTTGTCACTACAACAGGGGCAAATTCAGCAGTTGTCGCCGTCTCGGCGGCCGGGCAAGACGCCGTCGTAAGCAGGTCGTCGAGAGTTCCAAGAGCAGCAAGGAACTTATGGACGCCGTCTTCTGGAGTCCTTGACGCTGTCTGACCTTCCATGTATTGCTTCATTAGCCTCGCCTTGGTTTTCCAAGTGTAGAGGCCGGCGGTGTCGGTGAGTTCTTCTTGTAACGCCGTCAGCTTGGTTTCCTTCTCAGCAATTCGCGCATCCATTGCTTCCTTCAACGACGTCATCTCAGCATTCTTGACGTTCAATTTCTCCTTCAGCGACGTCACTGCAGCAGAGTGACGGCGTCAGAATTGAACAAACAACGTACCTGAAGCTATTGAAGGAGAGGTGTTGTCAGTTAGTTGGCCGTGGTCTTGAGGATGTTTGTCGGCGTCAGCTGACATGAAGTTGAAGTTGTCCCTAAATGCTCGCTCGTCAGCCATGGGAAGGCGTGTGTAGTTGGGCAATGCAAGTAATGATGATTCTTGGGCAAAGTAATTGCTGACATTTCTCAAGGCAGTTGAAAAATGACATCAATTAGGGGCAATTGTTGGGCCTTGAAAATCTCATATTGGCAGAGAAGGTAGGAAGTATTAGTTAGCAAGAATCATGGAATTGGCATTAATAAGCAGTTACAACTGTTGGAGGAAAAAGGGGAAGATCTCCTATTTTCAAGGAAGGTGGCAACGGTTACAAGGGTATTTTTAGGGTATTTATAATAGATGATGTAACCTAGCTTAATCTATCTATCTCTCTCTCTAGTTACTACAAACCCTCGTACTTCATAGCAAACACTCTCTCTATCTCCATTAATTCTTTACAAAGCTACTTGTGTAAACCGTATTCAAACGCCCATATTGACGCGCATCTTCATAGTGGATTGGTGATCGAGAATCACCCGCGGTTTTCCCATCTTTCGGGTTTTCGCGTCAACAATTGTTTGTCTTTCTATTCTTTTATTTACATCCTTGTTGATCATTAATTATCTCATATTTAATTTTCAGATATTGTTCTTTGTTGTTGGCTTCCCAATACCTTTTGCATACTTGGTACAAAATCGGCATAAACACCAACCACCTAAGAATCCAACCTCCTTTATAGTCTCTCCAAATTTGTGCACACAAGAGTACCATACCATACCATAAGATTGCCGGCCCTCCATTATCAAAAGGATAACATCATTAGCCAAGATCCAGACTTACCAGTTCTTGTACCATCATCATTTTAACCAAATCAATCAATATAAAAAACCTTTACAAGGTCAAGCTCAAACAATACCCTTCACTTTTTAAAATCCCCCCAAAAACAAAGAGAGCACTACCAGCTTCTTCTGTCTCTCTCTACTTAGCTGTTTGTTGTGACTCTCTTTCTCTCTCCTCTGTCCTACCTGTCTGCGTTTTTCTGCTTCATCGGAAGGTGGGTTTTTTCTCTCTCTCTCCATCTTTTTTCTTGATTTTTGTTCATTATTTGTTTCTGGGCAATTGAATTATTAAAGATTAGAGAATTTGATTGAAGTTCTGTGATTGGAGTGAGATCAGAATTGTTGTTTTGGTTCATCAAATTTGTTAAAAAAAGTGGATTTTATGAGTTTTTTCATGGTTTAATTCACCCGATCAGTTCCAAAATTTATCTGTAAGCAATAAAAATTAGATCTTGATATTGTTATTAAAAAGCTCTTTTGAATTCTGGGTTTTTGCTCTTGTGTGGTAGATTCGCAGCTTCTGTTTTTGTTGCTAGTTGATTGTATTGTTTATGAAGTGGGTTTTTTTTTTTTGTTAAAAATTGAAGTAAAAGTTAGAGCATTGTTTATTGCTGCAATAATTCACGCTTTGATTGACTCAGAAAGCTGTATTTGTCAGAGATGGTTTTTAAAAAAGATATTGTCAGGAATTCAGATTTTATTATAAGAATTATTATGTGTCTTTGTTGTCTCCCCCATGAGAATGTGCAAGATTTTTTCGCAATGCTGTTAAGAGGGTAGACAGCAGAGATACAATCAGATTATGATTTTGATTAGTGTTACCTAGTTCGCTAAACCCTTGTGACCGATCCGAAAAGACAAATTGGTATACTTCAGGGCTAATTTGACAAAACTAGGTGGCGAATTGCGTTTCCGTAAATTGTTTCTCTTATCATGAATTAGGTAACAATAATTGGAAAGGGAAATAGAGGGTTTTTGCCTTTGCTGTCCGCGCAGTAGGATGGATTCGGCCTTCGGGTGTTGGCTGGAGGTGATTAATTTATATATTAGGGCATTGATGCAGATACACTGCAATGAAGGAGATGTGTCGTGATTGTACAGAAAGCATGATTGTGAGAAGTCATCTGCTGCTTGGTTGAATTTTGGAAAGTGGAGAAAGAGTTGTAGGTTATGGTTTAGAAAAAGATATGGACTGAGGTTTATTTAAGCAAAGTAGAAGTGTAGGGCCATGGGAACAACTTACAATTACACACCATGGTTTCTTTTTGTGGTTGGGGGGGGGGTGAGGGGATGACCAAGTTCCTATCTTTTGAATACAAAGAAAATTGGTTAATGAGAAATAGAGATTAAGTACATCAAAAGAGGCTCGTAATCCTCTTACATAGTGTTTGGGTTAAAATTTTTGATTTGAAGTTCAGAATTTGTTCAATAGTGTGAATTTTTTTAATTTACTTCCTTTTTCATAGTTTGACATCTACTACGAATGCAATTCTGGAATCCCAATATTGGGGAGCATGTAGGTGCCAGTTTAAATTGTCGTCATCAATGAAGCTGTGAGAGGTTAGAGATATTTAGCTGTTTAAGGTTGTGTACAAACTGGGGGTTGTTGATAAGAACGAAAAGCAAGGGTAGGTCTACAAACGCACCAGTATGGAAATAGTGCATGAAAATTGTGTGCCATTTACATTGAGTGTTGGCCAAACGTAATACTCAAATGCACCCATAGAAGCGCCATAATGAACCAAGAAGTACAACTCTGCACGACCAAGATTCCCCTTTCTAAGGATTTTTTCATTTATTCCTACCGTAATCCCTAAGTTATACCAATGTGAGATGAGACCATTGTGATTTCCTCTCATTGTCCTACAAAAGATCGTAATGTAACTGAAAATGCTCTTAGAGGGCCTGGAACAATTTTGGAGAAGTTATGCTGAAAAAAACACAAGTGTTTGGGATTATTGCGTCAGAATGAATAGATATGGCTTTCCTCTTTGCTTTAGCTTAACCTTATGTGCTTTATCTGTATCTACTGAAAGAGATCTTTTAATCCTTAGTTCTTTGGTGGTTTTGGGAAGATATTTGCCCCTCATTGACCAAGATGATCATATTGTGACATCTCCACATCCCAAGCAGGAATAGCAGAGCTTATATGTTTTATATGAGAATAGAAAGCAAAGGTGAAGGAAATAAGCTTGAAGAGGGAGGGAGATTAATCAAGTTGTTCTCTCAAGAACTGGTAGTCTATTGAAAAATTGTTGTTGTAGCTTATAGTGAAGCTACTATGTTTTCAGTAGAATTACTTTCTTTGAGCATCCTTTTTACGGTAGCATACTTGATGTGGTTGTTAAATGTGTAACAATTTGTTTGGATTTTGGAACAGATCCGTTTGAGAGCTCTAACGTGCAATATCGTTTACAACTGAAGCAGCAGCAGTATTTGGAAATGGTCAACAGGTGCGTCACAGTATTCGTTTAGTGTATTATCTCTGATAGAATCTTGATACCATTTCGATCCAACTTCTTGAAACTAATAACTTTTTACTTGAAATTTAACAGGTATGGAGATTTCTAACGTGCAGCAAATATCATGGTGCAGTGCATAGACGGAATTCAGCATTTATTTCTTTCCCTTTTGCGATGTTGTGACCTTGAAATTTCTAAACCACCACGAGGTCTTGAAGACCCTGAGCGCCTAGCGAGGGAGACTGTCTGTAAGTAATAATTTATTAACGTGTGTCTCATATATTCAGATGTTCGTATCATATGGCACTGTTATGTCTCCTTAAAAAGCCTTAGGAACATGACTACATGAGTGATTTATAAATAAGGGAAAATAAGAAAAGGAAGTGTAAGAAGTCTTCGTGATTAAACATTTGTGTACTTTATACCACCATGTTATGTGATATATGATCTGGTGACTGGTATTATATATTTTTGTATCTTCTCCAATGCAGTTAGTGTCAGTGAGATAGAGGCACTCTATGAACTTTTTAAAAGAATCAGCAGTGCTGTGATTGATGACGGTCTCATCCAAAAGGTACGTGAACACTATCATTGGAGACTTTACTTATTTATACCATTGTTAGTTTTTCTTGTTCGTTATTTGAAAACGTTTCTGGAATATCTAATTGCGTTATCTAGACAGAGATATGATGCTTGCACTGCATTCTCCACTACTACAAGATTTTAATTCCGGATGAGTTATGCCTAGAGATACGCTTAAATTCCTTAATAGACGGACATAATGAAATATTGTGTGCAAAAATGTCACTAGAAGAAGAATACTACATTTATTATTGGACGTCTCATGAATCATAATAGGAAGCATCACAGTGGGATTGTGGATAAGTAGAATTTGCTTCTTTATTTTGGATTTTCTTTGTCCATAAACCTCTAAGCTTGATGCAATGAAGAATTCTTATCTAATTTGCATTGTGTGCTTTGCAGGAAGAATTTCAGTTGGCCTTATTTAGGACAAACAGAAGGGAGAGCTTGTTTGCTGACAGGGTAAGTCCTCTTGGCTAAAACTTGAAAAAGAGTCCAAGAGCTTGTGGATGAAGGTTAAGTGCTTCCTTAATATGCACAAACTGCCTGATACTCTTCTCTATTCAATGCATTTTTTTTCTTTCCTCTCCTATGTTAAGCTGCATGAGGATATTTTTTTGCGTGCTCACTTGTTTGTATATTTTATTTTTAGCTGTACCATCCCGTATTTTTCTCAGAAATGCTAATATTGTTTACTTCTTGCAGGTCTTTGACTTGTTTGACACAAAGCATAATGGAGTTCTAGGTTTTGAAGAGTTCGCTCGTGGACTCTCTGTTTTCCATCCACAAGCTCCTATTGAACAAAAGATCGACTGTATGTCTCTGGCTATCTGCAAATGCTTGTTAGTTTTTTCTTGTTTTCATTTCTTGACTCCCAAAAAAAAGAAGCCCTAAAGACATAGGCACATAGCCCCATAGGTCTTGTCTTTTACAGTGTATTTCTCTTGTTTGTTGCCACTCTAATCGATAGTAGTGTATTGATTTTCCTACTCTCCATTCTAATGCTCACGTCCATTTTTCTTATTTTTTTTGAATTGTAATTTAGTACATACTTCTTTGCTGTGCTTTTCCAGAATGCAAACTTGCAACTTACAAGAGCTTTATATGTGTGAATCTATTAACATAAACTTACCTTTTGTATATTTTGCAGTTTCTTTTAAGCTGTATGATCTCAAGCAGCAAGGTTATATTGAGAGGGAGCAGGTTTGTTGCTTTTACATCTCTGTGGATTGGTGCATTTTGCTAAATAACCATTTATGTGGTTTTCTGATTTCCCCTCTGTGAGCATGCCATTAATAGAATCTGATTATATGAACTTGCTTGTGCTACCATGTGTTGTTCAAAGCTCTAGTACAGCTCTAAGTTGGGTTGAGATACTCTGAGTGAGGCATCTTCCTTAAGTGAGTAGGCGGCCGGTGATACTTATTTTTTGGAGGAGCGGAGAGGACATGTTTGTATGATAGAGATTTTAAGCCGTCATAGTTTAGCTTTTTTGACAGAACTTCCAACATCCTAAGCTCTTGACCCCTCTAAAGAAGAATAGGTGGAGACAAAATCAGGGAACTCTAAACTTTTTGATGGTTCTCTAGTATGAAGGATGAAGCTTTAGCTGCATACAAACTGCAGATTTGTTAGGTAGTGGTTGAGAGAGCCAAGGCACTTGAAGGCCAAGGCTGCTGACAACAAGGTCAGGCCATTTACAAGGAGATTAAGGTGTCCGTAACTTCTTATTTATAGGAAGTTATGTCAGCAATAAGGTCAAAGGAATGCAAATGATAAGACTTCTGTCCAGTTGTCACACAAGGCTAAGCAATACATAAGAGAACGAGACTTTCCCAAAACGTCGATTGGGAAACTTGGCAGGGTTTTGGGGAAGTGTAGGCATCTGAAATGTCCTAGGGTCACTTATGGTCCCTACTCTTTCTGAGCCATTTGAACCGTTAAGCTAAAAGTTCTTCAGGTATCCATTTTTGAAGGCAAGCAAGACTCCTCATTGGATACTGGCAGGAAATGTTGAACAAAATTGGGGGAAAGTCTTCTATGTATCATCTGGTGGCTACTCAGTCCTTAAAAGACAAAATATTCACATTTCTTCCCTGAAAACAGGCCATAAATAGAGCTTGTAAGAAGCATGTTTGATATATGTGTACGTGTTTATATCGGTGAAGAAGTGGAGATCATTAGATACCTCCTACAGGTGAACAGATCCATTTTTGGTCATAGGGTCCAAGGTGAGCAGAGTATTAAGTCTCGTGAGCTCTTTAGAGTTCAGCAGTCTCCAAAATGCAGTTGAGATGCATATTACTGTCCACGTGAAACTATAGATATGATGAAAATATCAATGTGGTGCTGCCCGACTATGCTCTAAAGACCCTTCTAGTTTTGGCCAAAAATAATAATTGAAAGTTGAAAGTAGGGTGAACCTCATGCGTTCTTAAAAATCCTTGCAGAATTTTCCTTCAGTCTAAAATATCAAGATCGTTGTCCTGACAAATTTTATTAGGTACCGTTTATCACTCCATCTGTATACCTTGTGCTTTTACATTGCTCATAATAAGCCCAATGTCTATTTCTTCAAAAACCATGATCCCTATTTCTGTTGTGTTCTTTGTTTGACGTCCTATGAACTTAAGTTTGAATAACTTGAGCCTTGAAGTGCTATTATTTCCTCTCTCTAAGACGAATGATTTCATACTTGACCCTTTTGAAACTGAAGGTCAGCAATCCATATCCATAGATGAAAGTTGAAACTTATAACCATATTGGAAAATTCTTTTTTTTTTCTATAGAAGTTGGTGTAACAGAAAATATTCTGTTCTTTCTTGGGAAGAGGAGAATTTTTTATGAAAGAATGATCCATATACTGTACTAGTTGAGGTGATCTACACTTACTGATCTGCAGCGCCACTGCACCAGTGCAATGTTATAGCACTTACTCCTTAGCAACTGTTAATCTTTAGATTTGAGTCGTCTGTCTCCTCAAGAGTTGGAGTTTATATCATTCTGTTTTTTTTGCAGGTGAAGCAAATGGTTGTGGCCACATTAGCTGAAACTGGTATGAATCTTGCAGACCATGTCATTGAAGAAATTATCACCAAGGTACCATATCAACCTTTCCCCCTCTACTTCCATGAGTTCATTGATGTTGTCAATACACTATATTGCTCCAGTGGCAGCTTTCTTTCCTCTCTTTCAAATTTTGGTTCTACAGATTGTACGAACATTATATTATCTCTGTACACATATAAACGCCTTGTATCCTTAATTGGAAAGTTTTGTACCCAACCCATTTAATCGATGTAAGGTGGGCCCTCCACTAGTTATCTCATGTTCACTCTCTTTCTTCATATCCCATATCATGTGGGGCGATACACGACATACCAGAACACCTATTTTCCCCTACCATTAACTCATATGAAGTCTGTGAATGGAATGGAGTGTTTACGAATTTCGACTCCTCTCTGTTGTGCAGACCTTTGCTGAAACAGATACCAAACAAGACGGTAAGATTGACAAAGAAGAATGGAGAACTCTTGTCTACAGACATCCATCACTACTGAAGAATATGACTTTACAATATTTGCAGTAAGTTTTGCCACTATCATCATCATCCAAGTTCCCAGATTCATTATAGTTTGCTAGTCTCAAAATTCAAAGGAAACAACAAAACATTTAATTGACGGATAACGAATCATACTGTTTGGTTTTCTGATGATGTTTATGTTGTATCTCTGGCAGGGAAATTACAATTACGTTTCCAAGCTTTGTGTTCCATTCTCAAGTTGATGATACCTGAGTTCTTCCATTCAAGTTTTGATCTTGGATCTCTTTACCTTTTATTTATTAATTTATTTTGCTTTTACCAGACTAATTGATTATTCAGCATGGTTTTTATCCTTTATGCAACTCTTTTGTACAGAGGTTTTGAAAGAAGTGCTTCACATACTGTGTGATTAGATTTGAATAATGTAATTTACTTGTTTCATGCTTCTTCTTTTCTTCATTTTATTGAGAAGGGACATACCAATTTTTTTTCCGTGCGTTTATAAGATCTTGTCTCTTGGAAATTGTCACTCTCTTCTTCAGAAACAAGAAGTAAAACCTACTCGTAAGTCATAACAATTTCAACATAAAGAGAACTAAGAGACAACCATGCTAGCAAAAACAGTTTGATAGGCGATAATAAATGATGGTAAAACAATGCATTTACGCAAACAAATTTGTAAAGAAATCTCATTATGTATTCACTACTACTGAAGGCACGGTATTGAGAATTGATGGAACGCTTTTTTCTCATGTATCTTATACTTCCTGATATAAGGCACTTCAAAGATAGAGCTTTAATATTGTGTATGAATGATAATGAGTCGGATCACTTCAATTTATGAAACTCCATACGTGTTTTCTATTTATTTGAACTCGGACTTTAAACTCAAGCTCGTGTTCTACTTTATTACTTTGTTTTCCTCATATTATTTCATTACCTAATATCATAAAAATCGAGTTTCAAAGAACTATGCTGAATATACTTTGCTTTTAGTAGTACAAACATAATCATCCTATTACAATCTATTTCAAATCGATTACGAATTTGCTTTGAATTCTACATAAAGTTCATTTCCTAGCATCAGATTCAATTTCTTCTTTCTACCTCTAGAATCCAATTTTTTCACTGACTGATCATATACAAACTAAATTATCATCGCTAAAAAGTAACCAATAGTTTGTTTCTCGTTAAGGTAAAAATATGGTTGGACAATTTTAAAGAAGAGAAGGCTAATAATATGTTCATCTTTACTTAGAATCATCATAGAAATTTTCCCTTAGCTGTCTCTCCCAAAGTCACCTATTTTTTACCCAGCCAGATTAAGAACTCTCAAAATGATTATTCTTGTTAGTGAAACTGGATCTCAACAGGCAGTAGGGGTGATTTTTTTGACCCATGTGTACTACAAAAAGACCACTTATTACATTATTTTTTACAACAGTTTAGTTATTTTTACTGTTACACACCATGCGTGGAAGATTTTGCTCCACTTAATTGGCGTTACAGAAAGAACAGAAAGTATTACTATTCTTAACATCTATTCCACCCAAATAATCAACATATTTAGCTGAAAAAAAGGAACACATTCACATCATATACAAAAATATACTCCTACAGGCTACTGCAACAGTTAAAAGATTAAAAATTCCATACTTGCATAGTTGCATATACTCCATGATGTATGTTACCCAGCAACTCAACAATGAATAGAAAAATTGGAAAAAGAGGGCAACACAAAGATATACGCAAAATAAAGCTATAGATTGATTCATTAAACTGCGCTAAACCACTTGTCTTTAGGCAAAAACTAAATAAAATACCCCCACTACCACTCCAAAAAAAATTCTCATAGTTTCAAAAGAGAACACACTCACATCAAACAGGGGGAGAAAAGGATAGAGAGTGTATTAAAAAAGACGAATAAAGAACTACTTACTACTACTAATCAGTAAAATCAGAAACAACCTAGAAACACCAAGCTTAGTCGACTTCCTCCATCTTGGATTCCTCAGCATCAGCTTCCTCGAGGGCTGGCATGTCAACATCGACTTCTCCAGCAGCATCATCATCAATGCTCAGACCGAGCTTCAACATTCTGTGGATGCGGTTGCCGAAGGTGTTAGGGTCATCAAGGCTGAACCCAGATGTCAACAAAGCAGTCTCGTGCAACAGAAGAACCAAATCCTTCACGGATTTGTCGTTCTTGTCAGCATCAGCCCTCTTTCTCAGCTCCTCCATGATTGGGTTCTCGGGGTTGATCTCCATGGTCTTCTTAGAAGACATGTAACCAGCCATGCTTGAGTCCCTCAAAGCTTGTGCCTTCATGATCCTCTCCATGTTAGCAGACCATCCATATTCACCAGTGACCAAACAACAGGGAGAATCAACCACGCGGTCAGATACAACAACCTTCTCAACCTTGTCACCAAGGACATCCTTCATGACCTTGCACAGACCCTCAAACTTCTCCTTTGATTCCTCGCTCTTCTTCTTCTCATCCTCGCTTTCATCAAGCTTTAGACCCTCCTTGGTGGCAGAGACCAGTTTCTTACCCTCAAACTCCTTGAGCTGACCGACAGCATACTCATCGATAGCATCAACCATGTACAAAACTTCATAGCCCTTCTTCTTCAGTCTTTCAAGGAAGGGAGAGTTCTCAACTGCCTTCTTGGTCTCACCAGTGATGTAGAAGATGTCATTCTGGCCCTCCTTCATTCTGGTCACGTAGTCTTTAAGGCTGGTCATCTCTTCACCACTCTTGGTGGAGTGGTACCTAAGCAACTCAGCGAGCTTGTTCCTGTTTTGGGTGTCCTCATGGATACCCAACTTCAAGTTCTTCGAGAAAGCCTCGTAGAACTTGTTGTAATCATCCTTGTTATCAGCAATCTCAAAGAAGAGCTCAACACACTTCTTTACAAGGTTCTTCCTGATCACCTTCAAGATCTTGTTTTGTTGCAATGTCTCTCTAGAAATGTTGAGGGGGAGATCCTCAGAATCCACAATACCCTTTACAAAGCTGAGGTACTCAGGGATCAATTCCTCACAGTTGTCCATGATGAAAACACGGCGAACATAAAGCTTGATGTTGTTTGGCTTCTTCTTTGTGTCAAAGAGATCAAAGGGTGCTCTCTTGGGCACAAAAAGGACAGCCTTGAACTCCAACTGACCCTCAACAGAGAAGTGCTTCACTTGCAAATGCTCTTCCCAGTCATTGGTAAGACTCTTGTAGAAAGCAGCGTACTCCTCTTTGGTGATCTCTTCTGGCTTCCTCATCCAGATGGGCTTTTGCTTGTTAACCAAAGACCATTCGTTGGAGACCTCCTTAATCTTCTTTTTCTTCTTCTCTTCTTTCTCTTTTTCCTCGTCAACATCCTCTACCTTACCCTCCTCGTCTTTCTTCTCCTCCTCTTCCTCATCATCAGAGATCTCCTTCTCAATGGTCTTCTCAACCCAGAGAGAAATAGGGTAGCTGATGAACTCAGAGTGCTTCTTGATTAGATCCTTGAGGCGGCGCTCCTCGAGGTACTCAAGTTGGTCCTCCTTAAGGTAGAGGGTCATCTTAGTTCCCCTGCCAAGGGGCTCACCAGTGGTGTCCCTGGTCACAGTGAAGGAACCACCAGCTTGAGACTCCCACACATACTGCTCATCGTCATTGTGCTTTGTTGTGACAATAACCTTCTCAGCAACAAGGTATGCAGAGTAGAAACCCACACCAAACTGACCAATCATGCTCACATCAGCTCCAGCAGCCAAGGCTTCCATGAATTCCTTTGTTCCAGACCTTGCAATTGTACCCAGGTTGTTCACCAAATCTGCAAGCAGAGATAAACAATCAGGACAATAATCGATAGCCAATGAATTCACATTAACCATCAAAGAATGTTGCTAAACAAAATTAATCAAAAACTCACCAGCCTTGGTCATCCCAATACCACTGTCAATAATTGTCAGCGAGTTGTTGGTCTTGTCTGGTATGATGTGGATAAAGAGCTCTGGCTGAGCTTCAAGCTTGCTCTTGTCAGTCAAACCCTCAAAACGGATTTTATCCAAGGCCTAAGAAGAAATATAATTTATTAGATGAGAATTCAGTACTAGAGAATCAATTACTTGGTCCTTCAGTTTACAAGAACAGTAAACAACCAGATATACAAGAAAGAAACATAAACATTCATTCCAGAATATAATTGATAAAATTCGCATACAAAGATACATTCAAAATAACATTCTATGTAGTGACAAGACGATCTACACAGCATCCACAAATACAAAAATGCAGTATACAAAGTGTAATCACGGCGATAAGCCGCAGGCACCTGGCAATTGGAAGCATATACACCAAACATAAAGAGGCAGCATTTATGCATGAATTCTATCATTAATCCCCATAGCAAGTCAATAACTTCCTGCCTAAAATTTGAAACAATGACATCACAATATTCAATCTCCGCTAATTCAGTAAACGAACTCCAATAGTAGCTAATATTTAACTCCCTAATAAATTAACACCATAGCTTATGCCAACGATTTAACTCCAATACTCAAGTTACCATATACAACAAGTTCCTTATTACTTCAAAACGTTGATGTAACTCGCATCATGATAGTATAGTAATCTAAACATTAATATCACAGCATCAAATGAAACTTTTTGCTGTTACAATAATAAGATCTGTCGTTACTGTGTACAGTAGAACTTAATAATCCATATCTTTTCTAGTTTGACAATTGAACTTCAATCTTTTCTAGTAGCTAATTAGATCAACTTAAATTCAAAGGAAATTCCGTATAATCGACTGAAAACTAAAAACATGAACTTTGATTCAAGTATTGATTACTCTCGATCACTAATCTCTACACTAGAATACATCATACATACACATAGATCAACATAAATCCACAAGTTTAACATCTCAAAAAGCAGGATCAAGTCACAAATCAAACAATAACTTAAAAATCAACAACAAAACCTAAATCCAGATCATCGAGGAACCACAACGAACAACAAAATCTAAAATCACGCATCAAAAAACACAACATAAAACATAAAAAATTGGACATAAAAAAGAGAGAAAACATACATCGGAAGAGTTACTGATAAGTTCACGAAGAAAGATCTCCTTGTTGCTGTAGAAAGTGTTGATAATAAGACTAAGAAGCTGGTTAATCTCAGCCTGGAAGGCAAACGTTTCAGGTTCCGCCATTGTTGTGATTTCTCCTTTTTCTCAAACCTCGAGATCGAAAATGGAGAGAGAAAAAGAGGAAGAAGAAGAAATGGAAGATTAGGGTTTAAGGAGTTATAGGAGGCGGAAATAGGAATGCGAGGGAGTGAGTTATATAAGGAGTGTGTGTTAGGGTTTCTAGATCCTTCTATTTGATTGTGAAGCTTATAAAATCTCGGAGAGGATTTATTTTTTCTTTTTTATCTTTTTGGGGGTGTGA
>CANSZD010002813.1:0-107500 GCA_947648045.1 Beta corolliflora | reverse complement strand
ATAATAATAATAAATAAATAAATAAAATATTAAAATAAAAAAATAAAAGAAAATATAAAAATATAAAAATATAAAAATATATAAAAATATAAAAAAATAAAAAAATAAAAAAAAATGAAAAAATAAAAAAATAAAAAAATAAAAAAAATAAAAAAATTTAAAATAATTACAAATTCATCGTTATTATAATATTAATAATAATAACAATATTAATAGTAATATTGAAAACAAATATAATAATTACAACATTATAGTATACTAAACTTATTTTTGCTTAACTGAACTTATTTTCTTTGAACCGAACTTATTTTTACTTATTTTCTTTAACCGAACTTATTTTTGCTTGAACCGAACTTATTTTTACTTATTTTTTGCCGAACCGAACTTATTTTTGCTGAACTGAACTTATTTTTGCTGAACTGAACTTATTTTTACTTATTTTTGCTGAAAATAAGTCCAAAAGAACAGGGCCTAAGTATAGGTAGAGGTAGGGGTGTTCGCGGGTTGGGTTGGTGCGGTTTGGGATGTAACCCAACCCAAACCGCAAATGTACGGTTTGACATTTTCCCAACCTAAATCGCACCGCATTTTTGCCCAAACCAACACAAACCGAACCGCACGGAACGGTTTGGTGCGGTTTGGTTTGCGGTTTAACCATTTTTTCCTCCGCGATATTAATTTTGTAATCTAAGAGTAAAAAAAATTGGTAATAGATATAAAGAGTCCAAATAAATATGAAGTTGACTTCATAATTAAACATTCTGTCCAAATCTTACAGCAAACAGTATACATTCGGTCCAAATCTTATACCAAACAAAGGAGATAGTGTATTTAAAAAAAATCAAAATAGATAAAATAAATTTTTAAAAAAAATCATATAAAATTGCGGTTTACGGTGCAGTTTCGGTTTACAAAAATTAAAACCCAACCCAAACCGCAAACCGCGGTTTGCTTGAAATCATAACCCAAACCGCAATTTTGAAACCGCAAACCAACCCAAACCGCGAAAAAAACGGTTTGGGTTGCGGTTCTGAACAGCCCTAGGTAGAGGTGGAGAAAAGAAGGGTCGTGATCAGATAGCTTTACTTGAATTCGACATAAATGAATGGAATTTGCGTTCAGGTTATCAGTTTATTTTAATTAGTGGGTTGATCATATTGAACTGATACGACAACTTGTTTACCAACTAAATTATTATGAGTGTTGTTAACGTGCTTGGTAATAGTATAAAGTTCTTCCTTAGTTTAATTTAAGTTATGTTCTTTGGTTATATTTGGTTCATTTAAGATTGAGTCTGAGCTGTGTACACATAACATGTATATAATATGTCATGTGTTCTTTATCAAGTGTACTTTGCTTGATTTATATATGTGTTTGTTTGATAAACGGATTAATAAAAGAACGAGTCGAGTAACTTGTGCAGCTTAATTTATAAGCTTATAAGATGTATTCGTTCAAATATAGAATTTTTCACCTGTCCAAATAATTGTTAGGTTAAAGACGAGACAATAAACCATAACCTGTGAACTCGGCATGACGTTGACACAACTTGATATATTTCTTCATAAGGTACAAATTTGTACTTCTCAAAAACATTTTCTCAATCGATTTGGATTAAGTGCTTATATGACATAGGTGCAATAAGTCAAATATATCTAACATCTAATATAAAATTTACCTTTCTCCCCTCTCAACCTCCATCATACATCAATCCCCTATTACAACATTTCCCTCCTCACCCATCCCCTACCATATATTTGCAATTTGTGTTGGTAAATTATTTACTAACAAGATTAAGTTGACTAATGCATGATTAAACACTGACATGCTGTCGTATACCTGTCAAAAATAATTCCTGCAAAACTTTCTAACAATGTAGTAGGGTAAGTAGGGTCGAATCCACAGATAGATGGATGTTTTAATCTAGCTTCTAAGGTATAGAGAAACTAAACAAGATCAGGAATATTTGAATTAAAGTTCTAAACTAATCAAACTACGAAAATCAAACTAAAAAGGATCTAGGGCAATGGTTCACCATGTTCATATTTATAATCCATCAAAATATCATCAATAGTTCAACTAATCAGATATCTAGAGCAAAGGTTAATCCTACGGTTGGGTCTTAACGCTCTCAAATCAACATATACAGAACGGTCGCTAACATAATCAGATTTGCTAATTGTAGGTAAGCCTCTAAAGAGTACTATCTCTCGATCTATGACTCATTATTAGCAATATTTAATCAGACAATTGATCAGATTGCAAGATTAACAATGAAAATACTAATCAATCAGAAATAACAATGACTAATGAAACCATCAATAAACATCCATCAAGAATTATAGCATATAAATATGGATTCCCAAACCATAGAAATAAAAACTACTCAATCATGAAATAAATAATAAAAACTACATCTAGAAAGAGAAAGGAAAACATAATTAAAAGAAATCAATGAAAAGAAGAGAATTAAATAATAAAACTAATGAATTAAGGAAGAACATGAAAAATTAGGATTTTCAACTAAAACTAGAGAGAAAAGGAAGAAAACTAAGACTAAAAATTAAAACTAAGAAATAACGTGAGAAGAGGAGAGGAGAGATATCTCTAATCTAAATAATATTCAATAACCTAATATGACTAGGAAAGTGATTTACAAGATAAGGAAAGTCGAAATATCATTAAATGGGCGGAATAGTGATCCGCGCGTACGCGTGTCAGATGCCAGTAAAAACAGTGCAATCTTCCGAAAGACATAACTCCTTGACTAGAAGTCTCCTCGGGGCGTGCCACCTATCTATCATTGGAAAGCTCTTCAAGTCTAGTTTCCAAATCTGCTGGAATTACTCGATTCTAAGAAGCACATCAAAAGTGATGATCAGAAGAGTAGACATGACTCATTTTTCACATTTTTTCTAATGATTTTCCGTTTCTTTTCACTCAAACTCGTACTAATTATACTCCAAACGATCCTTATGCATTGTAGCTTCCTTCCAAGTGTTCCTAATCCTCAAGTTTAGCTAATTATACTCCTAATACGTTCTCATTACCTGAAATTCATCAAAAACAAGAAAACATACCGAATAGGAGTAGAATAACATAACTTAAGAATATGATGCAATAATGAACCTAAATATGAAACTAAATGCTCTAAAATGCAACCTAAACGCACCTAAAAACTATATATAAATATGTTTTATCAAACACACGACGCTTTATATAATACAACTGATCAACAAAAGTCATATTTCGAAACTTATAGTAAGTCGACAAAGTTTGTGCTCACATGTCTTCAAAATAATTGCCTACGTACCAAAAAATTACGAAATACCCCGTGTGATGGTGACAATTTCAACCTAAGCAAATACATTTAACATTTGGAGAATCTTTTGAGGGATTTAGCATCTTATGATTCATATCCTTATAATCAACATTGATAGTAACCATTAACACACATACAATTGGTCTTGTAAGAGACCGTCTACATTTAATTTAAAATTAAGTAACGTCCCGAGCCCGACATTAAGAAGAGAACAAACCACCTTTTCTGAATCCAATGACTAGTTTAATCTATTCAGTGACCAGTTTAATATAGTCAATTCTCACATTTTTTAATCCATTCGATGAGACTGCCGAGTTAGTTTTTAAAATTGTGTGTTATAGTTCGAAATTCAAAGTGAGACAGAGGAAGGAGAAGAGAAGAGACGAGAAGAGAAGGGATGACTAGGTTGGTGGTGCGAGATGTCTAGGATATTGTTGGATTAGAGTGAGATGGAATGGGCTTAGGAGAATGTAATAGTTTAAGTTAAGTGCAATATAGGTCGATCATTATTCATCAGTATTAATTGCGATTCTAATAATCAAACTGATCAATGGAAGGTGGATTCAAAATTTTATAGCCAATATAGTAAATAAAACTGTAGATTAGATTAAGTAGTCGTTTGGTTGAATGTAGTAAATAGTAAGTATAACTTCCCAATATGTTTTAATGTCAAGAAAATTCTATATCATGCAAAGTGTAAAGTCAAGTAAAATTTTCATAAGAAGTTCGAGTTTTTCTAAAGGGGAGTTAAGTTAGTAAAGATTTCCTATATTTACGACAACCAAATAACTCTGGTGTTCTTTTTTTTGAAAGAGAAAATAACTCTAGTGTTCTTTATTTCTCATGAACTTTCCAATTCTCATGAGTCATGATGTTTCATGTCAATAAACAAGCAACAATTTAATTGCATGAAACCAAGGGTACTTGAAGTTTTATCTTAACAAATTTTCTTACTAATATAAAAAGACATTTCAAAATCCTACTGTTACTTGTTAGATTGATCTCATTTTATATTTTTAAAATATCGAACATCTATAATATTTCACAATACATCAACAAAAATATTAATCACCAAACTTGCATTAGTGTGTGTTGACAAGTGTGAGATTTAAAGTGTCGCAAAAACACGATAAAGTATATCAAAAAAAACTTGAATGAAGTGGGTTCACAATAACTTATTGCGCACCGAAAGTCCGAAACCAAACTCATCATCTCGTATTATACTTCAGGCTTATAGCTCCACATCTCTGCTGCCGAGGCCGCCCAACAATGGCAGTCACTCATGCTACTACCACTTCTGCCTCTTTGCCGCAATTCATGATTTCACGTTCCCGCGCTTTATTGCAACCAAGGTACTCTACTATAAGTATTCAATTTCAACGAATCCTTTTTCATATGTTCTTAGGCAATTTAATTTCCAATTGTATAGAATGTTGTATTGGTTATTCATATTTTGAGATTATGACGAAATTTAGGGTTTTAGTGATTTTGATTTTATGGCTCATTTTGATGTTCAACATCAATAGGTTTTTGTTAAATTTTGCCTAGCTGAATATTGTTTGAAACATGGAGTTATTTATGAGAAGCAATTTTATGATGGATTGAATGAAAAAAAAAAAACTTCAGGTTAGTATATGATTATATGATGTTACATGAGTATTTTTTGAAGTTGGGTTTTGGGAAATTATGCCAGCTTTTAGATTCCATGGAAAAGGCATTGTTTTTTTTGCCTGATTTTAGTACTCCTACAAGATTGTGGATTATTGGGGCATGACAATTATGATTGAAGTGAATCTTTGGATGGAAGTAATAGTTGGATGCATCAGAAAATAAGTAGATTAGGAGAAAATAAGTATTGGTTTGGACGGCAACGGAGTTGTAATTGTGGGGATCATTGTAGCGATTTCTGAATTTGATCTTGGGGGATGTGATAGAAGGGGTGGGGGAGTTAGAGAAATGACACATTAAGAAATCGTGCTCCTGTTACCTTTTTTGGGTGTTGTTGTGGGAGTGAGCTCTTTGGAGTCTATGCCTGAAGCAAATGATTTGTGTTGTTCATACACAAACTTGGTTATTCGGGCTTGGTTTCTAAGCAAGTTCAGCAGAGGTGAGGATAACTCATTTGCTGCCAGACTATCTCTCTTAACAATTGGCCTTTGATGCTTGTTTTGACAGATGCTCTTTTGAAAGCATCTTGCTATGTTGAATTCCTTATCATGACTTTGTTGAAATCAGAAGCTTTTTACTTGGGTGGGTATTTTCTTTGTTGAAACAACTATATGGAGATTTTTTGTATAATTCTACTCTTATGCAAGCTAACTTATAGTCTCCTATTATCTGATACAGTGCCGATAAGAGGAAAATCATTGTTGCTGCAAATTACTCTGCTGCCAAATTTGCTTCTCAGACTGTTAGAAGCCTTTCAAGAAGGTTGTTGCTTTTTACAGGATTTGTACCTATCTTGTCTAATGGAGATCTTGCACTTGGTGCGCCAATACCTCAGATGGAGGAGCCTGAGATAATTCGGTAATACACTTATTTTAGTGTGTGTTTATTATTATTACTGGCATTCTACTTACCTCATCTCTTGTGTAAATGACATTTGGTTTTTTGAAGTATCCAGTACCAGGAAGCTTCCTGGTGGCATAAAGGTTCAAGGTACTTTTACTATACGACATCACGCTATTTTATTTTGCAAGGTTGCTAGTCTAGCATATGTTCCTGTTTTGTGTGGATTATACAATATATGTGAAGCTAGTTCATACTGAAAATTTACTGGCTGAAGTAAATTGCTTCCATACTTCTAGAAAACTAGGTCTATGGTTTGCTGGCTTGTTGTACCAAATGCCTTGCTCTTCAGTCAAAATGTCTATACCTCCTTGAGAGTAATTTTTGTTCTGCTCATCTAGTGTGCTTTAAATTAATCGAGTAAAATTATTTCTGAAGTTTGTGTCTAAGAGAAAGAAGGGTGTATAGGACTGAGTTCAAGATGAAAAGGACTATTGCTAACAACTTAACCATCAGTAGAGCTGCAACTCCTATACATTGCCTTGACTTATTCTTTAGCAAGAAATTTGAGGCCGGATGTAGATGATAGATCTTTCAACCTATTATGTTTTCAGCTCTTTTCTCTGTGTAAAATACCCTTGTTTAAGTCTTTACCAAGAGAGATATGGTCTTTAGTGCATGGTCCACCATGGAAGTTCTGAGTTTAATACTTTAATATGGTCTGTTTCAGATATAGTCGATGGAGAGGGACAAGCAGCTAATGAAGGAGATGTAGTAGTATTTAATTATGTTTGTCGGCGATCAAATGGATATTTTGTTTACAGGTATGTGTGAATTTCAATTCAGGTCTCCCCCACCCCGATTTGTACTTTCTCCTCCCGACCTTTTGTCCCCTGCTTTTCTCAAATCAATAAGAAAAGGGAAGGGCTGGGTTATGCATCTCTTTGAGTATCAGAATGGTGATATACAGCCAGTAAACATAGTGTAATGAGCAATTTTCCTTCAGTAAACACTTATGTTGGACATAGTTTATCTTTTCTCATGGATGCAAGTGCAAGTCCTCCTGTGCTTGTTTGTCATTTTGGGATACATAGAAGTTCTAACTTTCTTAAGTGCATCTCATTTTACTTTTACACTTTGTTTGGATAGGAGGAAATGGAGAGAAAGGGAAGGAAAAGAAAGGGGAGGGGATCAAGTTCCCTTGTTTGGATAAGGGATTGAGGGAAGGAAGGGGGAAGGAAGGGGAAGGAGAAGGAAGGATCCATTTTCCCTCCCAAATTGAAGAGATTTGGAGGGAAAATGAAGCTTCATCTTCCCCCTCCCTTTCTTTCCCTTCCCCTTCCTTTCCCTCTATTGCTATCGAAACAAAGTGTTAAGGAGAATAGGAAGTCAATATGGACCTAGCACAAAATAGTAAATATTTTCTAGATATTTTATAAGAGATGGAAGAAATCATGACATGAATCCATCATGTATAGTTTTTCAATAAAATTTGAATTCTTGATTCCCATAATTGTTATTCATAATCTCTCTCTCTCTCTCTCAACCTTACTCTTTATCAAGTTGTGGAACCTATGATCTATTATGTCACTTCTTTTTCCCATGACTGTGCAAACCACCAGTTTGTTCCCAGATTCACCGTGTTTGATGCTTATAATTCAGCACAGTAGATCAATTTACTGGAGAAGCCATGCCTGTTACGCTTCCACTGGATGAGTCACAGGTAAATAACCTATGTAATTTGTAAATAGAGTTCTAGAAATAAAGAAAATGGTTCTCTGAAATAATTTAATTCTCTGATTTTTTTTTTTGCTTGTTATATAAGTATCTAAGAGATGTTTCCCTTAATAGTACTCCTATCTCTTATTTTGATGCTTTGGCATGTGGGCATGCACACAGCATATTGTAATGTATTAATTAACCGTCTCATAGAATTTCCCGGTTCTATGCAATCTTTGTGGAGTAATAAGCATTCAATGCCTTTCCAATAAAGTGTGTGTTCAATGAAACACATCCATATTTACCTACCCCTTCGAAGTCGACACTCAACAGCATCTTGGGAGGTACTTCGTCCATTCCATATTAGTTGCAACATGGGGGGGGGAACAATTCAAGGAGTGCATTTGAAGTGGAGAGTGATGGAGACGAATAAAAGAGGGACCCATATGATGAGGAGAGAGAAAGAGAGAATCTATTACCAAATAAAGTAATGTTGCAACTAATTTGGAACTTCCTAAAAAGTTAAGTGTTGCAACTAATATGGAATGAAGGAATTATTAGGGTAATGGTATTGTATGGTGCTTCTTGATGCTCAAAGAGTTTGCTTCATTGGTTGCATAAATATCTCTTTGATCATAGTGTGTTCCCTTTAAAAGGATAATTTGTTATGTTGTAGATGTGTAACAGCACAAGTGATTAATTTGTTTTGTCCTTAAACAGATAATAAAAGGCCTGAAGGATGTATTAGTTGGCATGAAAGTTGGAGGTAAATTCTGATTGACATTTATCTCTTTGGACACATCTTTTTTAGGAAGATTTATGTGTGTTTTATTTGACTTTTGTGTTATTGGCTGAGCTGAGCACCTCATAATGAAATAGCTTGTCCGGTTTTTGCATTATTGTGACTCCATTCTTTTCACCTGAAAAACTGTTATTTGACCTTTCTATAAATATATTTAAACTTGTATAAACTTTGTGGAACTTATTGGAAACTGAACTTGGTTAGCTAGTATAGCATGTGACATATTTACAGTAATAACTTTGGTTAGGTCTAAGTCTTGGTAGCAACATACCTGATTAGAGAAATCTGAGAGGTGGGACATTGAGCACATGTTAAAGTGTCGGACATTGCAGATGATTAATTTGAAACTGCCTTAAGCTTTAGGTTGGTTGCTGTAAAAATTCTGCCTTTCTTTTGGTAAGAAATTACAACTCAAAATCTATTTAGATCTGCTCAAGATGTGTCAGAAAGAAGTATGTACCTTAGTCTAAACATGATTTTTTTTCACGTCATTTATGTTATTTCATCCTCCCCGTTCTTTGCATTGCTTGATTTTGATCTTCTACTGCTGGCTGAGAGACTGAGAAGGTCTGTGGGGACGCTACTTAATTCAAGGGGAGAAAAGAAAAAACGGGTTCTTCACAAGAGCTTATGTTGAGGGTCTGTGGGGCCTCTAGGACATTGGAGGACTGAGATTTAGGAGAGGACAGGGAGGAGATGCTGCTGGTTGAACTTTAGGTGCCTTGTTCGTTAGGATCTTGTTGCAAGAAAAAATTAGGGACTAGTTCCAAGTGAAATAATATCAAGGTACCACAGTAAAAATTTACGAACCTAGTCCTTACTGGTTTATGTGAATTTTCTTAGGTTGGTAATTTGGTTTTCTTCTGCGTCTGTAGTATGTGTTATCTTTTTTTTGTTAAGCTGTATAAATCGTTATCTAAGGATCTAATACTTTTCTTTTTCTTGATGTAACATCTAGATTTCCCTCTCTTTTCACTTTCGCTTTCTTGCTTTTTGGTTTGATTTTGTTGCACATTATTCAAGTTATTTCTTTTTCTTTTGGCATCTCTTTCTTGATCGACTGACTGGTACATTCTTCGCTGAACTTTTTCAGGGAAGCGAAGAGCCTTGATTCCACCATCTATGGGATACGTAAATGAAAACTTGAAACCCACCCCAGAGGAGGTTGTCTTTTCTCCTAAATGGAGTAAACTTTGTTATATGTTTGCCGTTTTACCCTTTATATATACTAATTGTGCTTGAATCCTTTTCATGTAGATTATTTTCTTGTATCTTATCATGGTTACTCCTTGCAGTTTGGCCCTCGACGTAGCCTTCAGTCTCATGTGAACGAGCCCTTGATTTTTGAGGTGCAGCTGTTGAAAGTACTGTAATACTCATTTTATGCTTCAGTTTTCACATGTTGCTCAGTGTGCACAAAAGAATGAGAGTTATCACATCTTTTTTATGGAATTGTAGAATTGTTTCTTTTATAATCCTATTCTGGATATCTTGAAGCTCATAATCTATGATTAGTATATTCTGTACCATTCTGGCTTGACTCGATGCTTCTCTCTTTGAATTCTTAAAATTTTGATAGCTCAATGGTTGTCACCCTCTCATATTCTCGAATAAAGATGCTCGAGAAATTCCAGAGGAGAGTAGATATGAGTCAAATCAAGAACTTGTTCATTAGTTTTCATGTGTAAGCTAAATGGTCGTCACACTCTCATATCCTCGAATCCCATACATAACTTTCTGTATAGTCGCTCCTCAAATTTACAATGGCCAACTTTCTTATTCGCGTTAGCTTTGACAAACCATTCTATCCACAAACGCGAGCTTGTGTAGCTCCATGAGATTGTCCAACAACCCGGGCTCGACCCCTCGTGTATCTTTACTGACACCGCGTTTATGGCTACATATTGATATACAAGAAAATGTTGTAGCTTATGAAGGCGCTCAGTTCCTTGTGGTACTATGTAGTGGTGTCTCAAACACCCAAGACTAATTAGCTTCAACTGGAAAAATGCTCTGTTGAAACTGAAGTGTGTGGAGCTACACAACTATATAACTCAAATAACAAGAAAAAAATTCTGATTATCTTGAGTGATGTATGACTATTACCCAAACGAGTTGTTGGACAGTGCACAGTAGGTAGCAAAAATATTTTAGAAAAAATAAATGCTAAGCATTAGCATAAGCAAGTTAGGGAAAACTAAGACATGTAAACATGATAGATAACAACATATGTTAAGTAGAAAGGATAATATATATGCATATATGCATATCGCCCTTGGCAATTTTGGCCATTGTTGTCTTACAAAAGATCAGATGGGTCTTTGCTAGGAATATAGAGCTCTGTGAGCCTCAACACCGTCCTCGTATATTAACAAACCATCTCAGTCAAGATATACACCATAGTGACACTGTCTCATCACCTCAGTCAAAAAACACACCTTAGGAAGTTCTAGGTTGTCCTGCAAATCTATGTTATCATACTTACCAACGCTGCAAAGCACACCAAGGAATCACATCTAAATATCATACTTCATAGACCTGCATAAGTTGAACACAACAAGGAGCAAAGGAAGCTCCTTTTAAGAACACTATTATCCTTCCTCACGTCATTCTGATCTGGGTTTCCCGAAAACGATCTCTATCCATTTTATCTTAACCAGAAGCAAATGAGAATCATCCGGGTGTCCTTCCAGAATACCCTCAACATCACCAAACTTCTTAGGCAACCACTCCATGGAGCCAGTCACAATGGGCCTATTACCCTCACAACTCTTCAAATCTGCAACAATTACTAGGGAGTTATCTACAGAAACAGTCACCCTTGATCTGGACAGTTCAATGGCTTCTCCAATTTTTACCCGTTCTCCCCCTTTGCACGCCTCCAATGTGCATGGCACTGCAGACAGCTCTTTGCTCACAGGCTTTTGAAACAACAGACTCTCATAATATTTATCAAGAAAATCAGCAGCATATGTATAATAACCATAACGGGCAGCAAGTCTTCCACAAACACAAACGTGACTAGCATCAGGGTGACCTTCTTTCCTTAAAAGGGATATCTCCACCTCTGCTTGAATTGCCTCCTTGAATACAGAGTAGTGCACAACTGCATAGCCATTTTGACCTCTAAGTAGAGCAGAAAGACGTGAGTCATACGAGTCAACAACAACAACTAACAACAACTAAGCCTTATTCCCAAAGTGATTTGGGGTCGGCTAACATGAATCGTCAACTGAAACCGTCACCAAAGGAGATGGCATCGCCAAGAGTGATAAAAAGGTTTTTTTTTTTTTTTTTTAACGCAAGGTTTACACCAACAAGTTTTAAAAGAGGTTTTCAACAAAAGGTTTTAATAAAAAATCATCCCACAAAACTTTACCCTTACAGATTTCTGAGTTATCACCCCCTTCTTCCATGACCATGAGATCCAGCTTCATATCAAACTGCCATTTGGCATTAATAAAAGCCATCCGGGTCTTCTAGAGACAGGGTACCATGTGACTCAACATACTCGGTTTCAGTATGATCTCGGTCATGTATAAGAAATGTACCATATCCATTGTCAATTTTGATGCTAGCATACACCCTACCGGATCTCCCACCATTAGTATATACACTAATAGAGTATATTTCACCTAGGCATGTCACATGTGCCTGAGAGTTGCTCTTCTATCATGAGATCAGAGTTACTGATCTTTTTGCAGCTATTCAAAAGGGAATTGACAACTTCCATGAACGTAGGAAGTCCCAGCAATAAACCCTCTTATCCCGACATTAGTCTTGAATCGTCATCATATAATTTAAATTCATCAACGTCAAACAAATTTCCAAAAGGATCTTGTTGAAAAGACAGAGATCATACCTTCTTATTCTCACAAAATTCTTGTCCATACCATCCTCTTGCAAGTTGACATCAATATATTGCGGATTTGCATCAGTTTCCAATGGCAAAACAGGGCGTCAGTGGCAAAATTTATCCTTATCTCTTGCTTTATCACGTAGCTCTCTAGGAAAGTCCACATACTTGTTATTTGTGGAGTCATACTTCAACTGCAATATCTAAACAATGTATCAGATGAACAATCAGATAAAACAAGCGAAGCAGAAACCAAAATATACCAACCTGAAACAACCTAAGAAACTTATCAACCTACGGCAAAAATTTTTAACAACCAATTACAAACTTTCATTCCCCACTATAAACCACCAAATAAACTCGAAAAACAACAGCCAAACACAAATATCATTTCCCAAATTCAAGCTCTTCAAAATCAAACCATCAATTTGCCTCATCTCCTCCAAAAATCGAAACAATTATAAGATTACATAAAACTTAAAGAACTGAAAAACTTAACACTGCTACATGAATTGCAATGTATAAATTGCCTCATTATGAAAATTTCTAATCCATACAAAAAATTTCACAGAAATTCGAAACTCAAACGTAATTCAAAATGAAAATCCAAATTCAGCACTAAAGCTCGTATAAATCCGCAAAAAAAAAAAAAAAACCATATATAATGCTGGAGTCGGGATCAAAGATGAGAATAGCTTCCTAGTCAATTTGCATTCCTTAACTCCATATTTGCTGCAAGACATAATCCAAGTAGAACTACAAATCCAACCCCAGCAGAACCCCTGGATAGTGGCATGAAATTATACCAGCAATTCATATTAAATGCAGTGAAGAACTTTCATCGAAATTCTCCTATATAATGATGTTTGCTCCCTTGTCCCAATACATTACTATTCCAGAAGATGCTGCTTGAAAGAATAAGAATTCCACATTCTTAGTAGTCCTGCTAAGGCCTCGCGAAAGAAACTTTTCCTGGCCTGTAGCAAATAGCAGATAACTATGCTACATATAAATGATCTCCTAAATCTACAGAAGAAGATTTTCGAAGAGCCAAAACGACACCAAACTAAAAATTTATCGAAAACTAAGAAAAAAGACCAAGCAGCAAAAAAAATCAATATCTGGATAAAGCAGTCAAACAGAGAGAGCAAACAAAACAATCTACAGTTTCTTTAGGAAAATGAACTAAAAATTTACAATGGAAAACATAGCAAAAGGAAAAATCACCACCACTGCAACAATCTGAGCACGCAAAACTTATAAGCAAGAGATGAATGCTGTCATACTCATACCAGTAGTAAGCTATCCTTTAAAGTTGCATCTCCGACATTTTCAAGAGCATTGGTAGACTCACCCATAATCCTTGCACAGAGCCTGCGGAATCCTCGAGTGCAGTTGCTAGTGCTATCAAAGTCTTGAAAAGGTGAAAATCTGAAAACAAACATTGTCATTCTCTGAATACTCAGCAAAATTAATCTAGTCCAACAGTAACAACAAGCCATGTTTATTTTTGACAACAAAGAATTCAGAATTCACCCGGTTGGATTTTGTGTGTGTAAATGTAGCAGAATATGTGCTACGAACTTTCCTATATCATATGTAAGCCTAATTATGTAATATCGACGATAAGCAGAGAAGGTCAAACTTTGTTACCAAATTCAGCTTGTATCTTGCATCTCAACCAAATAATATTCTTCACACAACCTCACAAGAAGTTGATCAGCCAAATATAATTAGTAATTACAAGGAGATTAAATCATTTCTAAATTCTAAATGCTTTTGTGTCAATACAATCACTGCACAATGGATTCAAAATTTTAACCTTTTTATGATTGCTGCAGTATGCTTCTGGATATTGTTCCAGATATATATCATGCACCAGTTATCCTACTGAACAAGTCGCCTTTGGGCATCTTTAAGCTATTCCTAGGGGAAAATGTAAGTTGTAGTTCACCAATCTTAGATTTTCTACTCTCTTGCATATAAAGTAGTAAAGAATTAGCCTGTTTTTGGTGGTAATATCACAAGCAAAACATTGACATGCCATCTTTGTTCTCAACATTCTTGAAAGATTTCCTTTGACCAGCTATTTAATTTAGTACATTCCTCTCAAGCTATACTTACCAGTGAGCCACTTATCATTACAGGAAGTAGCAGAATTCATGTCTGAAATCACAGAAAGAAGGGTTCATTTTAATCCATCCCAGATAATTTTGACAGGCAGTGCAGGTCTCGCAATTGAGATCCGCAGCTTCTAATTGGCAGATCATGGAAACGCATTTTTCTTGTTCCTTCCCCATACTACCCTAGGTAATCATATGCTTTCCCTCCTAGTACTTCTTTTTCATTTTGTTTGTGTGTTGTTATACTAGAGGAATTGACTTGGAATGCTACAGACTTGACAGGGATACAAAGAGCTGAATCTACTAAAAAGCACACAATCCTTCTGTGCAAGCAACAAAAAGGAAAATGTGCAGGAAGCAAATGAACATATTGGTCCAGCAAACATAAATTACTGCTATAAACACAGGGTTATGTTGCAAAAGTGTAACAATTCAAACCTAATCTACAGAGATATATCATAAAAGTATCAAGTCATATGCTTTACAATGAAATAATGTGGATATAAGCCATACCTTCAAAACAGAACGATAGAAATCAATGGTCAAAGTTGACAAAGTTCAATCAGAGAATTCAAATGTTGCCCTTTTTTCTTGAGAGTGAAGGAGCAAATTTATAGTCTTTGTAATTGGAACACAACCCATTAGTAAAAGAAAATGAACCATTACTATTTTTTTCGTAAAAAGGAAATAACAACTACTTATTTTAGCTACATCGCGTACTTAACCTCCTCTTGTCTTTAATTTCAATCTAAGCTTTCCCTAAACTCATCAATGGTGCAAAAGTCTTCAACTCCTATTTTGCTTGATCTAACAATTACTGTTCAAATAGGCATCACAACTGAAAATTAACACACAATCACACACACAATGGCAAGTCTTGAAACATATAATCACTGAACTTCACATTCTAAATCAGCATTGTGTCAACCAATTTCCATATAAAGCAAAAAAATCTACCATCATATGCCACATAACACACATAATCACTAAATGTATAGCAAAAATAATCAAGAAAAAAGAAAACCGCAATTAGAGCTTGTAGAACTGCTACATGATGCAAGTAAAAAAGAAGAAGGGAGGAAGTAACTTAAAGTATGTTAGAATTTGTCGAGCTCTCCATAAAAGTTGTGTCATTTTACACAAACTCATGGTTGTCCATAGGGGTGTTAACGAGCCGAGCCGAGACCGAACATGGCCAGGCTCGGCTCGGCTCGAGAATGTGAGGGACCGAGCTCGGCTCGAGCTCGAAAAAAAAATAATTCGGCTCGGCTCGAGGCTCGGCTCGAATTCGAATTTCACGAACTGTTCGGCTCGAAAAAGCTCGAGAATGTTTCTATTGCATTTTTCAGCGCGCTAATTCCAATTTTCAGCTTTTTTACAATGAACTAAGCGCATACTTTAAACTTTAAAAAGAGAAAAAAAATAGTTTACAACAAATTTGATAAAGTACCCATCAAATTAAACAAAGTTTACAAGTCACAACAAAGTTTTACACAAATTTCATTTAATAATTAAACACACAAACAACTCTTTCTCTTCCTTTGAGCTTTGACATTCATTTTCAAGTCCAAGCCATTCTTCATGGTTCTTTTTCTCCCATAAGTCCATAACACCTAGAAAATATGTTTAACACATACATTAAAACAATATTTATAAAGATATAATTTTATAAAATCATAACTTATTCATTTATGTAATAGAAAGTATAAGATTAGAGAAGAGTGAGAAAATAACCTCATAGAAGAACGCAATTTATGGAATAGGAATCATGATTTCTTTTGGTTCATCTTCATCAACAAACTACACATATAAATTATAATTAACTATAAAAACAATATCTATAAACATAAAAATAAAACAACAAAAATAATTTTAGCCTTACTTTGTTCTTTCTCTTGATTCCAAAAGTAGACCTACACCAATCTCCCGTGCAAATCAACATTTGCACGGTTTTCGAAAGCAATGAAGATTGATAAGGATCAATAACTCGACTCCCAGCGCTAAATGTAGCCTCTGAAGCAACAGTGGTGATAGGAATAGCTAACACATCAGCAGCCAATCTAGACAAAACAACAAATTTGCTAGCTCTTTCCTTCCACCAATTTAAAGCATCAAACAAATTTGCTAACTAAGGAAAAAGTTGGAAGTAGGGTACTCAGAGCCCGAGATAACATTTGTGGTATCATAGAACACCTTTAAGATCTCAAGAAGTTTTTCAATTTTATGCCAATCATCAAAACTAGGACAATAAACATAATCATTATCCTCCAAAGCAAGTCTAGAAAATACCTCCTTAAACTTGATGGCACATGATAACATATCATAAGTGGAATTCCACCTAGTTTTGCATTCAAGAACCAACCTCCGCTCTTTAAGATTGAATTGTTGGACAATTTCTGCAAATTTTCTCATTCTCGCTTCACTTCCATTGAGGTAATCTACGGTATCATGAACATTCTTGACAATGGTTTTAACTTGCTTGAGACCATGTTGCACCATAATATTTAATATATGTGCGCAACAACGTACATGAAACAATGCTCCACCACATAACAACCTCTTTGTAAGTGAGAAAGTACCTTTAAAATTTGTATGCATGAATCGTTTGCGGTGGCATTGTCAACCGAAACCGTAAAAACCTATATTTAAAGAAAATGTAATTGTTATCATAAGTAAAGATCAACTAGCTACTAGCATGTAAGAATAAACATATTATTCAAAAGAATTTGACAAACACTTACTTTATTCTCAATTTCCCACTCCTTTAAACATTTGAAGATGCAATTTGCTATGTCTTTGCCAGTCCGAGGAGGAGGTATGTGGACAAAGCTCAAAACTCACTTTTGGAGTTTCCAATCACGGTCAACAAAATGACCCGTAAGAACCATGTACTCAATCCTTTGTGGTCTAGCACGCCAAAGATCGGTGGTCAAGGAGATTCTATCTACATCCTTCAAAAGAGTCTTTAGTTTCTTTTTCTCCGCCTCATAGACTTTTAAAGCATCAGTTTTTATAGTGTGGCGTGAAACAGATGTCCATTGAGGTATCCCCCTCTTTAACATCATGTTAAAACCTTCTTCTTTTACAACACTAAAACGCTTTTCATGCATGACAATCCAATTAGCAATCCCTTCCCTCATGCATAACATATCTAGCTTACCATTATGTAAAGCACCAACACCTCCAGAATTTGGTGTACCCGCACTTGAATCAGATGGCAAAAAGTTAATCATACTTTGTTGCTTTAATTTCAATTTTCTTTGAGTACAATTAGACAAATTTCTTTTTAAATGACTCGTAGTGCCACTCTTTAAAACAATAAGACGAGATTTACAATGCTTACATTGGGTTTTCCAATCCCCATTTATTTGTATGGGATCCTCCATATCCTTCCACACCTCAGATTTTCTTGGTCTCTTGAAAGGATGACCATGCTCTTCCCCGTCTAGCTCTTGATTAGAGTCAACGTGAGGTTCTGGTGGCTCTTGCTCCATTTCTTCATCTTGGATCTCATCATCAACACGTACAAAAAATTCTTCCACATAAGGAGTAGAAGAGCAACCAGGAGTCGATGATGGTCCACAAGTAGAATCATTATCTGTTAAAAAAGCCAAACTAGCACATTTACACAGTGCATGATATCTTTTGCAACATAAGAAATATAACTGATCATTCTACTACATATGCTAACAAACCAGGATCATATGCCAACAAACCAGGATCATATATAGCTGAGTAAGCTGACCAAGATGAAGTTTGCACAAATCACTAACTCAACAAGCAAAACAACAATGGCAGACTTACCACAAAGTAAATAGCAAAGTTGTCTTCTTCCTCCATATAAGTGGACTTCAGTCTAAAACGAATCATATAACTAACCCAAAACAGTACATCTGAGCAACAAGTTTGCATACAGAATATCAATACTTTTTAGGTACTTATAAATCAAAATTACTCCACTTGCTAATTGATGTAGTTGTGATTTGTGAAGAACAAAGCGTACAAACAACAGAAATTCAAAGGCCACAAAACAATAAATCAGAATAAAAAATTTAACAAATGCTCGAAAATTTCAGATAAAATACGAATGAAACAGAACAAATGACAAATCAATCTTAGAATGAAAAAAAAATCATATAAATACGAAAAAACGAAAAAGAAAACTAAACACCATGCTCGCAAATTTCAGATAAAATCGAAAAAGAAAACTAAACATCATGCTCGAAAGTCGAAAATTTCATATAAAATCGACAAAGAAAACTAAAAAAAATGAAAAATAGATATAATATCTGTAATCCAGCTCGCTAGTCGCTGCCGAAGACGATCTGCTAGCCGCCGGGATGAACCACGCTGCTCGCCGCCGAGATGAACCACCCAGCTCGCCGCCGAGATCAACCACCCAGCTCGCCGCCGATATCAACCACCTTGAACGGGAGAATGAGAGAATGGAGTTTTAGGGTTTTTCGAGTAACCTTGAAGGCTCAGCTGGGAAGAATTTACGCTTCTTTTCCCAATCTTCTATTTGGTTTGTATGTTTTAGTTGGGTTTGGGCAGAAAATTTTAATTTGGTTTATATTTTTGAAGTGGGCTTAAAACTGGACTATATTTTTTAAAGTAAAAATCCATGTTGGATTAATAATCAATCTATAAAAAATTATATTTTAAAAGTTTTCGAACATGTTTGCGAGCTTTCGAGCCGAACTCCACTAGGCTCAGGCTCGGCTCGTTAAGGTCGCGAGTCGATCTCGAACTCGAGTCGAGCCCTCTCGAGCTGAGCTTTGACCGAGTTTTGACCGAGCCGAGCTCGAACAGTTTGCGAGCCACACAGGCTCATTAGCACCCCTAGTTGTCCATAATGAATCTTACATCAATATGTTGCAGTCTTTTTATGCAATGCCATTTTACGCAGGACAAATAGCTAGCTATCAATATTGATGAGTATGGCTTATCAAAAACTCCTTAGCCATTTAACCACAAAATTAAGGCTTGAAAACGAAGAAAAGAAACACCTCAAAATTATGATCATTGCAGCATATTTGCCTTGAAAACATTCCCATGAAATCCACGAGCTAGATCCTCCGATATGTAGCAAGTTCCATCAGTGTGTTATGTGTATGAGAGCTTTCGCATTTTCTCCTATGACAGCACAACCATCTGCAAGCTGACCTGACAAAATTTACAGTAAATCAGGCACCTATATAGACATATAGTAAGCTGATACACTAAGAACCAAGGAACTTAAGACTTACTCTTCACCTAATCGACAAGGTATATCATCGAATCGATGACTTGAACGTGTATATTGTAGGCGTAGCTTCCAGATTTATGGGTAAAGTTATTGTTTCTGAAAGTGCGAGTTCAAGCTCACATAAACAAAGAAACCATTTTAAGCATGGAAATGAAAATAACTAAGAGAGTAAAAATGCAACAAATTTACAAGCCAAGAACAACTCAAAACCAAAATTAAGCATAGGCCACACTCCACAGGCACAACTGAGAAACTATCCAACATTAGCATAGGAAACTTTAAAAAGAAGCTAATCAACACCATAAATCACAAATTTGAGCTGAACCCATTTGAAACAAGAGTGAAGTTGTTATGACCAACAACCCAAAAACCAAAATTGAGACAACAAAGTCAAGCATTAAACCCTAAATTTATGACCTAATGTTGAAGCTTCACAAATTATTGCTAAGATGAGAAAATAGATTTTTGCGGGAATTGAGAAGTAGGGAAGGAAAAGAGAAATGAAACAGAGAGAAAACAGAGCAAGGCATGAAGCAAAAAGATGAATTTATCCCGCCAAGAAGACATAAGGGTAATATGGTAAAAACACATCCATTAAAAGCTTATGATTTATGAACCCTTCTTCAACTAAATAACATTCATAAAATCATAATATAACACTATTCATACTTCATAATTCTTCATATCCCGTACGTAGGTTTACCAAGTTTCCTCCTCCCTTATCTTCTGGTTTTCCGGTGGAAATGAAAGATTAACCAAGTTAATTAGAAGCTTGTTTTTTTAAGAGATTTCTGTGCAAAAATACAAAGCAATATGTTCATCTCAACAAAAAAGTTTGTATTTTTGGAGACTTACCATGACTAACGTGTTGGTTCCTCCATTGATGACCGAAGCACCACCACCTACCACCACCATTGTTGCTCTTCTACATCCTCTTTTCTGTCGTCTTGCACCCACCAAACATAAAAGCAGGTTTACTTTTTTGCTTATTCAAGTTTGAGTTTTTGTAATATAAGTAGTTTTTATTACTTTTTTTAATGTGTTCTTATTTGTTGAATAAATAAGAGAAGTGGAAGCAAGAGATAGTTGCAAATTAATCAAAGTACTGCTTACTTCAATTAAATGGAAAATACTAGGCCAATATATATAGGCTTACATATAAAACTAATTAGCAACAAAGAAACAACTAACAAGCAATGTAGGTAAACAATGATTCCACATTTAACTCCACTAACACAATTAACTTATCATAATCAAATAACAAATCCTAAAATATAGGAGCTTATTCAAGTTTGAGTTTTTGTAATATAGTTTTTATTACATTAATGTGTTCTTATTTGTTGAATAAATAAGAGAAGTGGAAGCAAGGGATAGTTTTTTTTGACACAAAACAAAAGAGATCATATTATTAATTAGGCATATCTCCCGAAACAGCTTCCAAAGCATCGTTTGGAACTTCATCTAGCCACTGGCCACACAAACAACTCATCACAGTCAAGTCCCTTCTTGGCTAATACATGAGCCACTCTATTCCATCCTCTCCTAACAAAGCGAAATGATACATCAAAACAATGCTCTAATAAAGAGAAAATATCATGTAAAATTAAGCCAAAAATGGATGCTTCCTTCTTTTTCCTTTTAAGCGCTTCATACAAAGAACATACTATCTCGTTTCTAGCACAAAGCTTCGTAACCCGGCCTCCATCGCCACTTTGATGCCTTGCCTTGCCGCCATTGCTTCCCCACTTCCACTTCACACCCTCCTGCCCAAGAATCAGACATCGCCATGTCTCCACTGCTGTCTCGCACCACAGCACCCCACCCAACCTTCTCACCCTCTCTGAATGCTGCATTACAGTTCAATTTCAGCTTGTCCCCTGTAGGAGGCATCCACCTACTCTCAGCTTGTACTGCACAGCTGCACTCTTGTTGCCCACCAGGCCACCATTAAATCCACAACCTTCTTATACTTGTTCCAAATAAGCACTTAAAGCTTTTCCAATTCGCCCCATCATGTCACGCTCCACTTTGTTAAACACCCAATCATTCCTCCCCAACCACAAAGTCCAACACAACATCCAAAATACCTCCCACAATTCCTTTGAGGAAAAAAATTGCATTTTCTCCCAAACCCACAATCTGAAATTCTTGATTGGAACTGTTGCCACATCCAATCTCAAGGGAGACAGATACCACATCTTGGTTGCTTCCTTACATGTCAGTAGAAGATGTTCCATATTTTCCGTCCCTTCACCACATCTTGAACAAATTGGGTCAACTCCAACCTTCCTTTTTATCAGATTTTCTTGCACTGGAAGAGCGTTATTCAAAGCTTTCCAAGCAATGTTTTTCACTTTCGGTGGTACACATGCATTCCACAACTTCTTCCACATACCATTTTTCTCCACCATCGACGAACTAGCTTCTACTTCATGCTGCTCTTTGATTGCAATGTGGTAAGCACTCTTGACAGAAAATTCCCGCTCCTTGTTCCCTTCCACGCCCACATATCATTACATGGATGACTCGGCAAAGACTATGCTCATTATCTTTCCAACTTTCCCACGGGAGAAAACAATTAAGCTTCCACAACCTCGTCTATTCCAACTTCGCCCTCCATAAGATCGCTCACCATGAACCCATTTGAAACAAGAGTGAAGTTGTTATGACCAACAACCCAAAAACCAAAATTGAGACAACAAAGTCAAGCATTAAACCCTAAATTCATGACCTAATGTTGAAGCTTCACAAATTATTGCTAAGATGAGAAAACAGATTTTTGCGGGATTGAGAAGTAGGGAAGGAAAAGAGAAATGAAACAGAGAAAAAACAGGCAAGGCATGAAGCAAAAAGATGAATTTATCCCGCCAAGAAGACATAAGGGTAATATGGTAAAAACACATCCATTAAAAGCTTATGATTTATGAACCCTTCTTCAACTAAATAACATTCATAAAATCATAATATAACACTATTCATACTTCATACTTCTTCATAGCCCGTACGTAGGTTTACCAAGTTTCCTCCTCCCTTATCTTCTGGTTTTCCGGTGGAAATGAAAGATTAACCAAGTTAATTAGAAGCTTGTTTTTTAAGAGATTTCTGTGCAAAAATACAAAGCAATATGTTCATCTCAACAAAAAAAGTTTGTATTTTTGGAGACTTACCAGGACTAACGTGTTGGTTCCTCCATTGATGACCAGCACCACCACCTACCACCACCATTGTTGCTCTTCTACATCATCTTTTCTGCTGTGCTGCACCCACCAAACATAAAAGCAGGTTTACTTTTTTGCTTATTCAAGTTTGAGTTTTTGTAATATAAGTAGTTTTTATTACTTTTTTTAATGTGTTCTTATTTGTTGAATAAATAAGAGAAGTGGAAGCAAGAGATAGTTGCAAATTAATCAAAGTACTGCTTACTTCAATTAAATGGAAAATACTAGGCCAATATATATAGGCTTACATATAAAACTAATTAGCAACAAAGAAACAACTAACAAGCATTGTAGGTAAACAATGATTCCACATTTAACTCCACTAACACAATTAACTTATCATAATCAAATAACAAATCCTAAAATATAGGAGCTTATTCAAGTTTGAGTTTTTGTAATATAGTTTTTATTACATTAATGTGTTCTTATTTGTTGAATAAATAAGAGAAGTGGAAGCAAGGAATAGTTTTTTTTGACACAAAACAAAAGAGATCATATTATTAATCAGGCATGTCTCCCGAAACAGCTTCCAAAGCATCGTTTGGAACTTCTTCTAGCCACTGGCCACACAAACAACTCATCACAGTCAAGTCCCTTCTTGGCTAATACATGAGCCACTCTATTCCATCCTCTCCTAACAAAGCGAAATGATACATCAAAACAATGCTCTAATAAAGAGAAAATATCATGTAAAATTAAGCCAAAAATGGATGCTTCATTCTTTTTCCTTTTAAGCGCTTCATACAGCACATACTATCTGTTTCTAGCACAAAGCTTCAGAACCCAGCCTCCATCGCCACTTTGACGCCTTGCCTTGCCGCCATTGCTTCCCCCACTTCCACTTCACACCCTCCTGCCCAAGAATCAGACATCGCCATGTCTCCACTGCTGTCTCGCACCACAGCACCTCACCCAACCTTCTCACCCTCTCTGAATGCTTTGCATTACGGTTCAATTTCAGCTTGTCCCTGTAGGACGCATCCACCTACTCTCGGCTTGTCTTGCACAACAGCACTCTTGTTGCCCACCGGGCCACCATTAAATCCACACCTTCTTATACTTGTTCCAAGCGCACTTAAAGCTTTTCCAATTCGCCCCATCATGTCACGCTCCACTTTGTTAAACACCCAATCATTCCTCCCCAACCACAAAGTCCAACACAACATCCAAAATACCTCCACAATTCCTTTGAGGAAAAAAATTGCATTTTCTCCCAAACCCACAATCTGAAATTCTTGATTGGAACTGTTGCCACATCCAATCTCAAGGGAGACAGATACCACATCTTGGTTGCTTCCTTACATGTCAGTAGAAGATGTTCCATATTTTCCGTCCCTTCACCACATCTTGAACAAATTGGGTCAACTCCAACCTTCCTTTTTATCAGATTTTCTTGCACTGGAAGAGCGTTATTCAAAGCTTTCCAAGCAATGTTTTTCACTTTCGGTGGTACACATGCATTCCACAACTTCTTCCACATACCATTTTTCTCCACCATCGACGAACTAGCTTCTACTTCATGCTGCTCTTTGATTGCAATGTGGTAAGCACTCTTGACAGAAAATTCCCGCTCCTTGTTCCCTTCCACGCCCACATATCATTACATGGATGACTCGGCAGCACTATGCTCATTATCTTTCCAGCTTCCCACGGGAGAAAACAATTAAGCTTCCACAACCTGTCTATTCCAACTTCTGCCCTCCATAAGATCGCTCACCATGAACCCATTTGAAACAAGAGTGAAGTTGTTATGACCAACAACCCAAAAACCAAAATTGAGACAACAAAGTCAAGCATTAAACCCTAAATTCATGACCTAATGTTGAAGCTTCACAAATTATTGCTAAGATGAGAAAACAGATTTTTGCAGAATTGAGAAGTAGGGAAGGAAAAGAGAAATGAAACAGGAGAAAACAGGCAAGGCATGAAGCAAAAAGATGAATTTATCCCGCCAAGAAGACATAAGGGTAATATGGTAAAAACACATCCATTAAAAGCTTATGATTTATGAACCCTTCTTCAACTAAATAACATTCATAAAATCATAATATAACACTATTCATACTTCATACTTCTTCATAGCCCGTACGTAGGTTTACCAAGTTTCCTCCTCCCTTATCTTCTGGTTTTCCGGTGGAAATGAAAGATTAACCAAGTTAATTAGAAGCTTGTTTTTTTAAGAGATTTATGTGCAAAAATACAAAGCAATATGTTCATCTCAACAAAAAAAGTTTGTATTTTTGGAGACTTACCATGACTAACGTGTTGGTTCTTCCATTGATGACCAGCACCACCACCTACCACCACCATTGTTGCTCTTCTACATCCTCTTTTCTGCTGTGCTGCACCCACCAAACATAAAAGCAGGTTTACTTTTTTGCTTATTCAAGTTTGAGTTTTTGTAATATAAGTAGTTTTTATTACTTTTTTTAATGTGTTCTTATTTGTTGAATAAATAAGAGAAGTGGAAGTAAGAGATAGTTGCAAATTAATCAAAGTACTGCTTACTTCAATTAAATGGAAAATACTAGGCCAATATATATAGGCTTACATATAAAACTAATTAGCAACAAAGAAACAACTAACAAGCAATGTAGGTAAACAATGATTCCACATTTAACTCCACTAACACAATTAACTTATCATAATCAAATAACAAATCCTAAAATATAGGAGCTTATTCAAGTTTGAGTTTTTGTAATATAGTTTTTATTACATTAATGTGTTCTTATTTGTTGAATAAATAAGAGAAGTGGAAGCAAGGGATAGTTTTTTTTTGACACAAAACAAAAGAGATCATATTATTAATCAGGCATGTCTCCCGAAACAGCTTCCAAAGCATCGTTTGGAACTTAATCTAGCCACTGGCCACACAAACAACTCATCACAGTCAAGTCCCTTCTTGGCTAATACATGAGCCACTCTATTCCATCCTCTCCTAACAAAGCGAAATGATACATCAAAACAATGCTCTAATAAAGAGAAAATATCATGTAAAATTAAGCCAAAAATGGATGCTTCCTTCTTTTTCCTTTTAAGCGCTTCATACAGCAACATACTATCTGTTTCTAGCACAAAGCTTCAGAACCCAGCCTCCATCGCCACCTTGATGCCTTGCCTTGCCGTCATTGCTTCCCCCACTTCCACTTCACACCCTCCTGCCCAAGAATCAGACATCGCCATGTCTCCACTGCTGTCTCGCACCACAGCACCCCACCCAACCTTCTCACCCTCTCTGAATGCTGCATTACAGTTCAATTTCAGCTTGTCCCCTGTAGGAGGCATCCACCTACTCTCAGCTTGTACTGCACAGCTGCACTCTTGTTGCCCACCAGGCCACCATTAAATCCACAGCCTTCTTATACTGTTCCAGCGCACTTAAAGCTTTTCCAATTCGCCCCATCATGTCACGCTCCACTTTGTTAAACACCCAATCATTCCTCCCCAACCACAAAGTCCAACACAACATCCAAAATACCTCCCACAATTCCTTTGAGGAAAAAAATTGCATTTTCTCCCAAACCCACAATCTGAAATTCTTGATTGGAACTGTTGCCACATCCAATCTCAAGGGAGACAGATACCACATCTTGGTTGCTTCCTTACATGTCAGTAGAAGATGTTCCATATTTTCCGTCCCTTCACCACATCTTGAACAAATTGGGTCAACTCCAACCTTCCTTTTTATCAGATTTTCTTGCACTGGAAGAGCGTTATTCAAAGCTTTCCAAGCAATGTTTTTCACTTTCGGTGGTACACATGCATTCCACAACTTCTTCCACATACCATTTTTCTCCACCATCGACGCACTAGCTTCTACTTCATGTTGCTCATTGGTTGCAATGTGGTAAGCACTCTTGACTCAAAATTCCCGCTCCTTGTTCCCTTCCACGCCCACATATCATTACATGGATGACTCGGCAGCACTATGCTCATTATCTTTCCAGCTTCCCACGGGAGAAAACAATTAAGCTTCCACAACCTGTCTATTCCAACTTCTGCCCTCCATAAGATCGCTCACCATGAACCCATTTGAAACAAGAGTGAAGTTGTTATGACCAACAACCCAAAAACCAAAATTGAGACAACAAAGTCAAGCATTAAACCCTAAATTCATGACCTAATGTTGAAGCTTCACAAATTATTGCTAAGATGAGAAAACAGATTTTTGCAGAATTGAGAAGTAGGGATGGAAAAGAGAAATGAAACAGGAGAAAACAGTGAGGCATGAAGCAAAAAGATGAATTTATCCCGCCAAGAAGACATAAGGGTAATATGGTAAAAACACATCCATTAAAAGCTTATGATTTATGAACCCTTCTTCAACTAAATAACATTCATAAAATCATAATATAACACTATTCATACTTCATACTTCTTCATAGCCCGTACGTAGGTTTACCAAGTTTCCTCCTCCCTTATCTTACGGTTTTCCAAGTGGAAATGAAAGATTAACCAAGTTAATTAGAAGCTTGTTTTTTAAGAGATTTCTGTGCAAAAATACAAAGCAATATGTTCATCTCAACAAAAAAAGTTTGTATTTTTGGAGACTTACCATGACTAACGTGTTGGTTCCTCCATTGATGACCAGCACCACCACCTACCACCACCATTGTTGCTCTTCTACATCATCTTTTATCGTTTGTGCACCCACCAAACATAAAAGGGTTTACTTTTTTGCTTATTCAAGTTTGAGTTTTTGTAATATAAGTAGTTTTTATTACTTTTTTTAATGTGTTCTTATTTGTTGAATAAATAAGAGAAGTGGAAGCAAGAGATAGTTGCAAATTAATCAAAGTACTGCTTACTTCAATTAAATGGAAAATACTAGGCCAATATATATAGGCTTACATATAAAACTAATTAGCAACAAAGAAACAACTAACAAGCAATGTAGGTAAACAATGATTCCACATTTAACTCCACTAACACAATTAACTTATCATAATCAAATAACAAATCCTAAAATATAGGAGCTTATTCAAGTTTGAGTTTTTGTAATATAGTTTTTATTACATTAATGTGTTCTTATTTGTTGAATAAATAAGAGAAGTGGAAGCAAGGGATAGTTTTTTTTTGACACAAAACAAAAGAGATCATATTATTAATCAGGCATGTCTCCCGAAACAGCTTCCAAAGCATCGTTTGGAACTTCTTCTAGCCACTGGCCACACAAACAACTCATCACAGTCAAGTCCCTTCTTGGCTAATACATGAGCCACTCTATTCCATCCTCTCCTAACAAAGCGAAATGATACATCAAAACAATGCTCTAATAAAGAGAAAATATCATGTAAAATTAAGCCAAAAATGGATGCTTCATTCTTTTTCCTTTTAAGCGCTTCATACAGCAACATACTATCTGTTTCTAGCACAAAGCTTCAGAACCCAGCCTCCATCGCCACTTTGATGCCTTGCCTTGCCGCCATTGCTTCCCCCACTTCCACTTCACACCCTCCTGCCCAAGAATCAGACATCGCCATGTCTCCACTGCTGTCTCGCACCACAACACCCCACCCAACCTTCTCACCCTCTCTGAATGCTGCATTACAGTTCAATTTCAGCTTGTTCCCTGTAGGAGGCATCCACCTACTCTCAGCTTGTACTGCACAGCTGCACTCTTGTTGCCCACCAGGCCACCATTAAATCCACAGCCTTCTTATACTGTTCCAACGCACTTAAAGCTTTTCCAATTCGCCCCATCATGTCACGCTCCACTTTGTTAAACACCCAATCATTCCTCCCCAACCACAAAGTCCAACACAACATCCAAAATACCTCCCACAATTCCTTTGAGGAAAAAAATTACATTTTCTCCCAAACCCACAATCTGAAATTCTTGATTGGAACTGTTGCCACATCCAATCTCAAGGGAGACAGATACCACATCTTGGTTGCTTCCTTACATGTCAGTAGAAGATGTTCCATATTTTCCGTCTCTTCACCACATCTTGAACAAATTGGGTCAACTCCAACCTTCCTTTTTATCAGATTTTCTTGCACTGGAAGAGCGTTATTCAAAGCTTTCCAAGCAATGTTTTTCACTTTCGGTGGTACACATGAATTCCACAACTTCTTCCACATACCATTTTTCTCCACCATCGACGAACTAGCTTCTACTTCATGCTGCTCTTTGGTTGCAATGTGGTAAGCACTCTTGACTGAAAATTCCCGCTCCTTGTTCCCTTCCACGCCCACATATCATTACATGGATGACTCGGCAGCACTATGCTCATTATCTTTCCAGCTTCCCACGGGAGAAAACAATTAAGCTTCCACAACCTCGTCTATTCCAACTTCGCCCTCCATAAGATCGCTCACCATGAACACATTATCACCTGGAGGAGCTCTTGGGGTCATCACTCCCTTGTTACAATCAATTGGAACACACGGATCTACCCACATTCTCGTTGACCTTCCATCCCCTATCAATCGCCAATGAAAGTACTGCTTGCTTCAATTAAATGTAAAATACTAGGCCCATATATATAGGCTTACATATAAAACTAATTAGCAACAAAGAAACAACTAACAAACAACGTGGGTAAACAATGATTCCACATTTAACTCCACTAACACAATTAACTTATCATAATCAAATAACAAATCCTAAACTATAGGAGCTTATTTCCTAGGATAAAACTAAAACTAGGAAACTACTTACTACAATTAACTTCCTACCAACTTTTTCATACTAAAACGATCATGAGGTGTCTAATTAATATGGGCACCATCGGAAATTACATATTTATAGGATTGATACTTCATGTGGAAAATCGATGCTCGAAATTTACTTTGCTACTCAAACATAGTAGTTATTATGCCCGAAATTTGAAGATTTCCTTCTAGATTTCTCATTGTCTTTGCTACATTGTAGTTTGAAATGGCGCAAGAATGCCTTACACCATTCCTATATCTTAGAGTATCCTATTTTCATTCGTGTTGTTCTTTAGTTATTAACATCACAATTGTAGTTAATGTGGCTTTTCTTAAGGCATGTTTTATAAGACAATTTTAGGAATGACAACTCTTAGTAGATGAAATTTCAAATGTTTGATACTTTGATTAGTCGTTTGAAGTGGACAGTGGACACTTTTCTCTCCTCCTGTTTTCACTCTACCCTTCTCTTGTATCAACAGGTAGCATTCACTTTGACTAATTATATAAATGGCGGAGTATGGTGAGGAACAACTACAACAGGTAAACATATTTTATAAATTTATTGTTTAATGGTATTATCAAATCTCAATAATCATTGTTTTTACTAATTACTAAAATCTTGTTCAGCCGATCTTGTTCGATTGCGGAAAAATGAGACATTCCATTAATGAAGATGTGCCTCTACCACCTGAAGCTCCTACCCATAGCTATAGCATGTTTATCAATCGTTTTCGTTCGATTGTTAAACATCCTAATAGGGTTACATTAGAGGTTCCAGAGCTTCCCTCGATTAAAGAGATTTCCAAAGTGTCGTTGCCTGATGCTGATGTTGAGACTGACCCTGAGCACTTTGGTTTGGCGTTGGGGACCAAAGAGTTTGTTGTGAAACAAGAAAGAACATTGTGGATGAGTGATAAGAGAGGCAGAGGCAAATGCAGAGCTAAGGGAGACAAACATGAGGAAAAAGAAAAAGAGAAATTACGGGCATATGCATTTGTTTCTCTAACACTTGATGATGCATTTGTTTCTCTAACACTTGATGAGCAAATGATTTTGCTTCTTTATAGGCGTGTGGACGTCTACCTGATAGCTATTAGAGATGCCAGGAAAAGGTGGTGGGAGTTCAGTGTGAGCGGTAATATGCTTTTTGCCGGGGCGTTACCACTCGGATATTCCGAATTATATGTGGACATAACGGAAGGTGGCAATTTGCAAGTATCAGTTGGACGTTTTCAGCTATCAGATGCTTTTCACACTTTTACTGATCCAACACAGCGTAGTACGAGGGAGAGAAAGACCGCTGCTGCAATCATGGCTGCAATTACCTCCGAGTCTGCGCGTATGGTCATCTTATCTAAAGAATTTGGTGCTACGTTGGAGGATGAGGTTGGATTAACACTTCTTGTTGATTGAAAAAGGAAACAATTGATGAACAATTGGAAAAAAGTTTGTCACACGGTCATTAAGAACTCGCCCTAAGATAGCAAAAAGGAAATTAAAGATGTTTTGGATAAAAATAACAAGCCACTTGTCGATATACTAGTTGAGAATGGTATGAAACTAGTTAGGGATGCTTATCTGTGCTACGGCTTATTGCTCGCTAAGGAGGATGAAGAAGAAAGGTATACTTTACTTTGCTCAGTATAAATAGTTCGTTTTATTATTTGCTTAACTTAAATAATATTGAATATTCTTTTCATTTATTTCCAGTTCCAAGCAAAGTGGCACGAGCAAATCAAGGAAGTTGAGGAGATGACTTGAGTTCAAGACATGCTGAGAAGATCTTCGACATGGGTTGAATGATTGTGGTGGGGGCAACTAAGCAAGCTTAATTTTTTGTATGATAACCATGAAAATTGGCAGATCATTTTTTGTATGATAACCATGAATTACGAGGACATAGATCTTTTTGTATGATAACCACGAAAATTGAGGACATGGATCCTTACTTCGGCATCGAGTTACAATCAAAGTTGGCAATCTCAACCGATGACATTCGTTTATCTAGATCGACATTGATGTGATGGAATTGTTGTTATTTGTGTGATCAAACAAGGGAACCGGATACACCACTCCAAGGCACGAAAACTACGCTTTCCTATTAGTTTAATTTCGCCCCTCTAGGATCACCAGGTTAACATGAAATAACTAATGAGATACAATGGAGAGAAACAATTCACAAGATGATCTTCTATGTGAATCAACAAGAACTTTGAGTTTGTAGATTGTGAAGAACACTAGAGAGAAAGTAGCAAGTTTTCTCTTAAGCAAAGCAAGAAGATTAGAATCTCAAAAACTGATTTTCTCTCTCCCTCTCATATGAATGACAAGGGTCATATAACATATTTCCTCTTGATTAGAGCTGTTACAACATTGATCTTCCTTTAATCCCCTGATTAAGAATACTTAATCATCATAAAACGGAAAACGTATGCAATACAACGGTTATAAACCGTCCACGCAAAATTTCACGCCCAAAACAGAATACACGTCGCGACCCGCGATACAGATCACGAGGCACGAAAGTGCGCTGGTCGCGACCCGCGACGGATGTCGCGACTCACGACCAACCTTCTGTTTTGCTTGATTACTCCACGTGATTTTGCGCATTCTAATCTTAGCATACTAGACCTCCTCCTCTTCTAGTATAGAACCATATAAGCTTATAAAACCCATTACCCTATAAATGTTCCAACAATCCTCCTCCCATTTATAGGGTAATGTTGAAAAGTTTTTCAACTTGCTATAAATCACAAACAAAACATGCTCATGCATCATGGAAATATCTTGCGATTGAATCTCCACTTAGTAAAAGTAACATTACAACAATTTCGATCATAATGATAGACAAAGCTTTGAATCATATAACCACCACAAATCATTGAAGATACTAATACACATAAACATAAACTTAGTTCTTAACCTCCGACACCTATGAAGCCTTGGTGTCCATATCCTTTCATAAGCGTTCCAAGTCAAGCCTTAGACTTGGTGAAGCGGCTAAACCTCTAGCTTATTTAGGTAAATCTTTACGTACATGCTCCTACAATTGAGCACTTATCAAAGACTTATTAAGAAACTTAATTCAACCTCTTATCATTGTAGTAACAAGCACTAACCTCGGGATGTAAATAACACAAGTGCTTCCAACCTTTAAGAAAAGTACTATCCTCATTGAATTTGAGATCTAACGTTGTATTAGACATCAAATTGAGTTTTCCTTAGCTAAAGGTTGATCAATAGGCTTAAGACCCATCCCTTTGTTCATTTTGTTCACTAGTTCCCTTGACAACGGTTTAGTAAACGTATCCGTCAAGTTCAAACTAGACCGAACAAAATTAATAGTTATACAACTATTCCTTATCATTTCACGCACATATATAGCTATGTCTAACTCCAATGTGCCTTGACTTGCCATTGTAGACTTCACTATAAGCTTTAGCTATGGTTGATGCACTATCACAATGAATAGCAAGAGGTGACATAGGTTTGACCCACAAGTCAACCTCACTCAACACATTCCTTAGCCATTCCGCTTCTTGGCAACAAGATGCCAATGCAATGAATTCCGATGCCATAGTGGAATCCGTTATACATGTTTGCTTCTTGGATGCCCATGAAATAGCACCTCCTCCAAGAAGAAACACCCATCCACTTGTGGATGAATAATCTTCCTTGTTGGAAATCCAACTAGCATCCGAGTAACCTTCTAGAATAGAAGGTTCTCCTTTGTAAGTTATGACATAATCCAAGGTTTTATTCAAATACCTTAACACTCTTCTTAATGCTTGCCAATGCAACATACTAGGATTACTAGTATACCTACTGAGTTTGCCAATAGCAAAAGCTATATCCCGTGAGTGCTAGTCATAGCATACATCAAGCTTCCAATTAAGCTTGCATATTCCAATTGTGAAATAGGAGTACCACTACTCGGAACCAAGTGAACACTAGGATCCATCGGAGTAGCAAAATGAGTCGAGTTCGATTCATTAAACCTCTTAATCACTTTCTCAATGTAATGAGATTGTGATAAAGAAATTGACCCTTTACCTCTCATTATTCTAATACCTAGAATAACATCCGCTTCACCCAAATCTTTCATGGAGAAGCTAGAAGAGAGAAAGACTTTGGTCTTTTCCACTTGTTCCAAATCAGTCCCAAAAATAAGCATATCATCAACATATAAGCAAATTATAACTCCATTACCGTTATTATCAAATTTACTATATACACACTTATCAGACTGATTTATTTTGAACCCACTAGACAAAATGACCTCATTAAATTTTTGATGCCATTGCTTAGGTGCTTGTTTAAGACCATACAAAGATCGAACTAATTTGCAAACCTTAGTATCTTGACCTTTGACCACAAAACCTTCAGGTTGATTCATGTACACTTCCTCCTTCAATTCACCATTAAGGAAGGTAGTTTTGACATCCATTTGGTGAATTACTAGACCATGAATCGCAGTCAATGCTATCAAAAGTCTAATGGTAGCTATTCTAGCAACCGGAGCATAAGTGTCAAAATAATCGATACCATATCTTTGCCTAAAACCTTGGACCACTAACCGGGCCTTATGTTTTAGTATGGTTCTATCGATCTTCCTTTTCCTTACGAAAATCCACTTGCAACCTAAAGGTTTGCATCCGGGAGGTAAATTAGCTAAAATCCAAGTATGATTTCCCATTATTGAATCCATTTCATCATTCACTGCCTCTTTCCAGAAAGCAGAATCATGAGACTTCATAGCCTCATCAAAGGTCATAGGATCCTCTTCCATATTGTAACAATATGAAATTTGAGTCACAATAGACTCCTTTGACCCTTCAACTAAATATAGTTGAAAATCCGGTCCAAAAGATTTCTCTTTTCTAATTCTTTTACTTTTCCTAATTTCCGGTGTTGTAGCATCATGATCATTGTTAATGTCATCCACAACATTGGAACTAGTACTAGGTATCATGTCCTTTGGTCTTGGAATCGATGAGGATCTAGTCTCATCAAATATTGCATCCCTTGACTCTATCACGGTATGGATAGAGACAATGTCATTTGGCTCAATGACATAAAACCTATAGGCTTTGCTATGTACCGCATAGCCTATAAAAATGCAATCAATTCCTTTTTCACCTAAAGTTTTCCTTTTAGGTTCCGTCAATTTGACAATTGCCCAACAACCCCATACCTTAAGGTAATTGAGATTAGGCTTTTTGTTACACCAAAGTTCATAAGGGGTAGTCTTATTCCTTTTATTAGGAACTCGATTTAATATATAACATGCAGTTAAAATTGCATCACCCCAAAAACCGTCATTTAGACCCGAATTAGAAAGCATGGTGTTAACCATTTCTTTTAGAACCCTATTTTTCCTTTCCGCTATACCATTACTTTGAGGTGAGTATGGGACAGTTGTTTCATGAATTACACCAATGGAACTAAAATAGCTAGGATTATAGTATTCACCACCCCTATCCGTCCGAAGTCTTTTAACTTTTTCATTAAGTTGAAGTTCCACCTCGGTCTTAAAAATCTTAAACTTTTCTAGTGCTTCATCTTTAGTAAATAATAAATATATGTAACAAAACCTTGAATAATCATCAATAAAAGTCACAATATATTTTTTATTTCCTAAAGAAGGTGAACTATGAAAGTCACACAAGTCACTATGCACCAATTCAAGCAATACCGTTTGTCTAGTCACACTAGAATAAGGATTCTTTGTAATCTTATTTAGCATGCATGTCTTACACTTCTCTAACTTTAAATTGAAAGAAGGTATTAAACATAGCTTAGACATGTCATATAATCTACGATAGTTTACATGACATAAACGATTGTGCCATAGAGAAGAAACATCAAGCATGTAAATAGAACTAGTATCAATTGCATTATTAATACTAAATTTAAACATCCCATTACAATAAAATCCTTGTCCAACAAAAATACCACCCTTGGAAACAATAAACTTATCCTATTCAAATACAACTTTAAAACCAAATTTATTCAAAAGACCCCCCGACACAAGATTCTTCCTAACTTCCGGTACATAAACAACATCCCGGAGAGTTAAAGTCTTTCCCGAGGTTAACAACAATTCTACTTGGCCTATACCCGTGGCCTTTACCGTAGAATCATTCCCCATATACAAGATTGGACCATCATCCAATTCTTCCAAAGACTTGAAGAAGTGCTTATTATTGCACACATGTCTAGAGGCCCCCAAATCTATCCACCAAGAATCATCAACCTGCACAAACATAATTTCAGAAATCATAGCCACAAAATTCATTTCTTCAATTACATTTTCATGTGCAACTTTACCTTGGTTTTGAACAACACTAGGTTGTCCATTATTTGTCTTCTTCTTCTTAGAAGGACAATCCCTCTTGAGATGAGGTCCATTGCATACCCAACAAGTGAGGATCTTCCTCTTCTTGTTTGCAAAGTTGGTTTTAGAGTTGTTATTGTTGGATTTCTTGGTCCCACTAGACCCACCAACCTCTACCATATTCACGGTAGACTTAGTAATACTAGGAGTAGTATCCTTAACCCCATCTTGAGCCCGGATACCCTCTTCAATACGAAGATGAGTTCCTAATTGCTCCATGGACATATCTTCCTTCCTATGTTTCAAGGAATGCTTAGTTTCTTTCCAAGGATGTGGTAATTTATCAATGATCGAGGCTACGGCAATAGCCTCATCCATCACCATACCATGTGATCTAATTTGGTTCAAAATATGATGAACTTCATGAAATTGCTCTATAATAGGCCGATCATTAGTCATTTTAAATGAATTAAAATTACTAACAAGAAATTTCTTACTTGAAGCATCTTCCGAAATATACTTGGCCTCAAGAGCATCCCAAAGTTCCTTTGCACTCTCCACATTTTGGTAAAGATCGAACAAAGGGTCGGTAAGAGAGTTGAGGATGTGACCCCGGCAAATGGAGTCATCATTCTCCCACTTTGTTCTCTTCCTTGTAGTCTCCACGGACTCTTCCTCTCCATATTTCGGGAATGGTGGCATGGGTGTTGAAAGAACATACACCACATTCAAAGTTGTCAACAAGAAGTGCAACTTCATTTGCCATCTTCGATAACCCACCCCCTCAAACTTGTCCAACTTTTGGAAGTTCATAGTCATGTCCTTGAGTGATTGAGCCATATCCGAAAAGAAGAAGTTTAAACTAATAGATTGTTATTTGTGTGATCAAACAAGGGAACCGGATACACCACTCCAAGGCACGGAAACTACGCTTTCCTATTAGTTTAATTTCGCCCCTCTAGGATCACCGGGTTAACACGAAATAACTAATGAGATACAATGGAGAGAAACAATTCACAAGATGATCTTCTATGTGAATCAACAAGAACTTTGAGTTTGTAGATTGTGAAGAACACTAGAGAGAAAGTAGCAAGTTTTCTCTTAAGCAAAGCAAGAAGATTAGAATCTCAAAAACTGATTTTCTCTCTCCCTCTCATATGAATGACAAGGGTCATATAACATATTCCCTCTTGATTAGAGCTGTTACAACATTGATCTTCCTTTAATCCCCTGATTAAGAATACTTAATCATCATAAAACGGAAAACGTATGCAATACAACGGTTATAAACCGTCCACGCAAAATTTCACGCCCAAAACAGAATACACGTCGCGACCCGCGATACAGATCGCGAGTCGCGAAAGTGCGCTGGTCGCGACCCGCGACGGCCTCCTGGTCGCGACCCGCGACGGATGTCGCGACTCGCGACCAACCTTCTGTTTTGTTTGATTACTCCACGTGATTTTGCGCATTCTAATCTTAGCATACTTAGGCCTCCTCCTCTTCCAGTATAGAACCATATGAGCTTATAAAACCCATTACCCTATAAATGTTCCAACAATTGTTTTATGGGTTGCCACTGGCCTAGTTTTACAAGCAAGTTTTTAAAGATGGTGCAACTAAATGGTCGATTGGTGGTCTGTAAAAAAAATAATTTGGAGTGAATGTCATTCTCTTGCCAAATCCAAATTGCTACCAACTCATTGTTAAATACAAGGCATTCAATATCAGGTCTCTCACGCCAAACCAAATTTCTATTTAGGCAGTGAGCCAGTGACCATCAGCATCATAATGTTTTTCTATCATTTAATCATCAATTCATGAATATTATAAAATCATTGAGTTGGTAGAGGCAAAATGGTAAACAATAACCTTGCGAAGTAGATAATGTGGTAAAAATTTCCCTCAAACAAAAGAAAATATGGTTAAAAAAAAAAAAAAAGTCCACAAACGATTAACATTTTGTGTCCTCAGTTATTTCTCACATCCAGTCTCCTTGCACCACTATTAGTCCAACTCAATATAGTTAATATAAAAAAGGCGACCCACCTAATAAGTTGTTGTACTTGAAATGGTAATTAAATTAAGTTGAATAATCATTAATCTAGATGGTGTTCCAAGTTACTTACAGCACAACCAACCATGAACCACCAAGAAATATTGGACAAGATATTGGAAAGAGTTATGCTAGATAGACATCAATTAGCCATTGAACACCTTGAAGGCTTGAATAAGGTAGAGAAAGTGAGGACATATAACAATTTTGTAACAAGTAGTTACATTAGCGACTAGGAGAAAGAAAATAAGAGCAGATTACATTATATGGTAACTTAATTTGGAATGACAAAAGGTTGAGAATCTCATAACTAATGATTACCTAAATAATAACAAAGGTCGAGAACAAACTAATCAAATACATATGGTTTGTGTAAACTTAGTAGCCCATAATTCAGACTATGCATCAAACTACACCATCTCCCTAATTTTCTTGCTATAAGGGTCTTAAAACGGAGCTCGTTTCGGAATCTTTGATCCATATAACCAGGAAACCATCACCCGTATAGCACAATCATCATCTCCACTAATATAATCAACTGCATAACCAAAGTGGCATGGTGTAAATTTCCACCTTTCCTTGAGCAACTCTAAGATGAGAAGTACTATCCCACAAGTCTGCTTGAATTACCAACATACTAGACGCTGGCACAGCAATGATATTTCTAGATAATTGAACTTTCTTCCAACGCTGAACCTTCATTGATTCTAGATATCTACGCTTTATAAGTGTTGTTTTACAGTAATCCTTGATACTAGAATCATTGTTCCTTTCAAAATGACCATACGTAGCAGAAATAGTCCCACAAACATTGTATTCAACAACCGTAGGATCAGCATTAGCATCAATAACTTCAATTTGAACCCATGCTTGTACAGCATGTAAAAGGATGGCATAATACAATGTCACACAACAACCATTAAGACCTTCAAGAACTGCAGACAGTGGTTGGTCATACCCAGCCGATTGATGCTTGCAATCAACTTCGGATGATAACAAATCAGTCCAATCACAAAAGTCTTGCAAGAAGGAGGCTCTAGTGATGTGGGCAACTTTAGGTTCCATAACATCCCATGATAGTTGCCATTTACAAAGCGCAAAATCCTCCAAATCACCACATAAGCGTAGATCAATATTAAGAGCAAAGCCAATAACAACGTGGATAGAGCGATTTGGACCTTCTAACGACACAGTAGAATTAGCACGTATATGCTCTGGATTTCCACGCTCTCTGTTATACAATGCCAAGGGATTTCCCACCTCAGCAACTCCAATATTACCATATAGTTCTCCCCGTCTCTCTATGTCATCAAATTTGTCGATGCAAACTTGAAACACCTCAACTAGCGTTGTTGTATGAACACATCCTATTTGTGTCACGTACTTCTTCATTGGTGGATAAGTATAAACTTTGGTTCTACTAATCTCTTCTAACGAAAATTCATCACTTGGTCTTGGTTTTGATTTTAACTTTGACTTTTCAACAACCGGGGAGGGTTTGCTTGATAATGGCATAATGATGTGGTGGACACCAAAGGACTCCTGATAATTGACTACTATTTTTCTGTTAGTTCATGCTAGTAATAATACACTTAAAAATATACTTCATTACTATGTAATATCATACAATTATCCTTTATAAATATTATCACTATGCAAAACAACCAACATACTCAATTACTCACTGAAACTTGTTTAAAACAATCGCATATATGAAGAAAAGCTTCTAAGATATCAAAAAGATTTTCCTATTGTCAATAAGTTTTTCTTGTATAAAACAATTGAACATAACTTATGTTTATAAGGTTTCTTATCGTCGATAAGATTTTGCCTCTAAGATCGATAAAATGACTTGTGCTTAAAAGGATGGACGATAAACAACTACATGAAGATGTGTTGCAAAATTAAGAGCATTTCTATAAATGTAACTAGTTTATTAGTAAATTTAACACCAAAACTACTAGAGCTTCCTAATTCATAACTGTATCCTTGTTCATAACATTTTTTTAATGCAATACTTAATCATGATTATTGCATAATAAGTAGATGTTGTATACTAAAAACTAAAATATCAATCGTGGTGTAGTTAATAGGCAGTGATAATAAGTTGGTTTTCATATACAATCTTTGTAATTCTACACAGCATGCATTTATGACTCAATATCTACACATCTAAAAAAAACGAAAACGATCTTAATGATTAAGAAATTCTGCAAAACTAATTCCTGTAGGAAGTTTCATTTCCTAAGAAATTACTTCTCTTATGTAATTCATAGGAAATGGCCTAAATTTGTTTGGTTGACATCAAAGAATTTGCAATTCATGTGGGAATTCTGATTGACCAAGGGGGGAGTGGGTAATTAAATTCCCACATTTTGTGGGGATTTCAATTTCCCAAGGAATTTTCATTGCAACCATTTTTCTCAACTTCTTGTCAACCAAACAACTTCCCAAATGAGAAAATCATGAGAATTTTCATTGCCTACATAAATTTCTGTCAACCAAACGAGCACATAGTATCACTTGACTACTTCCCTTTTGGTGAAAATTAGCTACACGAGCTGCAATTGCAGCAGAGCTCACAAATCAATAGTACATAATTTCAGGATTCACATATCAAATCTATAGAATTGGCTACTCCAAAATAACCTAATGCAAAAATCTGAATATTTTTTAGCATACCACTGATTTTTTGAAAAAAATTCTAAATTTTTAGTAAACCACAAAGATTAAATCTTTTACAACTTAGAAGAGTAAAAGTAGCCCTAAACAAACCTTAGATTTATTGGAATCGTCGAAAAATCCTTCAATTTCTTTTCTCTCACTCTTCTATCCTCGAAAAGTAACTTGAATTGAAAGTGGAAATACGAAATTGAACTTTTTAGATAGAAAATTGGAATAAACTCGAAAACCAACAGCCAAACACAAACTTTATTTCCCAACTTAAAATTCTTCAAACTCAACCATCAATTTGCCTAATTTCCTCCAAAAACCAAAACAATTTTACTATAAACTTGAAATACTTAACACTGCTACATAAATTGCAATATACTTCTATAAATTGCCTCATTATGATAATTTCTACTCCATACAAAAATTCGAAACAACTCAAACCTAATTCAGAACGAAAATCCAAAATTAGCACTATAAACACACATTAATCCGTAAAATAAAACAATATATAATGCTGCAGATGAGGAGAATGGAAAATATATGTAAAGATTATGTACCTGTGTCTCTGGCAAAGGAAGATTATCCGACATTGCTAAAGAGATGTTTCTGCTATCCCAATTTTCTGTGGAGTAAGGATCATATGTAGGGTTGTCGAGAATTACTATATGATATCATGCAATTATTATTCTTCATACTTCATATATTATCAGTTATTTCACTATGCAAAACAATCATCATATTTATTTCCTCTTAAAACAGGGAAGAACTATGATAACGGGTTGTTCACCTCATTATTAGTCCTTATAATAAAATTAAGTTCATATAATTTCATATAAAGTTCAGATAAATTAAGGTTTGATAAGAACTAATAGGTTTAGATAAAGTCTAATAAGGACTAATAAGGTTTAATAAGTTCAGACAAGTTCAAAATAAGTTCAGATTAATACTTAAAAATAAAAATAAGTTGAATAGAACATACCCAAGTATAAGTTGAATAAAACAGGCTCAATATCATAATATCATCTCTAACAAAACCCCTCTATCAATTGACTTGACTCATGCTTCTAAACTTTCTTAGTGTCACTTCGGGCTAGCACAACCTGATAAGGGATAACCCGAACTGAACCTAATATGAATTTTTTGGGTTTCGGGTGAGATTCTCGAGCCGAAAAAAAATGGATTGACCCAACCTGACTTGAAACCTCAACGACAACGGGTTAGGTTTACGTTGACTTTTTGAACCCGAAAATAATTTAGATATTGGGTTAGGTTCGGGGTTGGGTCAACCTGAAATTGACCCGACTTTTATAACTTATTTCACCTATTTTTAATTATAAAATTGTATTGGGCCAAGGCCATTTCTTAATCTGAAGCACGTGGCAAATTCATGATTTTGAAGTTTTAATCTTTGATTTAATTGGCATTTGAAGTTACGATTTGCAATACTTTAATTTTATAATGTATAATTATTGCAATTATAAATTACAAATCAGGTCATATGGGTTGGTTTCGGTTATGGTTTTTTTAAATGCAATATTTAATCATGAGCATTGCATACTAAACCACAGATGTTGTATACTAAAACGAACATATCAATCTTAATAATCATTAATCTAGATGTTTGAATTTATATTCCAAGTTACAACACAACCAACCACCTTGAAATATTGGACAAGATATTGGAAAGAGTTATACCAGAGAGATATCAATTAGCCATCAAAACACCTTGAATAAGGTAGAGAAAGTAAGAACAGATTACATTATCTTGTAGCTTAATATAATAACTAATGATTACCTAAATAATAACAAAGGTCGAGAACAAACTAATCAAATACATATGGTTTGTGTAAACTTAGTAGCCCATAATTCAGACTATGCATCAAACTACACCATCTCCCTAATTTTCTTGCTATAAGGGTCTTAAAACGGAGCTCGTTTCGGAATCTTTGATCCATATAACCAGGAAACCATCACCCGTATAGCACAATCATCATCTCCACTAATATAATCAACTGCATAACCAAAGTGGCATGGTGTAAACTCCACCTTTCCTTGAGCAACTCTAAGATGAGAAGTACTATCCCACAAGTCTGCTTGAATTACCAACATACTAGACGCTGGCACAGCAATGATGTTTCTAGATAATTGAACTTTCTTCCAACGCTGAACCTTCATTGATTCTAGATATCTACGCTTTATAAGTGTTGTTTTACAGTAATCCTTGATACTAGAATCATTGTTCCTTTCAAAATGACCATACGTAGCAGAAATAGTCCCACAAACATTGTATTCAACAACGGTAGGATCAGCATTAACATCAATAACTTCAATTTGAACCCATGCTTGTACAGCATGTGAAAGGATGGCATAATACAATGTCACACAACAACCATCAGGACCTTCAAAAACTGCAGATAATGGTTGGTTATACCCAGCCGATTGATACTTGCAATCAGCTTCGGATGATAACATATCAGTCCGATCACAAAAGTCCTTCAAAAACGAGGCTCGAGTTATGTGGGCAACTTCAGGTTCCATAACATCCCATGATAGTTGCCATTTACAAAGCGGAACATCCTCCAAATCACCACATAACCGTAGATCAATATTAAGAGCAAAACCAATAACAACGTGGATAGAGCGATTTGGACCTTCTAACGATATACTAGTAGAATTAGCACGTATGTGCTCCGGATTTCCACGCTCTCTATGATACAATGTCATAGGGTTTCCCAAATCAGTAACTCCAATTTTACCATATAATTCTCCCTGTCTCTCTATGTCGTCATCGAATTTGTCGATGCAAAGTTGGAACACCTCAACTAGGATTGCTGTATGAACATGTCCTATTTGTGTCACGTACTTCTTCATTGGTGGATAAGTATGTACTTCGGTTCTATCAATCTCCTCCAAAGAAAATTCATCACTTGTTCTTGGTTTTGATTTTGAAGGTTTGCTAAATAATGATGGCATACTTATGTGGTTGACACCAAAGGACTCCTGCTGAGAATTCACTACTATTTTTAAGTTCATTACTATCCCAAGTAATAGTGAATTGCCAAAAAGAGAAACATTGCAACTAATAAAAACGGAGGAAGTACTTCATTACTATCTAAAATCATACAATTATCCTTTGTTAAAATTATCACTATGCAAAAACAAACAAACAAACATATTAACATACTCATGCTCTAAAACATGTACTTCCTCCATTTTTTTACATGTTACACTTTGACATGTTACACTATCTACAAATTTTACTTTGACAATTGTAATTTATACGTGAATGAAATATAGTAATGTGGGATCTTGTTGGATTCATCCTAATATGTATTTTTTTAATATATACTTTTTATAATTTTTACAAATACAAAATTAGATATATATATACTTCCTCTGATTTTTTAGTTGCTACATTTGTCTTTTCACATTTACCGAGATACTTATTTGAACGTTAATATCTGGAATCATCGCATTGAGACGAATCTAACAAGACTCTACTTGACTATGTTTTCTCTTATATAATGGTGCGAGATTACTTAACAAAGTTGGTTGATGAATAGTCTTAAAAAAGCACATGTTGCAATAAAAAAAAAAAAGGTAGTATCTCCTCTAAGTTTTGCGTTGGCATACGTGGAAAGTGGAAGTCTCAACATGTAAAAAAAAAAAAAAAGAGAAAGTATTAAAACAATTGCATAACTTTGAATTGCAAAACAATAAAAACAATTGCATAAGTGCAAACAACAAAATTCTAAATTTTTAGTCAGATATGTAAGTGTAAACCACAAAATTTAAATCTTTTAAAACATAGAAGAGTAAAAGTAATTTTAGACAAACCTTCGATTTATTGGAATCGTCGAAAAAATTGGTTAATTTCGTTCCTCTCACTCTTCTATCTGCGAAAAATAACTTGAATTGATGGGGGAAATACGAAATTGAATTTTTTAGACAGGAAAATGGAATGGATGAATATGAATGTGGACTGTAGAGTGTCGAGAGTGATGGAATTTCCCTTGTAATTGCTTCGCAGGTTTGGCGCAAATTATTCTATACTCGGAATTTGGAGGGTTAGGGACTAGGGTTAAATAAACTTGATTCAAATACCCAATGCATGCTTCATGTTATAAAAATTGGTGCAATAATCATAATATATTTACATTAAAATTTAAAACAAATTAAAGGACACTTCAGTAAAGCTGATCAAAGTTAGTTCGACTAAGCCCGACCCGAAAAATTCCCGGCCTTGGACAGATTTTTGGGCCCAATTTTTCGATTGCGATCGAGTTTTGGAAAACCTAAAAATGATTTTTTTTTGTTCAAATTTGGACACGGCCCGATTTTGGATTGAAAAAGAGAGCTTTGGGCACAAAAATTGGCCCGACCCAACAACTGGACAATTTCTTATTACGTTTTGTCAGTTTGGGCTACCATCTATACTAATATTCCTTCCGTTCTGAAATAAGTGAAACATTTATCTCTTTTATGTGAGAGCTTTTTGAGAGAAATGTTTCACTTATTTCAGAACAGAAGAAGTATATTAAAAGGTGTTCCTAAGAAATTTTGTGTGCCATGTGGCACTCTCTTCTAAGCCTCTAGGAGCAACTCCAATAGTAGGGCATGTTCTCTTCGGCATAAAACAACTGAACTGAACTGAATTAAATTATAACTAATTAATAGTAATGATAATAATTTAGGAACTGAACTGAACTGAGCTGAACTGAACTGAAAATAAGCTGGGGAAAACAGGCCCGTAGAGCAAAATGGAAGTTGGCTTAGAGTGCCACCTAGGTTTTTCAAACTAATTCAATTTTAAGCCAAAACTCCCACAATGGTTAGCCAATATACTTGTTGCTTGAGTAGGTCCCACTTGTCAATCAACTTTTGTATTTTATTTTTTAGACAATCCCCACTTACTATATATTAATTAGAACCAAAATTCCCACATGGACCCACAACTTTAGCTTAAGCAAAATGGCTTAGTTAACCTACATTGGCTAGCAAATGAAATTTCAGCTACTTACTCCAATGGTTGGCTAATTGCTTAACTTTTTTTTCATTTGCTAGCAAGTCTTTAAATACACCATTGGAGTTGCTCTAATGAAAATGCTTTATTTCCAAGTCAAACCCTCAACAAAAAAAATAATGGTATCGAACATATGACCTTTGCAATGAAAAGTGAAAGTTTAACCATATCCAACATAACACCATTGTTAAATATTTCAAAATAAAATATCATAGGGTCTTATAATTATATCTCATTAAAAGATTTGCACAAGTAGTTAGATACCTAACCTTTTTATGATAATAACAAGAGATTATTGTAGACATAAACTCTTACTCCAATTCCTTGTAGAAAGTTGAGCTATTACTTTCATCCCCAAATTTTTAAGGGTTTATTTTTCAAAATATCATGTTATTACGACAATTATTCCTCACTTGACAAAAAGTTACGAAAAGTAACAACCTGGGGTATCGTCCGGGACACTCACTAGTTTTCAGGTAAAAATAGTCCCGTCTAATCAAAATAATTGGTTAGGTCAAAGTTTCAGAAAAATAAAGTAAATATGTGCCCGCCTAGCCCGTACTCAGAAACAACTCGGCATCACAACCATTTGGGAAGAGGTAAGAGGACCAAGAAACCCTCGACAATCCGAGGTGGTAGTGTGGCCACACAAGAGAATGTGGACCAATTCGAAAACCGGGCTCCAGGTCGATCCGTGGGAGGTAGGAAACGAGGAGGTCTTGTCAATGCTCCTAGCGAAACCAAACATGCCTAGGGGAATGAATATTTTATTTTGGAATGTGCGGGGGATCGCGAGACTGTCCTTCAAGCCCAATTTTCGCCCGTTGGTGCAAGAACATAACCCGGCCTTCGTCATTCTTGTGGAAACATGGGTGGGTCGGGAGAAACCTGCCGAGATCATTAGGGGGTTGGGGTTTGATGCATGGCATTTCGTGGAACCACATGGCTTCGTGGGAGGCATCCTCCTCTTATGGAAGTCATATTTGCTTGACTTTCAAGTCATAGGAGAGGGGATGCAAGGAGTGTATGGTGTTATTGAGGTACTTTCAAACCATTCTTCATTTATTTTATCGTCAATATATGCTAGTACTAAGTTATGAAAAAGAAAGGAATTGTGGCAGGATTTAAAAAGTTTTGCTTCTTGTATGAATAAACCGTGGCTAGTAGTGGGGGATTTTAATGAAGTTACATCTCAGAATGATAAGTTGGGGGGGCGTCCTATATGTAGGTCTAGAACTGAATTGTATGGGAATACTATGAATGAATGTAATCTGGTGGATATGGGTTTTAATGGTCCTAAATTTACATGGTCGAACAAAAGAAAGAGAAATCCTATTTTTCAAAGAATAGATAGAGGATGGGCAAACCCAGATTGGCTAACTATGTTTCCTAATGCGAGTTTATGGCACCTTCCGAGAATAACATCTGACCATTGCCCCTTGCTTATAAAAACAGATAATAATAGACCTAGTATTAGTGGCCTTAAGCCGTTTAGGTTCGAGCCTATGTGGCTTTTGCATGAAAATTTCTTTGATGTGGTAACCCAAAATTGACCGGAGCATGTGGATATCCAAACTAACTTAAGAAACTTGGGCAACACGTTAATGCTTTGGAATAAAAATATTTTCGGCAATGTTTATCAAAGAAAGAAAAAAAAGCGTTGTCCAGACTAAGTGGTGTTCAAACCTACCTCCAATGTAATCCTTACTCCTACTTCCATCAAAATCTTGAAAAGGACTTGCAAAATGAGTTGACCCAAATCCCAGAACAAGAAGAGTGGCTTTGGAGAGTAAAGAGTAGGATGGAAAGATTAGGGGAGGGGGAGAGAAACACTAGGTTTTTCCATAGGAGTGTTGTGATTAAATTCAATGCATCTAGGATTCTTTGCCTTAGAGATGATGTTGGGAATCAGATAAACTGTGGTGAGGGTATACAGAGTCTCATTCTTAAGTTCTATAAAGACCTGTATTCTACTGATCAAACTCAATGCCCTAGGGAGTACTTGAACCAGGAAATTCTCACCTCGGAAGGGTTTGTACCCTATGTCCAGGAGATTCGTAAGGCGTTATTTAGCATGAAACCGCTTAAGGCCCCCGGACCAGATGGGTTTCACCCTATCTTCTTTCAAAAGACCTGGCACATCATTGGAAATGACTTGTGTCAGGAAGTACAAGAATGGTTTAGAAAGAAAAGTATCCCGGAAACCCTCTGTAAGGCTCTTATATGTCTTATACCTAAGCAAAGAATCCCCGAAACCGTTAAACAGTTTCGCCCTATCAGTTTGTGTAACACACTATACAAGTTGGTTACCAAAGTCATGGTCAATTGCTTGAAACCATGCATCCCTGAGTGGATCTCAAAAAATCAAAATAGCTTTATAAAGGGTCGAGGGCCTGAGATTAACCTTGTTATAGCCTCTGAAATTTTACACTCTATGCATCTGAAAAAAGGGAAGTGGGGGTGGTTTGTGCTAAAAATTGACCTAGAGAAAGCCTATGCCAGAGTAGAATGGAACTTTGTGAGGAAATGTCTTAGCACGCATAATCTGGATTCTGGACCTAGCCTCTATAGAGTTGATTACGGATTGTGTGTCGAAGGCTTCGTCGGCTATTCTTGTTAATGGGACTAAAACAGATTCCTTTCTTCACTCTAGGGGGCTCTGTCAGGGGGACCCTATGTCCCCTTACCTGTTTAATATCTGTTTGGAAGCACTTTCGCAGGGTATCCAAAGAGCGAGTGATGAGGGTATGTGGACCCCTTTTTGGGTGGGAAAGCGGAAAGTCCCAATTTTTCACTTGTTGTTCGCAGATGATCTCTTATTATTTGTAAGGGTGGATGAGACAACTGCTTTCGCAGTTCGTAGAGTGTTAGAGGAATTTTGTGCTGTGTCGGATCAAAGGATTAATGAGAGCAAGAGTAAGCTTATTTTCTCAAAATATACCCCTAGTGACCATAAGGAGCTGTTTCAAGATACACTTTCTATTTCCGAATCTGAGAACCTAGGCTTGTATCTTGGCCTTCCTATCTCCCATAAGCGCCCCTCTCGCTCCCAAGTTCAGTTCGTTGTTGATAAGGTGAGAAATAGACTAGAAATTTGGAAAACGAGCTACCTCTCTAAAGCAAGGAGGTTGTGTCTCATTTCTTCCACGCTCTCTACCATCCCTGCATACTATATGCAGGCTTCCATGCTTCCTGCCTCTACCCTAGCGGACCTCGATAGGATTTGTAATTATTTCTTATGGGGGGAGGAGAAGGAGAAAAAGAAAATTCACCTGGTCAGTCGTGAAACAACCTTCCTACCTAAGGATGAGGGGGGTTTGGGGATTAGATGCCAGAGACTTATGAATGTGGCCTATATGGCTAAGTTGGAGTGGAAGCTTGCTCAGGATAAGTTTACTCTGGCTCAGGATTGTATCCACTCCAAGTACTTACATAATGGCAGAGTCACTAAGTTTAGGAATGGGTTAGTGGTTTGGAAAAATATAGGGAAAGGTTGGGAGCTCATGCAGAACAATATGGAATGGGTTTTGGGAAATGGGTTAGAAATACATTTTTGGGATGAGAATTGGCTCCTAATTGGCCCGATTAGGGGGTTTATTTATGGGCCGATGAACAATGAGGAGGGTGGGCTCAAAATAGTGGACTTATGTTTGGATGGGGAGTGGAAGTTGCAGCGCCTATCCTTTTGCCTTCCATCGAGCAATGTAGATAGGATTTTGAGTATATCTCCGCCACATATATCTGCTAAGAAAGACCTCCTTGCTCCAAAATTTGTCACATCTAAGGGGTTTTCTCTCACGCAAGCCTATCAGGCCCAACTCCCGTGTAATATTGGACATATGAATATGTCTTGGATTTGGAAAGGTTCTATGGAGCCAAAAATAAAATTTTTTGTGTGGCTAGCTTGGCGAGATCGCCTCCCTCATATGCACTTGCTTGCTATTAGGAAAATCATTTCACATTCTCCCCTGTGCCCCCGTTGCAAGATGGGCCTTGAAAACGCTACACATCTGTTTCAAGAGTGTCACTACTCTGTTGCAGTTTGGGCAAAGACAAAAGTTCAAATTTCTCTTGATCTCCCCCTACCCGCTTGGCTTCAGTACAACCTAACTAGTAAACATGGGTTTGGCAATCTTAATTGGAGGGAAGTCTTCCCGTATATATGTCATGAAATTTGGAAATACAGAAATGAATGTGTGTTTAGAAGCTCTTCCCCCGCTACACCCCAACAAATTATTTATCGGGCTAGAAAGTGTGCCGTAGACTTTGATAATGTTTGTAAGAGTCATAATATCAATCCGGGTACTGTTGCAAATCCGCCCAACCTTGCTAATCCTCTATTCGATTTTATTGTGCATGTGGATGCCTCTTTTTTAAATGTTCACTCATGTGTGGGTTTGGGGGGTGCTGCTCGTAATTATAGGGGTGAATGGATTGGGGGTTTTTGTAAAAAAAGTTTTGCTTGTGACGCCACGGCCGCCGAGCTCCTCGCCATACAGGAGGGATTACAAATGGTGAAGAATTATAATGCCAGGAATGGGATTGTTTATACAGATTGCAAGAGTGCAACCCAACTTATTCTTTGCGAGACTAATAATGAGAAATACCACTCTGTGCTTCTTAATTGCAGGGGGCTGCTTCAGGGTCTCCATGATGTCAAACTAGAGTTCTGTGAGAGGAAGTATAACCAATTGGCAGATGGCATAGTCAAGATATGTAGAACTTCGGATATGGCTTGTAATGTAGCTAGGGCTTTCCCCACCCCCCTAGTTATTGTATAACTCAACTAATTGAGGATTGTAATGAACTTTTTTAAGATATGATGATGCTTTGTTTACCCACCAAAAAAAAAAAAGTAAAGAGAAGATGCCTTTCATTTCAATCCCTATAATATACCTATATTTTTCCTTCTTTTCGGATATATGGCAGAAGGTGCATGCTAGTTGTTCAAGTGCTACGATTGAACAGTAAAATGTAATGAACTCTTCTGTCTTATATGGTGAAAAGCAGTCAAGAAGAGAGCGAGACGCAATGACATTATGAGCACATGATGCAACTATGCAAGTGAGGCTCATATCATTATCAAGCTATTAGTTATTAGCTGTTGGATTTAGCTCATACAGTAGAACATGATGGAGATCAAGTGCTACATGTATAGAGTCCTTGAATTTTAGTTGGGAGATCATTTAGACATTAGCATCTTATAAAAAGTTAAGTGGTTGGGCTTTGATGTCTAGCCTAATATAGTAATATTTTCCCTAGAGATATAGATTATTTATTTTCTTCGATGTAGATATTTAACTATCAATGAATAATTTATTTATTTTCAGTAAAATTATATAAGTTGATCATATAATTAAAATACACATTGCAATGAATTCAACGCACGTCTTATATGATATGTTTTGATAGTTACAGCAGTCAAAATACATACATCATGTAACCATTTAAAAAACCGACAACATTATTCATAAGTAATTAAAAATCAAGATTAGATTATGTCTACGATACTAAAGCATGTGATATAATATCTTTGCCACATAGGAGAAGTAAGACATGCAAATATTTGTTGGAGAATTTAGGATCATCGGTTATTTGTCATTAAGCAAGCAGAAGAAGTACACACAACATATACATTTGTTAGTTTATAGGATTAATACTTACAATGGAAAATTACTTTGAATCATCAGTTTGAGATCATTCAGAATTAACATAACATAACATGGAGATATTTTAAAAAGATGATAAATATTTATTTTACCAACAGCAAAAAAAAAAACTATTTTCTAACATCTCTAATATTAAGCTTCTAATTGTTGTTGATGTATTCCTAGTGAATTTCATGAACATGACACTAATAAAAATGACCTACTAGTAGTGTTATGTAAAAGCCTAAAAGGTAACATCTTGCATGAATCAAACTTATAATACTAAATCATAGCCAATAAGGTAATTTTCTATTTTAAAGTAAAAATAATGTATCACAGCAAAATCTTCGCAAACTTGTATAACTTACTTATCAAAAGATATTAAAGAAATTGCCTCGCCTAAGAGCACCCTTATTGGATAAAGCCAAAAAAATTATGAATAACTTTTATTTTTTATTAAGCAATTTTTAAAAGTATGTGGGCATATTTGATCATGAAAATTGGGACAACCATGATTAAACTCACACGTCACAACAGATTAAGTGATACAAGAAGAGAAGTAAAAATAAGTCGTAAAAGTTTGTAAAATTTGACCACTAAAAGCACATATGTATATACTACTATTTAAAAACAGAAGAAATATATCTTACATACTAGGTTGCATAGAAACAGGTATGAATATGGGTACGAGTACGGGGACCGAAAAACGAAGAGATTTCAAATTTTAGGAATGGGTACGCGTACCATACGAATACGTATCGTATCGGGTAAGGAGAAGAAGAACTCATCCTACATACTACTCGATTATGATTGAGGTCATGAACAACTCGTTAAATATGGGCCCGGTCGCACCCATCACAAAAGAGAGCCCATCCACAGTGAGTCGAAAAGAGGTTTCACCTTACAACCATATGGCAATAAGGGGATTAACCCCTTTGCATTATAAAGTGAACTCATCTCTCTTTTTTTATCAATGTGGGACACTCACATGTGTTGTACGCTATACATCATAGCTTCAACAACAACTTAATTAAAGAACTATGAATAATTAATTCTCAGATGTCAGCACATGCGTGACCATTGGGCACAATTCCCATTTGTTTTTTTGTTTATATAAAAAGAATGATTATACTAATGTACAAGATGAGGGTCTCTTTTATTGACCGAGACATTATTGGACCCTTTATATATGGACAGAGCATAAATAACTAAAAAGAAAAATATAAACACAGATTAAGGAAAAATAAAGAGAGAAAGATAAGAAAAAAATGGGAAATGATGAATATTTTCCTTTGTTTGAGACGAAGCAAGCAAAGGGAAGATTGATTTATAGAGTTTTTGCAACTTCTATTTTTGTTGCAATATGTATGATATGGATTTATAGAACTACTTTTATGCCCAAGAAAGTTGAAGAAGGAAGATGGGGTTGGATAGCATTGTTTATGGCTGAGATTTGGTTTAGTTTTTACTGGTTTCTCACTCAAGTTCTTCGTTGGGATTGCATCTATCGTTATTCTTTCAAAGATAGACTCACCAAGAGGTAACTTTTCAAGCTCAAATCTCTTCATTTTCTTATGTTTTTGTCAGTTTGGGGTACGATTTCCATGTCAAAGTAGTTCCCGTCTAATAAAAGATATTGGTTGGGTCAAAGTTTCGAAAAAATAAGGTAGAGAGAACTAGAAGACGCCTACAATGAAAGTAAAAAAATTATATATACCCGGTTCATACTAAATCTAGTGTGGACCTAATACTAGTATATGTAGGGTGTGTTCGGTAATAGCTTTGAAGTAGCTTTTAATGTTTGGATTAAGTCAAAACTCTAATAATGGTGAAAAGTTGTGTTTGGTGAAGTAGTGTTTGAAGTAGCTTTTGGTGTTTGACCTAGTGTTTTGGAAAAGTTATAAATATTAGCTTTCAATGTAGAGGTAGTTTTTGGAGTAGCTTTTGAAAATTGAATATAGTTTATTTTTGTTATTTTTTAAAACTAACAACTAGTTTTAACAAACACTCATTATCAAAAAAGCTATTTTTATAGTCATACTCTACAACTAATATTTGAAAGTTAACCGCTGATAGCTACTTCTACAGCTAACAGCTATCGCAACAACTACTTTTGTCGAACATGCCCGTAATCTATAAAAAAAAATGTTACTATGTCAAAAAACAATAGATATAAAAGAAGAGTATCTATAAATTCTAATGAGTGATTGGGCGAGAAAAAAACTTAGGTAAGAAAGGGTAGAGTATGAAAAAACCTGTCACTATGTTATATAATGGTAGATTAGCGTAACTTTTGAACATAAAAGTTGACTATGGAAAAAAAGTCACTACTCACTATGTCAAATACTCACATGAGTGCTTGGTACGTACTAATATTAGTGTGGACTAGGTCTACGCAATGAAAAGATGGACGAAATTTTCAAATATTGGCTAAATTGTATACTTGGCCTTTCCTTTATGATCTTTAAAATTTGGTCCTTCGAAAATTAAATTCGGGTTCAAACCTCCTATTTATAGTGATAGTATTGACCAAGTTTCGGTCTTTTTGTTAATATTGTTGCTTAATTGATTTTTCACAAGGTATGAAAATGAGTTGCCTAAAGTGGACATATTTGTATGCACCGCGGACCCAGTGATAGAGCCACCAATACTGGTGATCAACACCGTTTTATCCGTCATGGCCTACGACTGCCCGCCGGAAAAGCTCAGCATCTACTTATCCGATGATGGTGGCTCAATATTGACATTTTATGCTCTTTTTGAGGCCTCCCAATTCTCTAAGAAATGGCTGCCCTACTGCAAGAAATATAATGTTGAGCCAAGGTCCCCTGATGCTTATTTTAAATCAATGCCTAAGCCTGCTGGTGCTACTCATTCTACCCATTTGGCATCTATAAAGGTGAAAAATCCAATTCGTGCTATAGTACATGTGAAATTTGTTAAATAAAGTATATATTAATATGTAGTCTGCATGATTAGTTATTCAGCTGAGTACATTTATCAAACGACACGTATGAAAATAGGAATATGCAAGGGCAAATATGTCTTGGGTACTACTCCCACCAGACTTTTACCATTTACACTAGATGACGTCCATATTGCTATCCTTTTGTATGGTGCATATCGTTATAAATAACATCAAAAAATCAAGGAAGCAACATTTTTAACATAAGATTGCAATGATTAGTTATAAATCTGACATAACCTTGGAAATTTTACTGACTTGCAAATATTGTTTTGTTTTTCTCATGCAAATGAAAGAAATTGTATGATGAAATGCGCAACAGAGTTGAGACCGCAACAAATCTGTGCCAGATTCCAGAAGAAGTACGTGCTCAGCATAGAGGATTTTCCAAATGGGATGACACCTATACTTCTAAACGTGATCATGATACCATTCTTCAGGTTAATTAGCTTCCTAAATCCAACATTTACTCCCTAAAATTCTTAATTGGCAACATCTTATCTTAAGATATAATTGTTTTTATATAGGTAATCTTTAACGTGTACATAATAAAGTAGTGTGAGACCGCTTTACCTAGAACTTTTACATTTTTAGTAAAATTGGCATAGAATATGCATGATATAAACAAAGTGACAATATTTGCACATATATATAATTTATCAATCTATTTGATATTTGTGCGCGTAGATATTAATTGATGGAAGGAATAAAGGGGAAATAGATGATGAAGGTCACCAATTCCCTACACTTGTTTATTTAGCTCGGGAGAAGAGGCCTCAATACTCCCATAACTTCAAAGCTGGAGCTATGAATTCATTGGTAATTTTCTCTTCTACATATACTACTCACTTGTAGACCTTGCAATATTGACACATTAGATTACACAATCCACGTTACTTGGACCAAACAAGCATCTGCATTGTATGTACCGAAATACATGACTTATATATATATATATATATATATATATATATATATATATATATATATATATATATATATATATATATATATATATATATATATATATATATATATATATATATATATATATATATATATATATATATATATATATATATACTTTTATGGATATGGTTAAGTCATGTATTTCGGTACTTATATATATATATATATATAATAGAAATTGAATGATTTATTATACTAAAATTAATTGACAACATATATACGCGAATACGCCTTATCTTATTAGATGTCGAATTGTATGACTCATCACTCGAGTAGTATGACCTAAGGTCAATATGGATAATTTGTTTTCCATTTCTATCATATTCACTGATGTATCATGCCAAATATGTTTAGTCAGGGGGAGCAACCAGAAAATCATCTTAAGGGTAACAATAGAAATATTATGAATTTTTAGGGGGGGAGGGGATCAAGTATAATTTTCATGAGATAGGGGTGCTTAATACACCTAATCACCTATATATGTGCAAATTACCACCTAATTAATCATTATCTTATAAATATTTCTTGGGACATACATCTTGTGCAGCTAAGAGTGTCATCAGAAATAAGCAATGGACTCATAATCCTCAACGTCGATTGTGATATGTATTCCAATAACTCACAGTCCATCCAGGATGCACTTTGTTTCTTCATGGATGAGAAGAAGAGCCAAGACGTTGGTTTTGTGCAATTTCCTCAAAATTTTTGGAATACTACCAAAAATGATATATATGGTTCTTCCCTTCAAACCATCAGCAATGTAAGTAGTATATTATTAATAGTTCATACTTCCTATGTTTTTTAAAGGTGGCGACATTTTGACTTTTGTACCATTCATGTATCTACTTTAAACCGTAAATTTTTGTCTAAAACAGCTAGATTAGATATATAAGATGTTATTAGATTTGTCTTATAGCAACTTTCGATAATTTAAAGTTTTAAACTAATAGATGATTAAAGATATTGATGGTTAAAGTTACGCCTTTGCAAGCATGTAAATCATTTCTAAAACGGAGGAACGTAATTTCCTAGATTGAGCAAGTTTGTTTAGGTTCATGCATTTTATGCACTTTTCTTAAACTGTTTTTTTTTTCCTGTCAATGAAGGTGGAATTCCATGGTTTGGATGGCTTAGGAGGTCCACTTTATGTTGGAACTGGCTGCTTTCATCAAAGAGAAATATTATGTGGGAGAAAATACTCTAAGGAATACAAGATTGATTGGAAGAATCAAAATGCTGTGAATGTGGAACGAACAATTGATGAGTTGGAAGAGAGAGCCAAATTACTTGCTAGCTGCACATATGAGCTAAACTCTCAATGGGGAAAAGAGGTATGCACTTAATAATTGTAACTCTCCATGTTGTTGGATCGGATCACTTAGCGGAATGGTCATAATTTGAAGGAAAATCTTTGTCCACCCATTGAGTATAACCCACCCACTAGAGATAGACATTAATAATTAGTGGGATACAACTCAGCAGAGTTAATTATATTTTAATTGTCTATTTCTAGTGGGTATTCTACCCAAGTGGGTAGATGTATCAATCTCCCAATTCAAACGCCTAGGCTATTAGCCCAGTTTAAACTAGCCAATTTTCGAAAAATGGCCCTAATGGATCAACTTGTTAAATGATATGCATTAAACATTTGTTATTGTGTTTAAAAAATTTACCTTATGTTTATCCAACATAAAACATTTTGGAATTTCAGATGGGACTAAAATACGGGTGTGCGGTCGAAGATGTGATAACAGGATTGGCGATTCAATGTCGAGGATGGAAATCGGTGTATTTGAATCCAAAAAGGAGTGCTTTCTTAGGGTTGGGAGCTACAACTTTGGACGATACACTAGTGCAACATAAAAGATGGAGTGAAGGTGATCTACAAATTATGCTAACTAATTTTCCATTATGGTATGGGTATAAGAAGATCAACCTCGGCCTTCAATTAGGGTATTGTCACTACTGTTTTTGGGCAATCAATTCCCTTGCAACCTTGTGTTATTGTACCATCCCTTCTCTTTACATGCTTGGAGGTATTGCATTATTTCCTCAGGTAATTTTGTTACTTTCTAAAGTATGCAATTTTATGTTAATTACGGTGAAGTCTTATATGAGACAATCGTTTGAATTTTGTTTTCTGAGATGGGGTAACTTTTTCTAATTTAAGAATGAAATTTCAGAGCTTACTTTAAAATTTTATGAAAATATTAGTATGAAAGAGTCTCAACGAAAATTTTCTTATTATAAATAATTACATGTGAGTAACACCAACTGATCGAGTCAAATTGTCTAACATAAACATATGGTGGGACCAAACTAAGTATTAGTTATACAAAAAACATCAAAAGTTTAGCAATATACGCAAAGGTTACCGAGTCCTTTATTATGTGATAACTTTTACTCCCTTCGCTCTTTATTAGTTTACCCGTATTCCTTTTTGGGATGTCCCTTATTAGTTTTTTTTTTTTTTTTTAAGGTAAGATGAAGTCTCTTGCAAGGAAGGGGGGAAATTGGGGATCCATCCTTGCAAGGGGTGAAACTCGATCCCAGGATCTCTGGGATCGGAGGTGATGTCAACACCACTAGGCTATCACCTGCTGCTCATGTCCCTTATTAGTTTACCCATTTCTTTTGTTTCTATTTTTTGAATGGAACCACTAACTTTCCATCACACATACATTCAACTTTAATATAAAATAATAGTTTCTCTTTCTTTCTATGTCCCACAATATTATTTCTCCTAAAACTCTATGCAAAAGGAACGGGTAAACTAATAAAGACCGGAGGGAGTACATTATTGCATAGCTTCTTATGTTTTTTGTATAACTAATGGATGGTCAAACTGTGTGACACAAGAATTTGCGTTCTACTATTCATGTTGACTCTAAGGTACTCTACTGATCAGATTATATACTATTACTTCTCCAGTTATCAAGTCCATGGTTCCTTCCATTTGCATACACCATTATTACAAGCAACACCTACAGCTTAGCAGAATTCCTACACACCGGAGGAACCATTTTAGGCTGGTGGAATGAACAAAGAATGTGGCTCTACAAACGAACATCATCTTATTTTTTCGCCATCATTGACACAATTTTGAAGCTCATAGGATTTTCTGAAATAAAATTTGTGATCACCAACAAGGTGGCTGATGAAGATGTGTCCCAAAGATATGAGAAAGAGATCATGGAATTTGGTGTTCCTTCTCCCATGTTCACCATGTTGACTACTCTTGCATTCATAAATTTGTTTTCTTTTGCAATCCTAATTAAAACTTTGTTGGTAGGGGAAGAGAAAACAAGAATGATTATTGAGAGATTAAACTTGCAAATTTTGCTATGTGGTTTGTTGGTTTTAATCAACATTCCATTGTTTAAAGCTGTTTTTATTAGGGTGGACAAAGGCAAGATGCCTAGTTCAGTGACCATAAAGGCAGTGGTTGTAGCTATTATACTTGTACTTTATTTTTGTCATTAGGGCTTTTAACTTTGTATCTTTGGTTGATAGGAAATAATAAGCCAATGTAAGAAAAAGGATATAAAAGGAAATACATCATTCATGTTTTTTCTTCTTAAAGTTGGTTTTTGTTTCACTTGTAAGTTGTATAATTTATGCCTTAGTACTATTCTCTCTATCCTTAAATAATAAGAGACCACATTTTTATATTTCGACTATCATGCACATTCGGTTCTTTTTTTTTTTTTCTCTTCATTGAAATCTCAAACTTTTGTAACAACTCCTTTAATTATTATAATGTCTTAGCCATTGTTGTTAAAATCTTAATCCGGATCAGATCCTACGATTCTAGGATCCGGAAGGAACTTTTCGATCTCGATCCTACATAGAATCTTAATTTAATTGGATTTTTCGATCCTACCCAACTACCAAAATTCACATGGTAGGATCATACACACGATTCTATGATCCTGCGATTCTATGATCCGATTATATCATAAAATTTCACAAAATAATTCAAAATATTATCTTTCTCCTATTAGCTTTTGGTCACATGTTACTTTAATCTTAAAGTATTGAACTACTATCATCATTTGGGAATGAAAAACGTCATTATTAATGTGCATAAAGTTCTAACATGTGTCTTTTGACCTCATTGTAACATAATTATCACTAATTTAACCTATATTGTAGGATCATACCTGCCGATTCGATCCTACCAACTCTTACGATCCAAAGAGAGTCCCGATCCTGATAACATTGGTCTTAACAGTTTTATAACATCATTGTTTTGATGCTGAATGAGGTGTTCATTCACATCTATTTGGGGTTACGTAGAGGTCTTGATTTACTTATTCTAATGCAATCAACCATTATCATTGTAATGATTTCTTAGTGGTTGCAAGTTGCAACTCTCCATCACTCTCTGATTATACAGTTTTTGCGGAGTAAGAGGGTAGACTTTTATACGATTATTCAATACAAATTACTAAAACTAAACCTGAACCATATATAGTGTACCCTACCCTGGAAATTAATATGATTACTACTAGCTAAATTTGTCTCCTTTTTTATTTATCATGTGTGCAGAAGGGTTATCTGCGCTTCCCAGAGATGCTGAACAAAAGAAGGAAATACATGGAGTGAAGATAGGAAGAAATGTGGAGCCAATTAGTCATCTATTTTTTTGCAGATGACAGTTTGTTGTTCATCCGAGCAAATGATGAAGAAGTGGAAAAAGTGCTAGAAATTCTCACTACTTATGAAGCTGCTTCTGGTCAGAAACTGAATATGGATAAATCCGAAGTCTCTTTTAGCCGAAACATTGAACTTGCAAAGAAAGATATGCTTCAAATGAAGTTATCGTTTAAGGCAGTTGAAGAGCATGACAAATATCTTGGGCTACCTACTTATATAGGAAGCTCGAAAAAAAGGGTTTTCCAAATTATTCAAGATCGTGTCTGGAAGAAGCTAAAAGGGTGGAAGGAGAAATTCTTATCTTATGCCGGAAGAGAAGTTCTGATCAAATCTATAGCACAAGCAATTCCAACCTATGCAATGCAGTGTTTTGCAATTCCTATAAACATTCTCAAAGCAATATAGAGAGTGTTTATAGGAGTTTCTTTTGGGGGCAGAAGGGAGAAGAGAAGAAGATAGCTTGGGTGGCTTGGGAGAAGATGTACAAATCAAAGAAAGAGGGGGGTATGGGGTTCCGCAATATGCAAGTTTTTAATAAGGCATTGCTCGCTAAACAAGCCTGGAGAGTAATGACAAACGAAGATTCGTTGATGGCAAAGGTATTGAAGGGCAAGTATTTCCCAAAGACATCCTTCATAGAAGCAAAGGTGCCACCTAATGCTAGCTTCACATGGCGATCCATTATGTCGGCAAGTGACGTTGTAGGCAAGGGTGCTAGGCGTGTCATTGGTGATGGGATGACAACAAGTATATGGGAGGACCCTTGGGTCCCAAACTTACCCCACTTTCGAGTTTTCTCTAGGAGAGCCACGGATGATGATAAACCGATGATGGTGCATGATTTGATTGTCAACAAGAGGTGGCAGGAGGAAATCCTAACATCCAATTTTTCGCAATGGGAGGTGGATGAGATCATGAGGATACCGATACCAATGCACACAACGAAGGATTGTTGGACTTGGAGTGGATGTAAAGATGGTGAGTATACTGTGCGAAGCGCGTATTACCTAGCGCTTAGAGAAGAGTCACGGCACACAGTTACAACATCCAACTCTCAAGAAACGTTCGACTGGAAGCAGCTATGGAACGCAACTATCTATCCGAAAGCGAAGCACTTGGTTTGGCGAGCACTTCAAGGAGGACTTGCGGTTCAGAGCCAGCTTGCAAAACAAGGTATGACCATCGATGTAATATGCCCTATGTGTGGTGAGGGGGAGGAAACCATAATCCATTTGTTCCTCAAATGCTCTGAAACAAAGAAGATTTGATATCACTCGCCTCTTCGCCTGGATGCAAATTGCTTTGAGGTAAACTCCCTGGTGGAGTGGTGTATTTTGCTTCGAAAGAATCAAAAAGAAGTTGAGTGGTGGGAGATTTTTTGGAGTTTGCTGTGGAGTATTTGGTGCAGGAGGAATAAGTGGGTTTTTGAAGGAAATAAACAGGAGGTGTTAGAGCTGATTCACAAAACTTTAGGGAGGGTTGCTAAATTTGGGGAGGCAAATGTTGTGGGCCGAAGTATGCAGGAACTTACGGAGGAAAGCAGATGGAAACCTCCACCTGTAGGGGCTATTAAAATCAACTCGGATGCTGCGATTTACCCCAACAAATGTGTGGGCTTGGGGGGTTGCAAGGGATAATGAAGGTGATGTTGTGGTAGCCACTTGTAACATGATGAAGGGAAGCTTTGAAGTAGAGGTTGCTGAAGCGCTTGCTTTGCGCCATGCTATGCTGATCACTATGGAGTCAGTCTTCAGAAACCTCATTCTCGAGACGGATAATATGAAGTTTTTCTCCTCTATCTCTAAAGGAAAAGTCACTCCTTCCTCCTTTGGTATGATTGTAAGAGACATCAAAGAACTACCTGAATCTTGTAATACTATTGTCTTTTCTTTTGTAAAGAGAAATGGGAATAGGGTAGCTCACAAGCTTGCTAAAATGAGTGAAAATTTTGTGGGGTTAAGGGTGTGGTTGGAGGAATATCCTCCAGAGATTAGCAATGATGTACTAGCTGATGCTTTGCTTTTGACTTAATAAATCTGTTACTTTCTTGTCAAAAAAAAAAATTGTCTTAATAAACTAGTTGACGAAAACCCAAATATGATATGGTAGTTGTTCCGGTATGGAATAAATGTCTTTGGCGTGAACCGGTATCTCCTCAGTTATGTAAGTCGATTTGATGTCCTGCAAGACAGAACACGTAAACTAACCTCGGGGGTTGATCCGAGGAACGTCCCTCCGATGCCTAAGTCAGTAAAGGGCAAAGCCGGTATATCTCAAGTAGAGTATATTAGTATATGTGAACGTACCTTATGACTCAGATCATGGGGTATTTATAGGAGTCGGCAGTGTCCTTAACAAGGTAGGACACTTCTCCTATTGGTTGGATACATTTCTATCCTCTTCTAATACTTATCTTTAGGCCCATAGGCGCATTTAGTAAGTACTGGATCAATCCAGACCCATTTAGCAATGGCCCAAGTGATTGACACCGGTAAGGTATGTGAATGTAGCCGGCATGGCGTAGATACCGGTATCGGTTTTGACTCGTTCCCAGTCAATGGGATTCCTTTGACTGAGTTGACCGTGACGGTCAATGGCGGCCTAACTGGACCGGTAGGGAACTTGTACAACCCCCATACAGTAGTATTAAACCGAATGACTCATTATATGAATATAACATGAACCAATTGATGAAACTAAACTCGAACCGAATGACCAATTTAATATGAATCACATATTACTTCTACAGTTCTAGTATATAACTATGGACCTGTGGATGTTATCTAGCTTAGACGGTAAAGTCTTATGAAGGTGGTTCCCAGAATATGAGATGAAATCCCATCTCTATCACCGCGCTTAATCGCTCATTAGCACTAAAAGAATAACTATAGACCTAGGGTGACATTAGCTAATTAGGAACCTTTATAGTTTGGAAAATTTGTGAGAAACAACCTTTTATAAGCACTTTTTTGCGAGAAACAGCCTTTTAATTTTTTTTTGGCATTTAACAACCTTAACTGAATTTTATTTGCGAGATCAGACCTCAAGGCTTTTTTCCGACGTTGATTCTCATTTTTAGGCGGTGATCAAGGCATTTTCTATGTGCAATCCTCGAACTTAAAGGTGTTCAATGCCTTGACCAATGCTTGTGATCGAAATTTAATGTCGGAAAATAGCCTTGAGGTCTGATCTCGCAAAACAAATTTTGGTTAAGGTTGTAAAATGCCAAAAAAAAATTAAAAGGTTATTTCTTGCAAAAAGGTGTTTATAAAAGGATGTTTTTCACAAATTGACTTTTGTAGCATTCTCTTATCCTGAAATTTGTAAAGAACAAAAGTCGAAACATGTTTATCCTCCAAAATTCCAAGGCCACACAATCTTTTATACAACTCGAATGCGACAAATTATTTTGTCATGTAGTATAGCTATTTTCTAGACATCATAAGATATTTTTCTCTCAAAGTGGCAATTTTTCATAAAAGGTAACCAACTTAATTTGTTAAGGGAGAGGTAAAGAGGGATGAGAGAGATGGAAAAAGAAGGATATGTTCCTCTGTTTGAAACCAAGCAATATAATGGAAGATTATTATACAGGCTTTTTGCAGTGTCTATTTTTGTGGCAATATTTATGTTATGGGTTTATAGAGTTACTCAAATGCCACAAAAAGGTGAAAAAGGAAGATGGGCTTGGATTGGTTTATTTGGTGCTGAACTTTGGTTTAGTCTTTATTGGTTTCTTACTCAAGTTCTTCGTTGGAACCTTGTCTATCGCCATACCTTCAAAGATCGACTTTCAATAAGGTAAATCATTTCTAACTCCCTACTTTGTCTCGACTCTCGAGTAAATACGTATGCCTAACATCTTGCGCGTTTGGTGCTTGAGAGTATAGTTGGATATGGGAACCCATACTCCAAATACCATACTTGGCAAGATTATTCGAACCCAATAAAACAATAATGTAAGATAAGAGTCTTGCCAATCGACCAAAAATTACTTGGTTAAGTATGCCTAATATCTTAAGTGATACTATTAGGTAGCTAGTGGTGGAGTGGATATCTTTATTGGTAGGGTTGAGTCTATGGTGTGAGTTAGTGATAAAGGGAAACTAATTAATGCTCAATATGTGCCTTGTTAATTGTCATGAAGTGAAAGCGATGAAAATTGAAGAAAATAGTGCAAATAGGAAGTTCCGAACTCAAGATATGGACATATATAGCCTTGAACAATTTCAAACTTTTTAATAAAAAATCAACTAAAAATGGTTAATAACAACTTCTAAGTATATACTTCCTCCGTTCTTTATTAATTACAACATTTTGACTTTCTACTATTTACACTTCACACTTTGACTGTATATGATGATCTATACACAAAGATAAACATAGTCATATGAGATCTTATTTAATTCGTCTCAAAGTATAGTTTTTTAATATATCATTTGCATAATTTTTACAGATACATACTAAAGTTATTTATGGTCAAAATTGTGTCTCGACAAGTGTGAAAATGCAAATGTTGCAATTAAAAAAGAATGAAGAAAGTATATAATATGTCATCTCACATCTGTCATTAGTCCTCATAAGCTTATATTTTGTACAGGTATGAAGATTGCTTGCCCAAGGTGGACATATTTGTATGTACGGCTGACCCAGTAATAGAGCCACCAATAATGGTGATCAACACCATTTTATCAGTGATGGCCTATGATTACCCGCCAGAAAAGCTCAGCATCTATTTATCCGATGACGGCTGCTCAATTTTAACATTCTATGCTCTTTTTGTGGCCTCACATTTCTCTAAACATTGGTTGCCTTACTGTAGAAAATATAATGTACAGCCTAGGTCTCCTGCTGCTTATTTTAGATCCATGCCTAAGCCAGTGGATGCAAATCATTCTAGTGATTTAGCATCTATTAAGGTGAGTTTCAAAACTTAAGTTTACCTATCTATTTCCTTATGGTTCAAGATTAAGGGCGCGTACTATTCACGAGAAAATTAAGTTTCACTAGTGATCATATATTTGATTACTTAAGTCTAATCATGTGTAAACATAAGGTGAAGTTCGGGTTGATTATGTCGAATCATGTTTAATAAATATAGTTCAGATTAGTTCATGTGAAGATAACACTCCCTATATGAGAGAAATGAAAATTTGACCCTAGACAATAAATCACAACTTTTTCATTTTTAATGGTAATATATACTTCGATGTTTTAGGTTTCTTAACCCACAACTTCAATCATTAAGATTCTTGATAATCTACTATACGTATTATTTAAAATTAAGGGACTTTTTTTGAAGAAAGCCATGTATACTTTAATTATTGTATCTAGAATTAATTTAGAAATTTAATCACCAATATTTTAATATTAAAAATCTAATTATTATTTTTGGAGTAGGATTTATATGAAGAAGTGCAAAATCGAATTGAGACATCAACAAAACTCTGTCGAATTCCTGAAGAGGTACACAGTCAACACAAAGGATTTTCACGATGGAAGAGTTCATACACTTCGAAGTATGATCATGACGTTATTCTTCAGGTAAGTACTTGGCTAATTATTTGTTTTTTTGATAGGAGGCTAATCAATTCTTCATACATGATTTAATTGGCCATTTTTTGGGTGTAAATAAGCGCCTAAGTATAGGAACGGGATTCGATCCCAGGTTTTGGGTACCACCCTCACAAGACTTTACTAACTAAGTTAGATGACATCACTTTAGTTACCCAATTAAATCCTACCATAATGCTTAGAATAATTGAGGTGCTATAATTAGGTAGTAGGTAGTCTAGAGATGGGGTAGAAACAATAAGAAGCTAATACAAACCTCTCTTAGGTAAAGTTAAGTAAAAATTTCATTTTATTCTAGGGGTCCCTTTTTTGTCTCTAACTCTATTTTCCCCTAATTAATAGATGAGAAGGCTTATTCATATTAGTTGTTTTAACATGTAGATATTGATTGATGGAAGACATCTAGAGGCAAAAGATGTAGAAGGTTGTACTTTACCTAGCCTTGTTTACTTGGCGCGGGAGAAGAGACCTCAACATTTCCACAACTTCAAGGCCGGAGCTCTAAATGCATTGGTAATAAGTACTTACTTTTATCGCCGTGAATTCATGAGACTTGGTAACTCATGAGTAGTTGTTATTGGCGTCTCATTGTTAACAAGGATATTTTGGTAATTTCATGAGTTAGAGATACCGAAACAGAGGTAAATTGGTATAAATCACAGTACAGTTAAGTTGCTTTTAAAATTTTCACTTTGGTAAATGACTCTTACTTGTTACCAAGTTAAAATTTTGGTATCAACTACCAAAGTAAAAAATTTGGTACCAACTTGACTGCGATATGGTATCAAACTACTATATGCTTTGGTACCTTCAGTCTATGAAATTACCAAATTGCCCTTGTTGCGATGAGTTACGTCATTATTAGTGACCTCATTTGTGCGCTTGTGAATCCATATATACATTTTCAATGACCTCCTTACAACATTCGTAATTATTATCAATTACCCTATATATACATTGTTGGTAACTATGTTTAGAGGCTAACTAGCAGCGGCTCGGCCCTACTGCACCATCGTAGTGTGGGACGTCGCATATAAGTATAACGATGTTTGAGCGATTAGTAACCATTTATGAAAAGGCTGGGGTTAGTCGGATTGACTCTCTTTATAATGAAACATGACTCTACGTACATATGCAGATAAGGGTGTCATCAAAAATTAGCAATGGACCGATAATTCTCAACATTGATTGTGATATGTACTCAAACAATCCACAATCAGTTCGTGATGCACTCTGTTTCTTCATGGACGAGAAGAAGAGCCAAGGAATTGCTTTTGTACAATTCCCCCAATACTTCGAAAATGTGACAAAAAATGATTTATATGGCTGCACCCTTAGAGTGCCTACTGAGGTAAAGAAAAAATTATACGTCCGTAGAAATGTTTCTCTTTCTATGAAATTTATTACCATCTGTCGTAGCAATATAAATTTTTTTTTTTGGTACATGAGAAAAGTTAGGACACCCTTCTCTCAAGGGAGTCTGTCGCAACATAAATGTTTTCTCTCTTCATAGCAACTTTTGAATTTACTAGTTTTAAGACTTTTCTCTTAATATAAATCTTATATTATGTACTTAAATGTATTCCTTTGTTCTGTTTCTTTAACACACTATATATTGTCGGTTCAGGTGAAATTATGAAAATTAAAGTTGATATCTTGATAATAAACTTTTAAATAAATCGAACAACATTCCACTTGATTGTGTTTGTTCAAACAACTTGTCGATTATGGTCAATCTCTTTTAGCTTTGACTTTTGAGAACACAAATGCATACTCCTCAATATATAGCAGTACCATGTGTCCATGCATATTTTGTTGCAATATTGTTTTTATATTTTAATAGCCTTGTTACAATGTTGTTCTTCCTCCATATTAGGAATTTTAACATCATATCATTTTGCATAAAGGTGGAATTAGAAGGTATGGATGCATTAGGAGGTCCATTCTATGTTGGAACTGGTTGCTTCCACCAAAGAGAGATTTTATGTGGGAGAAAGTACGATAGTGATTATAAGATTGAGTGGAAGACTCAGAATGCTACAAAGGTTCAAGGAAGTGTGGATGAATTGGAAGAGAAAGCCAAGACCCTTGCTAGTTGCACATATGAGATAAATTCGCAATGGGGAAAAGAGGTCACTCACTCTACTTATTTATCTCCTTATAAATAAAAATAAGTGAAACACTTCTCTCTTTTATGTGAGTGCTTTTTAATAGAAATGTTTTACTTATTTCAGAATGGAAAAGTACTTTTTTTATACTACTCTGTTTTTTTAGATGCAACATTTGATTATTTTAATCCATAAAAAGACAAATGTTGCATCTGAAGAAAAATAGAAGAAGTAGTTACTAATGAAAAATCCTCTACTTCACTAATATTTCACTAATATTATTACTACTATTCGACATCGTAGATGGGTGTAAAATATGGGAGTCCAATTGAAGATGTATTAACAGGGTTGGCAATTCAATGTCGAGGGTGGAAATCAGTTTTGTTCAATCCTAGTGAAAAGGCTTTCTTAGGGATGGCTCCTACCACATTGGTTGATACACTTGTGCAACACAATAGATGGAGTGAAGGTTGGCTTCAGCTCATGCTATACCATTGTCCTCTATATTATGGACATCAAAAAATAAGGTTGGGGAGTCAATTGGGTTATTCTCACTTTTGTCTTTGGGCATGCAATTGTTGGCCAACCCTTTATTATTGCCTTATCCCTTCTCTTTATATGCTCAAAGGAATTTCCTTATATCCACAGGTAATAAATTCTACTTTAATTTTCGCTCTTTTTGCATATACTTCGATCTGTTTCTAGATACATGCAACATTTGCATAGTGGCCACTGACCATTATTCATCTACCATCCTTATCTTATACTCCCTCCGGGTTTTTTAGATGTAACATTGGACTTTTCACATTTGTCGAGGCACAACTTTGACCGATAATATCTCTAATTGTATAAAAGTAAAAATTATAAAAAATATATATTTGAAAAGTGTATACCGTGACGAATCAAACAAGATCTCACATTACTATATTTTTTCTTATGTATAAATAACCATTAATGGTCAAAGTGTATTGGATGAATAGTACCCAAAGTCAATATGTTACATCTAAAAAAAACGGAGGGAGTATTCTCTTACATATATATAAGAAAAAAAAAGTAGTATATATATTTTCATATTATAATCAAGTGTAGTTTTATTTGATTCGTCTTAATGCATATTTTCATAATATCGACTTTTTCTTAATTTTTTACTCATACATAATTAAAGATATTAAGGAACAAAGTATTATATTAATTGATAGCGTGTAGACTAGAAACTGTTGCATGTGTTTAGAAACGGAAGAAGAATTAATTATTTTTGTATGATGAATAAGTATTTTTTTTTTCTTATATTGTTCATTCATGCATATTTTATTTGGTTTTAGGTTTCAAGCACATGGTTTTTCTTCTTTGCTTATATCATTGTTGCCAAGTACTCATATAGCTTGGGTGAGTTCCTACATTGTGGTGGTACAACCTTAGGCTGGTGGAATGAACAAAGAATGTGGCTGTACAAACGAACATCTTCCTACATCCTCGCTTTCGTCGATACTTTTCTGAAATTATGGGGAATTTCCAACTTCAAATTTGTAATCACGTCGAAAATCGCCAATGAAGATGTTATGCAAAGATATGAAAAGGAGATTATGGAATTTGGAGTTGCTTCTCCCATGTTCATTATCTTGGAAACCCTTGCATTGATAAATTTGTTTACCTTAGTTTTTGTTACGTTGAAGATGATGATATATGAAAGGGAGAAAGTGATCATTGATAGATTGGTCTTACAATTTTTACTATGTGGAGTTTTGGTTCTTATTAATTTACCATTGTATGGGGGCGTTTTCATTAGGAAGGACAAGGGGAAAATACCCGGCTCAATCACCATAAAAGCAAGCTTTGTTGCTTTATTTGTTTGCTTTTGGTTTGTAATGTAAAACCTTCATTGTAATATAATGATCCTTGGCTACAAAAAAAAGTGTATACATTATTTCAAAATACTAATGTTGGACACATTACTACATTAGTGGCCATTATTCTTGGCACATTAAACAAATGTTTTTTTAGATTCTTAGATGGCTCAGATTGCAAAGTTTCAAATTTCGCTCACCATCTATGACTATGAGGACATGTAAAGAGACCTACAACATAAGATATATCACTTGAGAGAGTTCTAAAATTTGAAATTTATTATTTGTTTTAGTCATATTAACTTTATATTGTAATGAATATTTATATTTTATAATTATGCATAACTATGAACAGTCAACGTTTGATAATTATTATTAACAAAAGAGTTGGCTATATATAGCCTTTACAAGAAGAGCAATACACTGAGTTAGATAAAATATTGACAGAATGTGCTAGCTAAGATGATAATATTACAGAATAAAGGGAAGATAACAAAGATAGCTTTACATGTATATAAAGATAACAAATGATGTTGTGAATCAGTAGAGACCATTTAGATAGGATAGTATCATCAATATCATGATCTTCTATACGCCCCTGCAAGATGGACGATCGTTGAGCGAGACCAATCTTGGTAAGAAGGAGATAGAACAGGGCCTTAGGTAAGGCATTTGTGAGAACGTCGGCGAGTTGATCTTCACCTGAGATATGTTGAACATATATAGTGCCAAGTTGGACCTGTTCTCGGACAAAATAAAATGCAAGTGCAAGATGTTTCATGCGTGAGTGAAAAATAGGGCGAGCTGAGTAGTGTGTGGCGCCTAAATTATCACAATAAATGGCAGGTTTGTGAGGGAGAGTATAGCCAAGTTCAGTAAGTAGAGAACGAAGAGAAAGAACGTCGGTGAAGGCATCGGTGAAGGCATAAAGTTGCATAGGTGAGCTACGGTGAAGTTGAGTGCCTGCATGAAGTGTGCCACGCAAATAGCGTAGAAGACGCTTAAGAGCAAGCCAATGAATGTCAGTGGGTGTTAATTTCATGTATTGGGCTAATTTATTGACTGCATAGGCAACGTCGGGACGGGTTAGAGAAAGATATTGCAAACTTCCAACTAGGGCACGATAATCAGTGTGATTGGGGATAGGATTCCCATGGGAGTGAAGTAGAGGAGGGTGAGTGGCCATAGGCGTAGAGACCGGTTTGCAATCATCCATGTGATACTTAGTTAAAAGATCAGAGATGTATTTTGTTTGGTTTAAGAATAGGCCATGAGCATTAGGAATTACTTCCACACCAACAAAGTATGAAAGAGCACCAAGATCTTTTAAGGAAAAACGAGTGGCTATAATAGATATAAAGGCATTGAGATGAGTAGGAGATGGCCCCGTGAGTATGATATCATCAACATATACTAGAAGATAGAATGTGTGAGTACCATGTTGATAGATAAAGAGAGATGGGTCGGAGATGGAGTTACGAAAGCCATAGGAAAGAAGAAAGGTTTTAAGTTCAATATACCAAGCTCTAGGAGCTTGTTTTAAACCGTAAATGGCTTTGGTGAGTTTGCATACATGAGTGGGGTGTTGGGGATCAATGTAGCCAGGGGGTTGAGCCATAAAAACGGTTTCGGTGAGGTTACCTTGTAAGAAGGCGTTGTTGATATCAAGTTGCCGGAGAGACCATCGATGGCTAATGGCTAGAGAAAGAATAAGGCGAACAGTTGTTGGTCGAATGACAGGACTAAAGGTTTCGGAGTAATCAACCCCGGGTCTTTGGTGAAAGCCTTTTGCTACTAGGCGGGCTTTGTATTGTTTAAGAGTACCATCAGGATTATATTTTAGGCGAAAAACCCATTTACAACCTACAATGTTGTATGAAGGATGTGATGGAACTAGTTGCCATGTAGTGTTGCGAATGAGGGCATTGTATTCATCTAACATGGCAGCACGCCAGTTAGGGTCTTTGAGTGCTTGTTTGACGGTGGTGGGAGGGAGTGGAGGATTAGAGAGGGTTATAACTTGATGAGTACCATCAACATATTTGAGGAGATCATAGCCAAAAAGAATAGAGTGAACTTGGGTTTTCCATGAGAGATAATTTTGGGAGGTAAGTTTGAGACAATTGGTGAAGTTGACGAGGACAAAGGGGTGGGATGGGTCATTAGAGCATCACCAATGGGTTGGTTGGTCTTTGTTAGTCTTTGAATTTTTGGCATTCTCTCTCCTTTCCTCCTTCTTACACCTCACATCCCACTAAACTCCCACCAACTCATCTTTTTTTCCTCACAATGGGTGGGCTAGTCTTATTTGGTTTTTCTATTTCTCTCTCTTACTTTTACCATACCCCACTATTTACTCTCTCTCTCCTACCCAATGTTTATTTTTATATGAAGTAGATGATTTAAATTAATAAAAGCTAATTAGATTACGTTAAATTAAAATACGTTAAATTAAATTACGTTAAATTAAATTATGTTAAATTAAATTACGTTAAAAGCTAATTATCTAATTAGCTTACGTTTAATTAAATTAGCGTTAACTTGACATTATAGTAACTATGTGCTAATTAGAAAAAAAATAAGTTGGGAAGAAGTGTGGTAAAATATATGAAATTTGGGCTCAATTTATAGATAAAAATATTTTATAGCCGTTATTCTAATTTATTTTTTAAAATTATAACCTGATTTTTTTTTATTAATGTTACAAAATTTTGTAACGTTGTAAATGATAGTTGAAGAAATTACAGCAAAAAAAAGAAACTTACCCTCCACATGGCAGCAGCAGATTTGCTGCCCAGTGGGCTCTGACGCGCGTCAGAGCCACTGACAGCAAATCTGTCACTTGGCCCAACAAATCTGACGCGAAGTAGATGAAACGCACCATTTTCGCTTCTCTCTCCCTGTATTGCTTCAGCCTTTGCTTTAAACTCAGCGTTTGGAAGAAATATTTTTTTTAATTCGCCAGTTTTATTCGCCACGCGGCGAAACATTACTTGTCCTATGCACGCCATCCGAGGTGCCTCTGATCTAGAATTCCAGACCAACCAACCTGCCAATTCTTTCAAATAGTAAAGAGCCAAAGAAAGCTTTCTTTTTTGCATCAACTAAAAACCATCCCATCAGATATACGCTCTTAAGATTGGGAATATTAGAGTCTGCCATAATAGTGTGGGAGGTGGGAAAAAAATATATTTGTGTTTGATCAAGGCTGTAATACCATATGAATAGTCAACGTTTGATAATTATTATTAACAAAAGAGTTGGCTATATATAGCCTTTACAAGAAGAGCAATAATAACAATGTTTGTTTTTTTTTTAAGGGAATAACAATGTTTATTTTTAGGTACTAAGAATAATAGTTAGCACAATACCCCAACCTTTTTAAGACAACCCTATTTAATTTGTATTTCAATATTATTGTGAAAGAAGTCACTTCTTTCCCTTTCCATTATAGTTGCCTTTCTACTACTAAAGACTCGGGTAATTATTAGAACATTGGGGGGATAATGTTTGAAAGAAATGAAAAAAAAAATATAAAGCATTTGCCCTTTTTCTTGAACGGATTTTTTTAAAAGTAATTCCCTAAAATTTGTTGGGTTGGGTGGTTTGAAAGCATAAGCAGCTAAGATTTCTAGCTATACTTTGTCGGAAACTTCATCGACTAATGAATAGCTAAAAGTTTCTAGCAACTCTCGTATTTCTCACGACCAATAGGTTTGAATTATGACAACCCCAAAAGGTACTAGTTTGTCCAAATCAAACCTAAAAAACAGCCAAAATAGGGATCATCATATTTTCTTATTTTTAAATGTTTATACCAACTTTTAATTTGCTTTATTTCAAGATAAACTTCACATAACTTATGGTAGGTTTGGCTCGGTCGGCTTGCAGGTTAAAAACATATATACTTACGTTGGCTTGTAACGGATCGGATTGTTTTGGGCTAGTTAGCTCCATTTGTAGGTTGGAAATGTATTTTTTTTTTCTTGGTGAACGATGGAGCTTACTTAAATAAAACCTATAAAAGAGTTAGTACAATCTGAGATGTATGCATTCATGCAAAAAGGAGGGGGGAATGGGAACCGCCTAGTTACATTTATGCTTTCATCTAAACTTCTTGCTTCTCGAGCAAGGCAATCTGCCGTCTTGTTCATCACACGGGGAAGGTGGGTAATCTGAACTTCACTGATCTTTTGAAGGAGAGCCCTGCACTGCAATCATTTACATCACTAGTGAACATATTAGCAACAATAGGCTCCTCATTGAGGAGATGAATAGCCCTAAGACAATCCGAGTATACGACACATGAATGAATGTTATGATCCACTAAAAGCTTCAAACATTCCCTAATACCTTGTAATTCTGCCATAATACAAAAAATCCATGACCCAAATCCCCTAAGGGTCTATAAGAATTCCCCCAAGACCAACAGGCGAGAGGTAATGAGTAAAAGCAGCGTCTGTAAGTATCGTGGATGAGTAAGAACTTCGAAGGCAGGGGTTAGTCATATGGTTGGCTTGTATAGCACTGGGATTGCGGTGGGTGGTTCGTTGTAATGGTGGGCTGGGTTGGCCGCGATGGTCCATGAATTGTGTGGGGGTGGGGTCTCTTCCTCACGGGTGATGGTGGGGTCAGATTTCCAAGCACGAAGATAGGCCTGAGCAAGGATTAAAGCCGACGCAATTATGCATTCTTAAATAACGTTTTATATATATTCCATTGACTGGATTTAGCTTCAATTGAGTTCGTGTCGGATAAGTTTTATACTTCCTCCGTTCTGTTTTAAATGAAACGTTTGTTTTTTTACGCAACCCAACGCACTTCTTTAATCGTTAATATCTTTAGTTGTGCACTCGTTGAAAATATAAAAAAGTTATAATTTGATAGTATGCATCGAGACGAATCTAACAAGATCCCACTTGACTATGTTTTTCTTTATATAATGGCGATAAATTGGAGTCAAAATTGATTAATGAATAGTGTTATTTCACCCAACGTTTCATTTAAAACAGAACGGAGGAAGTATATGTCAAGTATCCATCATACTTTTCGATCATTCATAAGATCTACAAAATCCTCAAATCCCCAAGTAGCCATAGTTTCCATGTATGCTCCAATATATAACATCCACCAATATCCAATTACCAACACTTTTAACAAATAGAAATACATCCCATAAGGTATGCATATTGGGAGGGGCCGAGGGATTTGGTTGGGGGGGTTCAATTAAGTGGCCATTCGAGGGGGTTGTATTTTTGTATGTTACTGCCTGTTATGTATGTTGATTTAAATTGAAAGAGGGGATATCTCAATCGGGAGAGAGAACCGGAAAATCCCATATGATTCGATAAGCTAAATAATTCATACAATCTCATAAAAATTCAGTTAATAACAACTAATAATTCATACAAACCCATAAATTTTGTCGAAAACATTTAAGCCCAATCCTAAATATACAAATATAAAATACAAGGCTTATTTGTTATTCAATTATTTTGGATTTTTGTATCCAATCACCTCCAATCCAAACCAATCCAAAAATCCAATTTTCGAAATACTCAATCCTAATCCAATTCGAACATAGTTCGAGTCCAACCCAAATTACTAATTTGATTTGGAAATCGATATTTCTTTTCTTTTAATTTTTTTTTATCTTTCAGTTAAATCTCACTTACCCCCAAAATAAAAACTTTTCTCCAAAAATAATAGAAAAATTTGCTGCCAACGTGGAAACCAAAGATTGGCTAAGCTACGTGGGAGATAATTCCAGTGGGCCCTCACATACATATAAAGTGAAATAACTCAGTAACACGAGCCACGAACCACTTTGTTTGTCTACCTTGAAACGAAACCCAAATTCTACTTCCATTAATAGACTCTTAATTTGTCCTCACTTATAACACTTTTGTGATTTACTTAATTATTATTCTTAATAAAAGTTACACATATTTTTTCCCTTACTATCATAATTCTCGAGAATTAATCTACCCTCATACTTCATCGAGAAAAAGGTAAGTTCTTTTCATCCAATTTTCAATTTTTACTTTCTCTGCAATCGCAATTTGTTATCTTTTTTTCTGGGTTTGATTTATATATGAATCTTTTTTGCTTTTTGTATCTGGGTTCTTATGTTATATTTTGTTGGTGAAATAAAAAGCTGTATACCCAAAGATTCAGTTAATATATAGTGTTAAATCTATAAATTATATGCTTCTTTAGATCACTTGAGTTAAAAATTTAAGAAAAGTTGGTTTTTTGCAATGATAATCATGCTAATTTTAATTGTTCTCTGTAATTGAGATGATTAGGTTTTTTTGGGTTGAATTTGTAAAATCTTTTCAGATTTAAGGAAAGTTGCGATCTTTGTTTGTTTTATGTTCATAGGATTCTCCAGTGGGATTTTTGCTGTAATGCAATGAACCAATGTCTAGCTGGTAATTTTGAGGATGACTTTTGTGATGAATTATTAGGTAATTAAGACTATTTTTAGTAAGAACAAGGGAATAGATTTACTGATTTGGTTAACTGCATTGATTTTTTGTTCTGTATTGGTTTACGCCGTTTTAACGATTGATTTACAAGCTTATGCATAAATTTGCACACAATTAAAGTTCATTGATAGGGTGCTGGATGTTTCTTCGTCTAATGAGGAAGAGATGGCACTGGATTTTAGTGAAATCGGGTTTTTTTCCTCGGCCTCTTGCCTTCGAAAATGCAAACACAAACCTTTATTAGCTAGCTCAAAGAATGAAGTAGGTTTTTTGGCTTGTAAAGACTTGTAACATATAGGGAAAATTTGCTTAACTTTCTTGTAAAGGCTAATTCATTTTCTAGCCTAATTGACTGTCACACATACTATTGACCTATCGTAGGATGCTCAGGAAAATGATTGTTTATAATTAGATTTCTCAAGATGGGGTTTGACTTTGAAAGTAATGAAACGGGATTAGAGGAAGTCTCACTATAGGCTAGGAACCATCCATTAGGTCGTTGAATTTCCCCAAAAGGATCAACACATAACGTAGGAGCTAGCTTGACATGTTGCTAGCTCAGCGAGTTTACTTGCAGTTTATCTTATTACAATCAGACTTGTCAATATTTCATTACTTTAAATAAGTGGTGGGAACAGATATAAATTACCCAAGTAATATAAAGGTTCTGTTTGTATAATCATGTCATGCCATAAATATGAGGGGCGGGAATATGTAAGAAATAGCGGTAATAGATCACAATATGTGTCTCCTTGAGACCACTGGTAGAGAGATGAGCTTGGCTTGTGAAAGTAGAAGACAAAAATGTTGGTTAGCTCATAGTGTTTGTGTTGGACAGTACTGTGAAAGATGTAGACATTGTGTATACACTCCTATTAGGGCTGAAATTATTTGTTTAACATAGCAGATAACAAGATGTTGAATGCATTCTACATTACATGGACTCGGTTCCATGTGTCCAATATAGATATGAATCTAAATCTCAGACGCAGTCTTGAAAGGGTTTACATGTTTTGGCCTAAATTGATGCGTATATCAGTTCAAATGTCCATACCCATCTTAGTGTTGAGTATTGAAGGTAGAGATGGCCAACAGTGCGGGCCAATCCAGCCCAGCCCGCCTCTTGGGCCGTGTGGGCTGAGCCCATGAAAAGCCCGGTCCAGCCCAGCTCGAACCGTGAAATTGGTGGGTGGGCCGTGGGCCAGATTTTTTGAGCCCAACCCACGAAAGCCCGCTACTAAAACCGTCCAGCCCGGTCCACGAAATCGGTCCAGCCCGACCCATGAACCGGACCAGCCCACCTCAAGTAATTATTCAACCAAATTGTGTATATTTTAATCAAATTGTATATATTTTAATCAAATTTCATATATTATAATTCAATCAAATTCAAAAATAATGAAATTATTCATTAATATTAATAATTGTATATATTTTAATGGTTTTCTGTAACAATAATAAATGATTCCAATGATTAAATAATTTTGAAAAAAAAATTCTCGTGCCGGCCCACCAGCCCAGCAGGCCCACGAACCGCCAGAACCGCTTTTCGAACCGTGAAAACCGGTAACAGACCGGTGTGGGCCAAGATTTTTCAGCCCGTGGACCAGCCCGCCCAAACCGTGAATTTCACGGTCTGGTCCTGGGCCGTGAAATCTCAGCCCGGCCCACTAGGGCCCGCAGACCAGCCCACCCAGCCCGCACCAGTGGCCATCTCTAATTGAAGGTTGTGTATAATCTTACATGAAATACCCAGTTGTTGACACCAGCCCTTGGAAGTTTACTTCAAGTATTGGCGCTTTGAGGTATGTAATGGGGAATGTGTTGCTTTTTGGGAGGATTCTTGGGCAGGGGACAACCTTTTGGTATCAATTTTCCATCTGTCTTGGTCTCTGATGCTCACAGCCACACTCCTATTCCGTTGTGCGGGCATCAGGGTTTTTGTTTTCTTTTTGGTACTTTAACTTTTAGGAGGATCTTCAAGTGGATGTCAGGAAAGCTTACAAACATGTTACGCATCTTATGTGTATCTCTATTCTCTCTCTCTATCAGATTTTTAGGATAGAAGAGTTTCATGGCAGACTCTTCTAGTTAAATCACTATCTTCTCCATTTCTGCGATTATTCGGAAGTAGGTAAATTATTTTGTGCATTGCTGTACAGTAAAGCTCAATATTTTCCAAGAATATGCAGTTTTCAGAGGCCAAAGAGACTTTTTCTCAGGCTCCCAGCTTGTGTATATATATTCTGCTTTGGTTGGAGAATGGGGAAGTAGGTATGGTTGCATCATGTGATACAGCACCTTATCTCCGTGACTCCGTCACAAGCTTTTTAGTTTTTAATTTTGCTGGGATTAGCTGGGTTATGCTATATAATGTTTTTGGTCACTATGGGATATTGGAGACGTGAGGGGTAAAAATTCTTGTGGTGAACTTTGTTTTTTTCTATTTCGTGGGTGATTCAGTTAGAGGATCAATAGGATTGTTTGGGATCAGGTATTTAGTCGAGCATCCTTATGGGATAGGGTGGTACTCATGTGCGTTTCTTTGACCTGTCCTTATCTCCTATAATATGTTACCGGAGTCCTTTTTCGTTTGTGCTTAATTTCGGTTGGCATCTGTTCACCCTTGTAATCCTTCTTTTTTCTGTTTTGATGGAGCTATCCTTATCTAGATAACAAATTACATGGAATTCTTTTTTACATGATAGTCCAAGACAATGCATTGCTACCAGTAAACATCTGTTTTTCTTTATAACTTTGTCGCAACTTAATTCATATGGAGATATGATCCTGGTATAAGAAAATGATGCATTTCCTTGGATATTCACATACATATGAATTAAATTATCGTTACCTTATCTATCGTCCTATGCCAAACAAGCCGTTTAAATTAACATTGAGTCCAAGTAAGTAAGTAACATAGCGTTAGTGTCCCTCATATCAAGAAGAAATTGCCTGTTTTTTTATGTTGAGGATGTGGTGCTCGATGTTGAGGCTTTCATTGATGATTAACGTGTTGTAGTTATTTGTTTACTATTGAGGTTTTTTTCGTCATCACTGCTGCTGATACTATCTCTGTTTTTCGTTTGATACAGATGAAAATCTCTTGGTCGGTTTCAGTAGCTATCCTGCTGCTGGCTCTGTCCAGCCTACAACTGGCATTTGGCCTTAGATTTGTAATTGATAGAGAGGAGTGTTTCTCCCATAATGTTCAGTATGAATGGGATGTAGTCCATGTCTCTTTTGTTGTGATTAAGTCCGACTCTCCATGGCGTACAGATGATGGCGTTGATTTAGTGGTGAGTGGAAACTGCTTACTTATCTGTGCTATTAGTTCAAAAAATTAACATCTATAACTTGTGTTTTCTCTGTTTTTTATGAGGATAGAAATTTAGGTTTAGGCCTTGGAAAGGCAATATTGTTAACTGTTAAAAGTGAACCAGTAACGCACAGTAGGTTGTGTTTGCTCTAGTTGACATTGCATGATTATCTTCTTCTATTCGTTAAGAGTGAAGGATCAAAGCTGTCACAGACTCACAGTATACCGCTTGTCTTTCAGAGCGCATAAGTAAGCTATTAACATAATCTGACTTAAGTGAGATTAATACTTCCTTGGAAAAATACATGTTATTTTAACAACACACCAAATTTGAAGGTGGAAGAGAAAGGGAATGTGGAACATAAATATGGTAAAAACATGTATGTAAATATGAGCTGTTTACTATATAATCTGGTGAACTTGGACACTTGGTATACAAGGCACTTTTCATAGTGTACGTAAGATCACTTTGCCATATGTGGTCTTGACCATTGTAAAGTCGCATGTAGGATAGAATAGGAGTTCTTTTCCCTTTTTGTTGGTTGTTTTTTTTCTAGGGGGAGGGGGGTGCATAGCCTGCGAAGTATATACATGTCACTTTGTACTTTGACTCTTTGAGTGCTACCTGATTTTAGTAGCTCCAAAGAAAAGGACAATTCAAAAGCATCCTTAAACGAAGGACCCAACTAGTAGTTCGGCTTTCACGGATGGGTTTGAGAGTCCTTAATCTCTTTTGAATCCACCCTCCCACTTGCCAGCCCCATCACCACTCTCACCCGACCCAATAACCACTGTCGTTCAGCCACCACCACGACACCACCACCCTTACCCAGGCCTAGTTGTCACCACAGAAGTCGCCCGACCCCCTCCACTCTCCAGTCTCCCCTGCCACCTCTCTCCATAAAGTTCAGAAATAGGATCAGGTGAGATTAATAGTTTTTTTTTGGGGGGGGAAATTTGATAGGTAATGACGGGTAAACTGTAAAGTGTAAAATTCCAAAATTGGAACAAACAATAATCAGAAATTTTATAACAAAGTAATTGTCTGGGATAGAATTGATGGTGGCTTTGAAGGATTTAGTAAATTCTTCTGCAAAGGCCAAAGGGGTTTAATTGCGTCACCTTGGATTAGTGATGCCATTGCTAATAGTTTTTTTGGTTGAAGATGAAACGCTATGATTTTTGTCTTGAAATTGTCAATGATATCTTGGACTTTCTGGAAAGACTTTGGAAGGACTAGATGTTCGGTTATTTTTCTACTGTGATTTGTTTGCAATGTATTTCATTGATAGCCTTACTTCTATAACCTTCAAATCACTGAAGGACGTCTTGCTTTCTAGTAAATAATTGCCCTTTTCTTTTATGAATCAAAAATCGATAAATGAAAATGATCTTGTCAAATTGAAAATTCTTAGTTTGGTAGAATTAAGAGATTATGCTAATATATGTAATCAGAAGGGTAAAGTTGGAAAAGGCTTCATAATGAAGTGTAATACAACACTCAACCAAAGAAAAAAAAAACTCTGGAACAACATTATGGAGCATTATTTTAGCTGTGTCATTGCTGGAGTGTATTCTACAAACTTTGGCTATACAGTAATAAGGGATTCCTTAATTTTTCAGGTGAAAGGACCTGAACACGATCAAGTCCATGACAGTCAGGATCGGATTAGTGATAAGTTTGACTTTGTTGCTCATAAAAAAGGAGCTTATAGTTTCTGCTTCACTAATAAGTCACCCTACCATGAAACCATTGATTTCGATGTACAAGTCGGGCATTTTACATACTATGACCAGCATGCAAAGGATGGTAAGACTGCAGTTTTGGGTGTTTCTCTATTAGCTTCATATGAGCTTTCTGGTTTATTTATATAGGCTGAGACATTTGTTTGCCAATTTTCTGTGATTTTTTTCAGAGCATGTGAAACCCTTGATAGAACAGATTGAAAAGCTGGGTGAATCGCTTTACAACATTCAGTTCGAGCAGCACTGGCTCGAGGCACAGACTGATCGACAAGCACTAGGTACTTGCATTTTTTTCTTGGGTTGAATTTTCAACCATTTCAGATGACTTTTCAACTTCAGAATACTTTTAAATTGTATGCTTGACCACCTAGTTGTCGCTCCTTTAGTTGCTAAATTTTTTCATAAAATATTTTGGTGTGTTCTTTCGGGTTACAACCTTAACTAGTGTTGAATGGCTAAACATTGGTAGTTATATTTGAATACTAGGTGATCGTCATTGATAGTGTTGGCAGCGGTTGTAGTTCTTTTGGTCTCTTATTGGAACAGCCTCTCTACAAGTGTTGACTAATAGCGGAGGTTTAATGTTGGGTGATTATCATTGGTTCTGGCGATGGATGTTGTTTTGTGTCTTTAATGTCGTGGACTTATACGTTGACATTGAAAACCGAATACTTCCTCTATTCCGCAGTAGATGACTAGATGTCACTCTTTCTGTTCATGTCAACTCCAGAAATACTCTCACCTCGCCTTGTGTTTTTCTCCTTTCACCCGGAATGAGCTGTCCACACTATCTCAACCCTCTACAATTGATGATACATTATGAGTACAAGACCAGAGACCTTAAGATAGTTAAACTAACACAGATTCTACTTCCTCCTCATTACTAGTCCTAGTAAGGATATTACTGGAAAGCTAACTACATTTCTCACTATTTACACAAAATGTGACTATTTTTGTTTGGACATTTTAAATTAGTTCATGTGACTGACTAGCTGACTATTATTTGCGGGCAGCGGGAGTAAAATTTTAGAGTTGAGCCCATCATGGTCATGTCATGTTCTGCACTAAGGGTATTCAGTTAAAAGTTCCATAAAAGTTTTTGAGAGTTAAAATAGAATTTGGTTCACCTGGTAAAGAATGTTGGTTATTTCACCCCTCTCCCACCCAGGTGTCTTTCTTGTTGCTTATTTTACCCGTCCGTCTCCCCCTCTCGGGTATTAATCATCTTGGTCAAGTTTACGGGTATTATTCATCTTGGTCAAGTTTACGTTTTTCCAATATCGTAGCAATTTATGAAGAGGAATGGACTTCTATTGTATTGATTGTCAATTCTCCCATATGACAATGCAGTGAATGAGGCTATGAGCAAGAGAGCAATCCACAAAGCCGTTATGGAATCACTTGCACTTGTTGGCGCAAGTGTGTTGCAGATATATCTTTTGCGGCGCCTATTCGAAAGGAAGCTTGGTACTTCAAGAGTCTAAAAAAAGCTTCTTCACATTTGTGATTTTGCTAGCTATTTATACTTTTGGGAAGTAGCTTAGTTTTGCCTTTCTAGTTTTTTTTTTCCTTCCTTTATATTTTATATCGAAATAAATTATTGTACAAAAGAGGTTATCTATAGTCTTACAAGATTTGTTGTTTAAGCACTTTTTTATTTGCCTTTATTATACCGATTTTTGGCCATGAAGATTTATTTTTATAAGCCAGTTGAGGATGAAGTTGTGCATAGATTTCTTTAATATCCTCATTCATCTCCAAACGATGTAATTTGTTTAGGTTTAACTTCTCAAGATGGTTGAGCTGGCGAATAAAAGAATTACTAAGCTTGTCATATAATGGAAAATGTTACTCCATTCGCTCCTTTCTATAAGGCACGTACAATATTGGAGGGTGAACTTTGATCGTTAATTACTCTTAGTATATATTCTAACAACATTATTAAGATATATTTGACGGTATGACTTCATTTGTCATAGTCTAAGAGATGTAAGTGATCAGAATAAAATTTCAAAAAACATCTCTTATATCTAGAAACAGAGGAAGTATGATGTTAAGAGTCCGAAAAAAAAAATTACATTTATGATTTATGATGATCTTATCTAAAGATTGAGTGGTAGTAACCGTCAAAAAAGATTGAACAATAAGATTGCACCATATACAAATACTTCAGTTTCTGTCAGCTACTTGAGCTAGAGTACTAGTCGATAAATATGGTCAAAAGTCTCAAAAGCTTGAACAATAATATACATATATTGATTGAAATATTTTTCAACAACACCCAAAAACCAAACCCAAATTACCCACACCACGATTCACTACTTTTATTTCGTTTAGTTGTACTAATTCCAACGTCTCAATACGTAGATCAAAGATTGGCATCGATCCAACGTCTCAATACGTAGATCAAAGATTGGCATCAATCAATATTCGTTCATAGAAATTCGCATTCGGAGAATAAGAATGCTCAAAACCAAGGAAAGAAAACGTTTCAAGGCAAACATCGAGCAAAAATCACAAGGCAAAAACCAAGACCACTTCACTGATACAGAAGCCAAAAGTTATATCACAAACCAAAAAAAAAAAAACTTTACAACTCAAAAGCACAAGAAGAAATGGAGAGTAAGAAAGGAAAACTTCCATTTTTTTTGTTTTTTTATTGTTTTTAATAATGACCCACACAATTCAGTACATATAAATACAATATAAGAGTCTTCTTTTTCATATTTCCTTCCCACACCAACTCATTCCAACAGCACAGAGAAAAGAAAAAAAAATTGTGTTGTTCCAGGAAGCTAGCAGCCTATCACAACTCTTACATCTTTGTCTTTTGAGAGAAATTTGTTGGGGTGGGATCTCAGCCAAACACATCCCCTTGCCATATCAAGTCTTACGAGAAGTAACCGCCTCATTAAGAGTGCACATCTGGGGCTTGTACACAGCATAACCACTTTTTCTGCAAAGACGAACGAGGTTGAAATACAAGTCAGACGTGTAATCAGCTTAGCCTCTAGTTCCTAATTTCTCCTACATCTTGTGACATAGAAAAAAAATATAAATTCGCTGTCGTGAAAGAATCAGTTTTCCCCCTTCTCCATAACAAATTGTTACCAAGTTCTACTACTATATACTCACTCAATCCAACGCAGAGCTAAGTTTTCTTGAGCTCAGATAACATACTACTTTTGCTAAGTTTATTATTCTAAAGTTAGGACCCCCACCCACCCACTTTCCCTCTCTTCCATTTCGGCCCTCTTAATCTACAGCCCCAAAGTAATGTTAACTTGTGTCTGGAATGAGGGAATACAACATAAAGCATTCCCAAATTTCAAAATATCTCACTATAAGGCATTTAAACTCGAGATAAAAGAGCAGCATTAGAATGGGATTCAAGCTACTAATGGATCTTATAAACACATACTCCTATAACAGAAAACATCATGTCTAGCAAAAAAGAAAAAAGAAAAAAAAAGAGCTGGTATGACTACTAAAATTTAGCATCAATCATTTTGCTTTGTTTGTGTCCCAATAGAACTCCAGACGAATAGACCAGAACAAAGTTAGATCCAGGTCCACATCAAAATAGAAAGGGACCCTAAACAGGTAATTATTTCTATCTCTCAGAAAAGAATTAAAAGACAGCCAAAATGATGCACATGCGAGAATGGTCAGATCAAAAGAGCTTACAGGCTGAGACTTGGTGGGCTCCATTCCGGACCTAGATGTGGGCTGGTTCTTCCCAGGGGACTCAGGTTTCCCACCTGTTTTCTTTTCATCCCTAGCCTTGTTAAAAATCACAGTGAATCCCTCCGCTGAAGCTGGGTCATTGACGTCCCATTCACCAAACTTGGGTAGTGGCCTTCCCTTGTCCTGTCAACAGCAATAAAATGGTCAAGGCCTTGTGCAGTATGCTCATCCATTGAGGGATCAGAGAAGAGTAAAGATGCAATAACAGATTAGATGAGAATTATTTCCAGTAACTTAGCAAATCTCAGGAGCCATAATTTCTCTGATCAAAAATTATGTTTGACCACCAGAGATCATTCACATCTAGAGTTCTAGACCCTGCATGACAACCCCGTTTTCTCCCCCTTCCAGGCCCAAACCATCCCGCCGCATTAAAAGAAAAAATTTACAAGCATTTATATCACTTTGTTCAACTTCAATAAGTGAACCCTGAAAATAACTTTGCAACAGTTACCAACTACAAATTGTATGGATATGGATACATTTTCTTTAGTTTGGCACAAGACCAACCAGAAACCCCCACAGGCCCAAATCACGGTACAAGATAAATTTTGCAATGACAATATATATAACAGCTGGAATTCTTGCTTTTGTTAAAAATATACTACTAGATTTTATGTTTCTCAACATAGAAACCCAAAGACAAACTACAACACCAATTGAACAGATCAAATTAATAAGATCACTACACCAAACATATAGATCAGATGCACAAAATTGACATTGATTTTGCAAAGTGCAAAAATTATGAGGAAAAAAAAAAGAACAAAAAAATGGGCAAAATCTTGTAATTCACCAGCCAACAAAGGTAAGACACAGGTTGGGAAATAAATCGAAAATTCAATGTCCCTCAAAAGGCATAGCATCAGCAAAAAGTAACAAATATCTGACCCTAAATCAAAAATTCAATGTCCCTCAAAAGGCATAGCATCAGCAAAAAGTAACAAATATCTGACCCTACATCGCTTGTAATAGCTTCGAGTGGCTTATTCTTGTGGATGTGCAAGCCTACAAGATAAGATTCCAAAATTCAAAGATGTTGAGACTTGAATCTTGTGCAATATTAAGAAAGCTGCTTAAAGTATCATTCCACCTCTTTTTACACAATTCTTATGCCATGAAAGAGGGAAAAAGTGCTTCCTAAGTCTTTCAACAAATAATTTCATAACCAGCCAAATCATCAGCCACTGTGAGTAAAAGACATTCATATAGGAAAATTGTATAGAATATGAGTAAGGGCTTGATTTCTTCCAGTCACATCTTAACCAACTCAGTATTTCCAAGGGCATCAGGTACACTCAGGCAATAGGAGTCTTGAAGCCCAAGTGAAGTGAAGAAAACATTTCTTCGATAAAAAAAATAGTTCTTACTTATAAATTAAATATTTAATCCAGAATTGAGTGTCATAACTCAAAAGTAGCTATAAAAATCACCATATGCTTCATAGTAAAGCATAGTATGCTCTTCTATCAAAATAATATAAAAACTGGAACACTAAGATTCATGACTTGGATCTTGGAAGACTTAAAAAACAGCAATTTGGACAACTGAGCAACAAAAGGCATGCCTCTAGCACCTTTTTGAGGTCTCCAAACCCATCACTCAGCAACTTAGCTCACATTTTATAATGCAACGCAACACCAGTACTAAAATAGATTCAACTCAAATGTTCAATAAGCAGCATTATATTCGCTGGGCCTACGCATAAATCCTTATATTTGCCAGCATTACATAGAAAATCCACTTTGCACGTGATATAGCCAGCCGAAGCAAAAGCTAGCACTGAGGCTTAGCTCAGATAAACCAACAACTTAGCTGCCAGCTTGACAATTCCTCTAGCAAAGACTAAAATGACCTTAGATTCAGTTGTCAATATCCACAACTTAGGACCCTCTAACCTCCAGAACCTCACAACAGAGCACCAAGAAAGACACAAGCTTGCATAGCTTGTTCATCAAAAGGATTCAAAGGGTACCAAGAAAAGCATAAGACAACCAAGTGTAATGGACTATAAAATTATCCATCACTTCTACATATTTATCCCCATTAGTCACTGAATATGCTGAAGAAAAAGATTATAAAAGAGCAACAACTAAATCTAAACGCCAATTTTCGGCTATTCCATGCTAACCTAAAAGGATAGTAAAACACCCAAAAGTTAGAGATGTAAAAGATGAAAGCATTGAACTAAAGTATAATTATCAAAAAAATTGGAAACTTAGACAGGATGACGGTTCTACACTTCACTCAATAAAGTTGTCATTCAAATTTATGCGGGTGAAACATTTTGGAAAGATTGGACAACCTCGTATACTTCTTTCAGCTCATGCCATAAAAAAAACTACTCAATTAAGAGCATGTATCAAACACGAGGAGAAAAAAAAATCCAAGTTCGGCGAATGGCTATGCTTTCAAGACTCGAGTTTAGCTAAATGCATCACTGGCACACAACTTTCACATAAAGTTCAAGTCACCATCTATTCACTTCAAGACAATGATACTTTCCAGCAACACCACAATTAACGGCGAAGAAAAAAGAAAAGAACCAAAAGAAGGGGGAAAAAGAAAGAAAAAGAGTTCCTTTGTTTGTAGCAAGGATACATATTGATAACAATTAATTAGGTTGTTCAAACAATGAAAATTCACCAAACCCCATGAATCTCCATATAATGAGAAAACCAAAGACCACCAAACAACCACTAATTGCAATCCAAAACATCCCAAACTAAAAGGGTCAATTTCAATTCTATGAAATTTCAAGAAATTGTGAAACAATTAAAATTCCCAAATCAATATTCTACCCTCAAAAATCAAAATCAGCTAGACTGAATCAAGAAACTAAAAATGGTAATTTCAACCATTATAAACACATCAATCAAGCAACAAAATAGCATAAAAAAAGGGAAATCAATAGGGGAAAATAAAAGGAACATTTTTTAAAAAAAGGGTCAAACAAGAAATCAAATCAATCCACAAGAAATACCCAACAAATGACAGATAAAACCCAGAAGACAAAAAGGCGGATCAAATCCGAAAACACATCAAAAACACAAAAATCAAGCAAAATTGCGACGAATCTAGGGTTAGAACATAGAAAAACAACAATAATAAACACTAAAAAGAGAATAATTAACATTAATTTAGGGGTAAAAAAGGCTTAATTTCAACTTACCGTCATGAATACAGAAAGAGGGAGGGAGAGAGATTCGAATGAGGAGAGAGAAATGAAAAGAAAAAAGGGGGAGAGCAAAGATTGGAGGAGAGAGAGAGGGCCAAAATGAAGGAGGAGGAGAAAAAAAGAGGAGAGAGAAAGTGAGAAGAAATGGGAAATTTTTTTGATGATGACGAACTTTGTGAGTTGGGAGGAGAGAGAATGAGAGAAGAGCCAGAAATAGGCATGTGAACGTGGGGACTTTTGAGAGGCTAAGTGAGTCTGAACTTCTAAACGTCGTCCCCCAAATTACTTAAAATCGCCTCAACTACTATGTAAATGTATGTATACCTATACTGCTTTTACAACTCTCTCTCCACCACCACCTAAAAATCACTAACCACCAATCGCTACCTTTCCAACCCACAGACGATCACCACCGACGAACGACAAAATTCCGGAGTATTTTTTTTTTTAAATGAATTTCATGGGGCCAACGTGCAGGCCACACGTTGGCCCCATGAAATTCGTTTAAAAAAAATTCGTTTAAAAAAAACGTCGGAATTTTGTGCTCGTCGGTGGTAATTGGCGGTGGTTGGTGGTGGTGATCGTGGGTGGTGATGGCGAAGATGAGAGATAATATGAATTAGGGGAGGAGTTAAGTTGGAGTAAAAATCAAAACAAAAATCGTAAGGGTATAATGGTATTTTTAGAGGGGAGTTGGGGCGATTTTAAGTAATTTGGGGGCGACGTTTAACAATCCCCAAGTGAGTCTCTTTTCTTTTCTTTTCTCTCTCTTCGCCGTTTGAGCAGCAGGTGATAGTCTAGTGATGTAATTGTTGACGTAATATTTGATCTTAGATGTCTCGAGACTATATCTCACCTCTTACAAGAAGGATCCCCAAATTATTATCTGTTTATAAGAGAATTCAGCTTACCTATATAAAACAAAGAAAAAACAGTCATTTAACTTGTGTGTTTGACGGGAAAAAAAAGAGTTGACGGTGTTTGGGTTGGTTTTTGGTATAGGAGAATTATGGGTCATTGTCATTTTTTTATTCCCTCACTTTTGCTTTTGGCCTTCTTCTTCAATTTATTAGTACATGCAACTTGGGATATTTATTTATTGGATGGGATGAGGGGCCAATGAGGTTGAGGGATGAGAGTTGGACTAGTATAGAAAAAAGTGCATGTTGGTTTTCTAAGATGTATGGTGCTTAGGAGGTGGTTGTGGTCGATATGTGTATGATTGGTAAAAGTGTTGTTAATTTTAGTTCGATGAGACTTGAGTGATGATAGGTATCATTATTAAGGATAAGATGAAGTGAACTTATCGAGGTGAATTGAACAGGTTCAGTGCTAACATAAGCATTATGAGATAGGGCTGTTCAAAGACCAGGGTCGGATCGGAATCTGGACCGGACCGGACCGGACTGGGCCGGGACCCCGCCCACCCAACCCCAAAGCCAGTCGAAGTGGGTGGTGGAATCCGGGACCCGGACCGGACCGGAATTTGGACCGGGACCGCCGGCCACCCAACCCAAGTCGAGGTGGGCGGGTGGCCGCCGGACCGAAGATTCCCGGTCCGGCCTCGGTCCGAAGAAAATCCCGATTCCGGGTTTCGGTCCGGTCCCGGCCCAAACCCGGAAAATTCGGTCCCGGGCCAGGTGGACCGGACTTCCCATTCTTTGGTAAAAAAAAAAAAAAAAGTTTATATGTTAAAAAAGCTTAAAAGGTAGTAAAAAGTTAGAAATTTATAACTACTATTTATAAACTTTAGAAATATTGTTATTAATGTTATTAAAATTTTAATATATCTAATTTATAAATATTTTTAAATCAAATAATTTTTTTTTTTTTTAAAAATAAAAGATTCCCGGCCCAACAGGCCCAAGACAGGACTGAGACCGGGAAAAATTCGAGTCCGGAGCCCAGGACCGGACGGGAAAAATTCCGGTCCGATCCAGGTCCCAAATTTTTTCCAGATCCGGCCCACTCCGTCCAAATGGGTTCGGCCCTGGACCTGTAAACACCCCTATTAATATGAGATATGGGAATTGTTGATTTGAATAACAAAGATTTTAAGAAACAATCAATAGAAAAACACTATTGACGTAGATAGATGACGTGAAAAAGGAAGTTTTAACAGTTGGATGTTCATGTTCATATTGTATTATATAGGGGTGAATAAAAGGAAAATGATTTTATGTAAGCAACTTGTAAGAACAACGTTTTGGTTAGTGCAGTTGATCCCGCCAATTGGCGATTGAGACAATAAACAATGTTGTTATTGTTGTTGTTGTTTCATAACTATGTATTACGTGTGTGGAGATTTAGTTCAAGGTCGTATATGTGATTATTTTTCATTTTTTATGTTTTGTAATTTTTATAGAATTCGTAAAATACTCCCGATAAACTCACTAATATCACATTAACTAAATCACAATTCACGAAAATCTAAAAAAAAAAGCTCATTGCGTTAAGCATATTATTAAATATTTTATCAAACTAATCTATACTAATATATTAAAAAAGCGTCACAGAAAAGTTTGTGTGCGCGTGCAAGACTCTCCTAAGGGCTTCTAATGCAAATGCTTCAAGTCAAACCCTCAATTTAAAAAATCTATACTAATATATTAAAAGGCGTACCTAAGAAAAATTTAAAATGAAATGACCTTTGAAATGAAAAGTGACCTTTGAAATGAAAAGTAAAAGTTTAACCATTAATCCAACATAACACCATTGTTTAGTATTTCAAAATAAAATATCATAAGGTCTTATAATTATATCTCATTAAAAGATTTGCACAAGTAGTTAGATACCTAACCTTTTTATGATAACAACAAAAGACTATTATATATAGACATAAAATATTACTCCAATTCCTTGTAGAAAATTAAGTTATTGCTTTCATCCCCAAACTTTTAAGGGTTTATTTTTCAAAAATAATGCAATTATTATCATGTCATTACGTCAATTTTTCTTCACTTGACAAAAAGTTACGAAAAAATAGGCCTGGCATCGCCCGGACACTCACTAGTTGTAATAATAAGCAAGTACTAAAATTATTGGTTGTTACACAAGTCTTATTCTACATGTTGGAGATAAGAGGCCCATGATCAATTATCTTAACTCTTTGTCCACTTCAACCATCTTCTCAATGATTTTTGACATATCTAACCTTTACAAAATAGCACTATAGGTATAGATAAGAAGGGTGCCAAAACTCCTGTTAGCAACTTTTTATTTAATACCTCACTTATTAACTTAAATTAAGGCAGAGTATTAACTATCAACCATTGCCAAAAAAAAAAAAAAAACTATCAACAAGTATTCGGATGAGCTGGCACGAGATTGTTTTTTAACTTAATTAGACATCTTGACTTTGAGTCATTTGGTTTAGGCTCAAATTCAGAGAAATTGAAGTCTAACATCGTCTCAATTTCGTTTTGAAAAAAGAAAAAAGAAATCAAAAGCTTTAAGAGTTTGGAGTACTTCTAACGTTACTGGAACATCTGGAAGATCACTAAAAAAATAACACAGGAAAAAATTAAATCGTATGAAATTGAAATAAATAAAATTAGTAACAAAATAAACTATTTGTATAATTTGGGACAAAAACCCCTTTTCTTCTCCTGGCATTCCTGTAGTTGCTCCTGAACCTCTGCAAATGCCCAAGATAAAAAATAATGGTTGAGTAATTACCCAAAATTTAACATGTCTTCGTATTTGTTTCCTTCAACACTCAAGAAATTACCTTTATTTTCAAGGAAATTCTCAAGTTTTCGAGCTTTTTCTCACTTAAATTCCTCCCATTTTCTGGGAAATAATTCAAGTTCTCACACTTCTACCACAACAACATGTAACAACTCCCAAATTCCTGGTAAATTTCTTCTCTATTTCATCCAAGTTTTTAACTTTAAGTCATTTTAAATTGAAAATATGTATATCTATTGTGCATTTTGTGCTTTAACTTGTTCTGGTTTTTAGGGTGTTTGAAACTTTGTTGTATTCTTATTCAAATTGCTTGGAGTTTTTATGTTTTTTCATTTTATATGAAAAATTTCTTTAATGGGCTTTATTGAATTGAATTAGATGATTTATATGTGAATTTTTTTATATAAAAAAAAATCCAAAAACCCAATTTGTCATAGTGTTGAATTTTTAAATTTTTAGGGAATGGGGATGCTGACAATATGCAAAACTCTTAAAGTTTGTATCTTTTGATCGAATGTAAAAAATTCAGCTAATGGGTTCTGAGGATATGCAAAGATGGCACCATTATAAAGTTATGAACTTTGAATTCTTCTTGAATTTTGATTTCTTGTATTGCTTGAAATCGATACTGTTTAGTAGGGTATGAAGGATTTGATTGTCATTCTACATGATTTGACTCTTTAAGGATAGTTAAATGGACTGAATATTTCTTAATGAAATGTTCAAAATGCCCTATCATCTGTGGTGATGAATTTATTGCTTGATGGGTACAGGAGACATGGATGATAGCATTTATGCAATTCTCACTCTTGACCGGTGGGATTCGCTGAACCACATGGAATACAAATTGGCTTCACTTAGACCAGTTCATGGAAGATTAGCTTTAAAATTTCTTAATTGGGTCATTAAACGGCCTGGTTTGGAGTTGGATCACATAATCCATATGTACAGTATTACCATTCATATACTAGTCAGAGCTAGGATGTATGATAACGCTAAGTCGCTCTTAAAGCGTTTGTCTCATATAGGTGCGGATCTAAGTTCAATTTTTGGTGCTCTCATGGGAACATATCGCCTGTGCCGTTCAAATCCTTCAGTATTTGACCTCTTAATGAGGACTTATTTGAAATTGGGACAAGTTGACAATGCTCTGGGGATCTTTCATTTGATGGCTTCTCGAGGATTTAACCCATCAGTTAATACGTGCAATATGACGTTAGGTGCAATGCAGCAGCATCAGATGGCTTGGGCTTTCTTTAAAGAAATGCTTGCTAGGAGGATCTGCCCTGATGTTAGTACCTTTAATGTGCTCCTGAACAATCTTTGTACGGAAGGAAAGCTTAAGGAAGCTGGTTATCTCCTCAGAAAGATGGAAGAATCTGGTTATGTCCCAAATTTGGTTACTTACAATACTATGCTAGGTTCCTATTGTAAGAAAGGAAGGTATAAAGCCGTTTGTGACCTTATGGATCAGATGAGTTCTAAAGGTGTCCCAGCAGATACATACACATATAATATGCTTATTAATGGTTTATGTAGAAGTAATAGGAGTGTGAAAGGCTATCTACTGTTGAAAAGGATGAGGAAGAAGAAGATAGTACCGAATGAGGTGACTTATAATACTCTTGTTAATGGGTTTGTGAAGGAAGGGAAGCTTGAAGTTGCTGTTAAGGTTTTTGAGGAGATGGTGAGGCATGATCTGGATCCGAACCATATCACTTACAACACCTTGCTTGATGGACATTGTGGTAAGGGTAACTTTCAGGAAGCTTTCAGAATTTTTTGTAGAATGGAAGCTGTGGAGCTGGCGCCTAATGAAGTTAGTTATGGGACTCTTTTAAATGGACTATGCAAGCATGGCAATCTTGAACATGCAAGAAGTGTAGTGGAGAGCATGGAAGCAAAAGGTATCGCAGTTAGTTGTACCATGTACACGATGATGATGGATGGATTTTGCAAAAATGGGATGCTTACTGAAGCTGTAGATTTGCTAGCCGCAATATCAAAGGTTGGCGCTTGTGCTGATGTGATCACATTTTCTGTGCTAATCAATGGATTCTGCAGGTTGGGGAAGATGCATAATGCAAAGGAGATATTGTGTAAGATGTACAAAGCAGGAATCCGGCCTAACAGTGTTATATATGCAACAATGATCTACAATTCTTGCAAACAAGGAAGGGTTATGGAAGCCTTGAAGCATTATGCAGCCATGAACTTTGATGGACATGAAGCTGATCTTCAAACTTGTAATTTGTTGGTTGCCTCTCTTTGCAGCAGTAAAATGTTTCAGGAGGCTGAGGATTTCATGCAACATATGAGCAGAATGGGTACTAAACCTAATTCTATTACCTTTGACTGTGTAATTGATGGCTATTCAAATTTAGGCAATGAGTCGAAAGCATTTTATTTCTTTGATGAGATGATTAAATTAGGTCATTATCCAAGCCCTTTCACTTATAAAAGTCTTCTAAAAGGGCTCTGCAGAGGTGGGAACTTTGAGATTGTGAATAGATTTTTCAGATTACTTTGTAATATCCGTGGTATGCCTGACGCTGCTGTATACAACACATTGCTTTCTGAAATGTGTAAATTGGGCAAATTGGCTGAAGCAGTAGACCTCTGTGATGAAATGATCAGAAATGATATTCTACCTGATAAGTACACATATACTATCCTCTTGAGTGGTTTATGTAAAAAGGGGAAAATTGTCGCTGCACTTCTCCTTCTGGGAAATTTGAAAAGGAGAGGAATATTATATCCTTGCCAAGTGGTATATACAATACTGATTGATGCTTTATTTAAAGCTGGTCATCTAGAGGCTGCTTCCTGTTTTTATGAAAATCTGGTGAGGGAAGAGGTCTACCCTGACGTAGTTGCTGCAAATGCTATTATAGATGGATATTCTAGGAATGGGCAGATGGTGAAAGCACATGAAGCCTTCCAGTTGATGTGTGAAAATTCTGTTCCAAGTTTGGCTTCTTATAACATTCTTTTACATGGGTATGCAAAGCAGCGGGAACTGTCGGAATGCTTTATTTTATACAATTCTCTAATAAGCAAGGGTTTTCTTCCTGATAATTTAACACACTATTCTCTCATTTTTGGACTCTGTGAGTCACAAACAGTGGAACTCGCTGTGAAATGTTTAAAGAAGATGATATTGGAAGGAAGTATTCCTGACCTGTTGACCTTTAACTTGCTTATCAGAAAATATTGTGAAAGTGGTGAGATGGAGAAGGTATTTGATCTAACTGATTTGATGATGAAGGTAGGAGTGCAAACTGATAGATCTACCTATGATAACATTGTCATTGGACTCACCAAAAAGTCTGCTTTCCGGGAAGTGCAAATGGTATTTCATGAAATGTTGGCAAGGGGGTATGTTCCTACATGCAGACAGTATATTACTTCAATGAAAGGTATGCTGAGAACAAGAGATGTAGCAGGAGCATTTAGGCTCACAGATGAGATGGAAGCCCTTGGTGTGAGCTCCCGTGATGTAGCTGATAGTGCTATGGTTAGGGGACTTGTGAGTTGCGGAAAGATTGATGATGCAAGATTGATGTTTGATTGCATTCTACGGAAGAATCTTATTCCATCTGTTGGTACTTTTACAACTATGATGCATGGGCTTTGCAAAGAGGCCAGAGTTACGGAGGCTTTGAAGTTGCGGGAAATCATGGAACAGTATAAACTAAAACCTGATGTCATTTTGTACAATGTACTAATTTCAGGCCTTCATGCCCAAGGTGACACTGATGCGGCTTTTAAACTGTATGAGGAGATGAAAGAAAGGGGTCTTTGGGCTAATATCACTACTATGGAAACTATCATCAATGCTGTTCTTGCGGAAAAGGACCTTGTAAAGGGTGAAATTCTTTTAACGGATATGCTTGAGAGGGGATTTATATCTGAAATTGGAAGCTCTGATGACATGCAACAGCTTTTGATATCTGCTCTGAACAAATTGACTTTTTTGCGAAATAATAGAGGAAAATAGGGGATGGAGATCAGACTCTATTAACAATCAGGTTTGGTGGAAGCAGGCAGCAAGATGCCCGATCTTAGGTATTTGTTCGAGTTTCTACTGGCCCACGTAGAGCTAATCAAGTTTGCACATCGTACACAATATCCTCTGCAGAGGTTTGTCTCTTGCAGTGTGTTATTTATATGAATAAATGTCAAATGGCTTGGTACCTTGAAGATTCTTAGGTTTCTGCTTTGTGTGGTTCAGGTAGAGATGACAACTGGCTATATGATGGCTTGAAGGATACCTGGTCTTTGGATGCCAATATGCTTTAGTCTGGCTCTTGCATGTGGGCTGTGGCACAGGTGGTAATTTTTTTCAGTTTCTTTCTGTATTTTTGTTGTCTTGTGAGATTATATATGATGTAGTATGCACTCACCGTAATGCTTCTTCACCTTGTAGGTCTTCAAGCTAGTTATCTTTTTGGATTTGTGATGGTGTTCTTTGTGCCGAGTGAAATTTGAGTAAATTTTTTATGTGAACAACTGTTGACATGCTTAGAACAACCATCTAGTGTGAAATCTGCTGAAAGAGGGGGGGTGTGCAGAGGTCCGTATATATGCAGCATTCGAACGGATCTGTTAGAGAAAACATTTTCCAAAAGGGAAGCTGTGAGAGAAGTGCCAAAACACAATGTAGTCAGACATTATTTCTAGAGACAATCATAGTAAAGAGGGGAAGAAGCAATGACTGATAAAAATTACTGAATTAGGGTAAAAATCGTAAAAAGGTGTGAAGGGGGAGTTTACACCCCCCATGAAGCTTGGTGCCAAAACGATTGATATATGAGCTGTTACCTTCTACCACCATTTCATACATGAATTGAAGCTGATGACTGGATGTTTGCATAATTGCATTAGTTCTGATGTACCTTGCTAGTTGATATGTTGACTCGGGGGTTCCATGCTCTCAATCAGCTACCAAATGTTGTCTCTAAGGTCACCATTCACCAACTTATTCACTTTAAAGTTGCCATGTGCATGTAATTCTTTTATTTATTAAAGCAGCATTTTATAGATGAGCAAATTATGCAGTTGCTACTTGCTACCGTCAGAAGGAAAAATGTAGATTCATGACTTGTATGTGAAGTCTTGTTTGGCAATGGTCTTACTACCAATCCGGATGCGAGGATAGCTTCTGCTCAAGTGACAAAGTTTGTTCTACAAACCAAATAATGTTACATGGAATTTGGTATGTACTGTAATAACGTTTCTCTTGTTGAGCAAAAGTGAAATTGCAAAATAAGTGTTTGCACGGCTTTGATTCTTACGCACAGGAAATATGCTTGCAGCTCAAAGTATCCAATTGAACAGAGGAGACCTTTGTGAGTACTGAGCATGTTAATGGTTATATATGTGGCCAGATGAGGTGAGTCAAGAATTTTGACTCTCTTTTCTTTATATAATCGTTGATTACTCCCTTTCTCGAATAATAGCCAAAAAAATTCAATTTTCTCGTATTAAATCTAAATTCTCAATCTTTTACTCTTAGGATTTTCAGAAATTCTGTCTGTGTAAATGTAATTCTGTTTGAACTTTCAGGTAAAAGTTAATCTTACTCTCAAGAGCAGAGCACGGCTGTTGATGCTGACAAATCGAAGGAGAATGTCACTCATTGTTGAATCTTGCTTCTCTCGATGGGTCACTTAGGTGAGGTACTTACATATTTCATCTCATACATACTTCTTTGTATTTGTTAATACAACTTTTTTCCTTACATTTGATTTCTTTATTGAATGCAGCTGGTCTGACACCTGATTCTTGGAGATGCTAAGGGAAAACAAAAGTCATGGACGCAGTTGAGTTTAGCTTCATGGTGAATGATCCACTTGCAGTTTTTTTAGAATACTTGGTCATTGAAGAACGATGGACTCGCTTAAAATTTGTCCTACATTCCAACTTCTGACCTCCTTTCTTCTTTTCCTGTTACGTGATTTGGTGAATGCTGTGTATGAGCAAATTGTTCATAGATCTTGTGCCACTTTTGGGTTCGGGTCTTGAACTTCGGTAATAAGTTTATACGATGTTGATTCGATTGAAACTCAAGGAACAAAGGCCGGCTTTTAATACATGGTAATCGGCTATGGTGGTGTTTTAGCATTTGCTTTGTGTATAGTCTTTGAAATGTATGGCAGGAATACATTGCTGCTTGTAGTTTGCTCCTTAAAACTGTATGTGAAGAGATTCTTTAGTAATGGGATTCCCTTCCAAATCATGTATCATTCAATATCTACACTTTATTAGGAGTGTTAATGACTAATGAGCCTAAACTAATTCGTGAACTATTCAAGTTGGGCTGGAATATGTCATGAGCCGAGCAAAATAAAGTTTGACTTGAGATGCTCGTGAAGTGTTCACTTTTTCTTTTACATATTGTTAAATTTGACTTAAAATCAATTGTAAAATCTTTGTTCAATACTAGATTACTAGTACACTGTCTTTTGTAAAAGTAATTATGTCATTGCCAATTGAGTAATTAGGATGTTTTACGTTGGTCCTATCTAAGGCGCTAGCCTAGGTTGCTTTCTTGTTTCAAAAAAAATAATTGAAATGAGTCTCACCATCCTCCTATATTTGAACAGTTGAATTATAAGGAAAACGTTGTCTATAAAGGAAGAAAATACTTCTTTTGTTTTTTTTAGTTGCAACAATTCCCATATTTAGGTGTTTTTATTTAGTTGCAACATTTCCTTTCTTGGTAAAGGTTTTTGGACAATTTGACCAATTTATCCTCACTTTACCTACCCCACATGCAAAAAGCATGGGCAATTGGGTCAAATTATACTCTATCTCCTCTTTCCTTAATATTTATGCGAAAAGTCATTTGTTGCAACTAATAAAAACAGAGGTAGTATGAATCAAAATTATGACACTATTATTCTGAATTTAATTCCTCCTATGCGCTAAACTTGAAATTAATTCCATGGATACCGTCCACGTAGGACAGCACGCGAGAAATTTTATTTTCGGCAAAGCAAACCGCTACCCAGAGTAGCGGTTAACTTTAAGTTAAGTCGCTACTGTTGGTAGCGGTGTACGAGGTAAAACCGCTACTCGGTGTAGCGGTTTATACCGTAAATTGCCACTAAGGGAAAAGGAGAAAAAGCACGCCATGTAGGCTCTGTGCATCCCGCGCACTGGTCGTGCGCGATGCGCAGCAAGCTTGCGCCTAGCGCAGGCTGGCTGCACGCCCAATGCGCGGGACGCAGCAAGCTTGCGCCTAGCACAATCTGGCTGCGCGCCACGCAAGCGCAGTGCGCGGGACGCACAATGTTTACGTGGTGCACTTTTTCTTCTTTTCTTTTGCATTAGTTCTGATGTGTAATGAACCGCTACTCTGAGTAGCGGTTTATATACGTGCCTTATAGCTTGTTTTAGGGACACAATATAATCGTTATTTAAAGTAGCGGTCAACTTCGGTGAAACATTATTGGTATTAACTGCTACTTGGAGTAGCGGTTTTAATAAAAAACCAAAATTCTGGCGTGGTGTCCTACGTAGACGATATCCTTGGAATTAATTTCAAGTTCAGCGCATAAGAAGAATTAATATTCCCTGTGACATTATTCATGGAAAAAATTCCTATTATTCTTCAAGGAGCATGCACGCTTGATATTCCACCACTCTATGAGATGGGGACATGAGGTAGGTAGCAATAGGTTGCCTCTTGAGGTTTGTTTCAAAATGATTATGTCTCATAGTTGTAAGTTCAATTATCCTATAAAATAATTAGAAGTCGTTTTAAAACTGTATAATAGTCATCCAAAAATGCTTTTTTGCGTATGTTCCTGAATCCTGATGTACCCTAGATGTGCTAGTTAAGTTTATCTGGCAATTTGTTATTAGTTGAAACAAAATTTAGACTATTGCCATTTTGCCCTCTAAGGAAGGAATAATTCTGCCATGATGAAGTATAGGATAATAGAAATACTTTTTCAACACAGGAAAAAAAAGTTGGAATTTTACATCTTTTTCTTAAGAATTGACAACAAGAAAAGTAGAACTCTGAAAAAAGTAATTTCTTTTTAAGGTGGCACCATGGATTTCATGTCTCACATGAAAAGCCAGTGGGATTTATATTGACAGTATAAATTTTTAGCTTGGATTGGCGTCTCAGAGTGAGATGTCAAAATGACATCTTACAAAAATTTTGGTACCAAAGCTAAGTCAAAGTGGTATCAAAATAGTGTTTTTTGATAACAAAACCAAAATAACTCTATTTTGATACCAACTTACCAAGGTTACATTTTGGTACCAAATGACTTTATTTTAGTACCACTTTGACTTAGTTTTGGTACCAAAATTTTGTGAGATGCCATTTTGGCATCTCACTATGAGTTACCAACACTTTCTCATAAATTTTCTAGTAGATTATATATATGTCATTGGTTTTTATTTTCAATAATAGTTGATTGTTAGGCTATTTATAGATGTTTCTCCCCTAAAGAGGGTCTTCTACTATTTTTAAGGTTACATATCTTCTTTTTTTTAGCACGTGAAAGTCATATTATTGCAACTAAATATAAACAGATGAAGTACAAGTCTTTTTTTTCTTTTAAGGTGACTAGTTTTTAGCCCATATAATAGAGTAGGGTGCATATAGATTTTTTTTTTTGAGTTTCAATGGAGTATAATAGAAGTGTTTCCTAGCCAGTGAACATTTATTTTGAGGTTGTGATAGATAAAGAATAACATCAAAGAAGTTGATGGATAAGTACCGATGAACTATTGATGATAAATTGATAATGGGAGAAATTATTAATAGTCTTCAATTATATCTAAAAAAGATTTTAAGTATAGAATTTTTTATATGTATTCTCTACAAAGAGTAACAAGATGTCATATTGTCATTAAATAGCTGGAAGTCTTTTGATAAATCATACGACCAAGCTTGGTTGGTGTAGTTGGATGGGATTCACCTTGTAACCTTGAGGTCACATAGTTATATTCTCCTAACTGCGGTACTTGGGGGTAGGTATTCCCTTTATCTGTCCAGTTGTCCCCCTACTCTCAAGTACGTGACCCGCAAATGCTAGACCAAGAACATCGTGCAACTTGATGTATAGACAATGTTCTTCTGTTTACCATTTAACCCAAAAAAAACGAGGGTTTTTTTAGTTGAATTGAGTGAAGATGAAGTGCTCATGATATTTCTAAAATGATTACTAAAAAAAATGGCGTAGGTGGGTTTATTAAAAATAAAAATATTAAGTAAACATAATAATCAATTGAATTTTAGGAAAGATTTGCAATATATTCTCTAAGAAAAGTGCAATATAACTGCTATTAAGTCTACTCGAGGATGGAGAAATCGGTGTTACCTGGGAAAGTGGGGAGAGAGAAGAACTGCGAATACCCAAGATAGTCGAAGTCCCACAAGTTGGCGTATATCTCTAAAATCGGTTGGAAAGCTCGAGAAACTGCACAATTATGAAGCAAAAGCCGCCGATTAAGAAAATGCAAGTGGTTTCAAGTGATTTGGGTAATTATTGAAGGAGATATTAGCAAAAGGAATTTTGAGGTTTTAGAGAGAATAGCCGGAGAAGAAACTTGCTTAAGGTTTGAAGGTGAGTAAAATGGGAAATGAGGGGAAAAATTCGTATATATCGGCAAAACAACGACTAAGATTAGAAGATGCTTCAACTGTCCTCTTCAGATGCTGCCACGTGTCACCCCACGAACGTTCATCAATCAAACGGTTACCTGGGGGCTAGCCACACGTGGCACGAGAATCGAGGCAACGTTTCGTCTTCAACAAGCCCGAGTTGTCTCACCCATCTTGCCGGCTTATCAAATCTCCAAGAGTTGAATTCAACGTTACAACACGCATGAGGCGCATGATGACTTTATTGTTAACAAAGCAGGACATGACTGTATCAGTGATACCGTCTTGGGGGCTAGTTGTATGGGGGCTGTTCAAGTCCCATACCGGTCTAATTAGACTGCCCAAGACCGTCATGGTCAAACTTCCAAGGTGTCTCTGCATATCTAGGAAGATAATATTTATGATACCGGTATTATAGGCATATCGGTTACTATCGAACACCTTGTTGGTATTCTACGCTTGGGCCATCAGTAATGAGCTTGGGCCTGGTCCATACTTATCCTATAAGGCTTGTGGGGCTAAAGATAAGTATAAAGAGAGAATAGATTTTCAGCTAGCTAATAGGAGAAGTGTCCTATCTTGCTAAGGGCACTCCATACTTATAAATCTTTCCAGTGATCGAGTTATTAAGGTACGTTCGCAATCATTATCATACAATACTTGAGAGCCACCATCATACAACCCTTGAGAGCTACCTGCTTGTACTTTACTGACTTAGCCATCAGGAGCGTTCCTCAGATCAACTCCCGAGGTTAGTTTATATGTTATGTGTCGCAGGTCTCAAACCGGCTTAACTGACGTGGAGATACCAGTTCATGCTATATGAATTATTTCATACCGAAACATGATTATTATTCATAACTTATACTAGTTTAGTTCATACACTTCTTATGCGGAAATTCTCCTTTCAAAACTTCATTATTAATTTTTTTTAATGAAAAATTTGTAACTCTGTGCAATTTTTCTTTCTTCAAAAAACCAAAATCTAATATTCCTTTCGTTTTGTTTCATTTTAGTTTACTCATTCCATTCCGGGGAGAACTAAGGAGAAAATACACAATTATGAGAGAGAAATTGAAAAGGTGGAGTAAGAAACTAAAAAGTGGGGAAAAATATCAAAAAGTTGATGACACGAATGGGAAAGAGGAGAAAATAGATGATACATATTACCAATAATAGAAAAATATAATAGTGTATAAACTGTATAGATTAAAAGAAAACAGACTAAAAAAGAAAGGGCGTGGTCCGTAGATTAAAAAGAAACGAAGGGAGTAGTGTACTTGTTGTAATCTAATCTCTTCGACTCCTATCTTTCTACTTCCTGTGCAGAGAAGTCTCTCTATCTCAATTCTCACACGTATATATACACGACACTTTAGCTCCCTCACTAAGGAATCCTCTATTTTCTCTCTCATCCTAATTTCTGCGATCTCATCTTTTCCCCCAAAACCTCACCCGAAAACCCTAACTCTTTTGATCGCGATTTTAATCAATTCAATACTTGATTAATCTTTGCTTCAAACTTCTTTTTTTCACTTTTAAACATTCATAATTTTTAACATTTCTTATGATCTAAATCTTTCTGTTTGATACTCACTCACCACAAAAAACATCACTTGAATTGAAAAGAAATTCAATTTGAATTTGAAGAATTTTCAATTCAATTTTCGTCAAGAAGTTTACAGTTTCTTGAAAATTAAGTTGATCGATTCTCAGTGGTTTTTGAGAATCGATCATTTTTGTTGCGGAAATTTTGTGGTTTATTAAATGGTTTGGGTAAAGTTCAATTCAATATGAAGCTCAAGAGAAGGAGGGCTTCTGAAGTGGTTAGTTTTTTTTATTTAATTTTTTGATTGAGTATTTGATTTTTGTACTGTATTCTTTTTAGTATTACATTTAGTTCAAGTGTTATTTCTTTAGGGTTTTTGTTTTGTTCAGCAAAGATTATGTTTTCTTTAATTATAATAGCAATATATAATGTTGTTTACTTTGTAATAGCAATGTTGGCATCTCAAAACTATGGTGATATTGTTGGTTTTTCTTTTTCCTCGAGTTTCTTTTTTGTTTTGTTTAATGGGGAAAAGGAGATGTTTGGAGAAGCTATTTAAAAGTGTATGGGTTGTTTCTTTTAGGGACGAAACCGCTATCTCGAGCCGCGTTGGTTTTGGCCTTTGGGTGATTTAGTGGGATATATCTATGCTCTAGTATTATGTAGTAACTATTGTTGTTGTTATTGGTGTCATTGTTATTTCTGAATTTGATGATTCAGTATGTAATTGTTGGTAAGAGGGATGTGAAGTATGGAATACGGTTTGAGCTCCTAGGGTTTCCTTTGGTCCTTCGTACTAACAAATGTTGTCTGGCACTGGCAGTATTTCATTTTTTCTTTAAATTCAAGGATGGGGTAGGCCATAGGGAGTTGTTCATAAAATGTTAGATTATAAATTTTTGTGTTGAGCTAAGAGTATATATTGATGATAGTGATGGTCTTCTTTATTCCTCATTATCATGAATTCATGATTATCTGTTGCCTTTTTAGTTAGGTTTGGCCACTGGATGGGCACATAAAAGAGGTACTTTTATTGCATGTTCTCTACCATGTTGCGTTTAGTTATGGAGTTCAGTGAATCATGGATGTAGGAATTGTGAAATTTCGTAAGTTAAAAGCATGATATGTGTTGTTGATAATCATTGATCATCAAAGGGAAGGTTTTTGGGGGTGGGGTGTGGCTTTCTTGGAGAATATGGTCCCTCTTGAGGATGCTTAGGCTGTTTCCCTTGCATGTACTGAAGAGCTTAAGAGATGAAATATCAAAGATAAGTTGTTGGAGTCTTGGAGATAGGCATTGCTTTATGTACGTGCTTCTGGGATTCAAAGTTTTATGTATGTTTTCTTATGTGAGGCTTGACACTATAGCAAAGTCTGAGGCAGCATTTTGTATGGTAGTTAGAGTGTTCTGGACGCTCCATGTAGTGAACAATTGACCCCATATTTATCATATTGGGTCACAAGGTTGATGACTCTAAGATGAGATGCCCAATATCCCAATGTTTTCTCAGTCAGTGGCGGATCCAAAAAAATTTGTATACATATTCCCCCGCTCTGAAACTAGTGATTTGACAAGTGAATATGGATTAATAATAGTATAATTTGACAAGCAATAATATACTATTAACTCATGTCTTTATTACTATTTGGTTCATCTATTTCACTAAAATTGTAGTAGTTTGAGTTTTACATTCTTTATATATGCCACTTTGACCATATTTTTGTTACTAATAAATACTTCTTCCGCTCCAAAAAGAATGCAACAATTGCATTTAGAATCAAACTTTACAAATTTTGACCACGAATTCCCAGCACTATATAAATAAATACATAGTCATGTGAGATCTTATTAAATTTATGTCAATGAGTAGTTTCAGAATATAATTTTTTGATAGTTTTGATTAATATGTAATTAAAGATATATATAGTCAAAGTAGAGCATTGGAGACTGTAAAAACTCAAGTATTGCATGGTTTTTGGAATGCAGGAAGTATATAATATCTATGCTATTATGTAGACTTAAAAATATGAACTTGTAACTATTTTTGCTAATAAATTATACAAATATATTAATATCTAAAGTTATCCATCAAGATACATGTAAGACAAACTGTACTAATTTTCTAAAATGGAGGACATATATATGTTCAAAATTCTTTAACAAGAGATATAATGAAATTAAAGATGCATAATCTGCTGAAAAACAGAAATAGAAAATGAGGATTGCAAAAGCTCATAAATTGAAAAACTTTATACGGAAGGCTAGAAGCTATGTGATAAATTTTATAGAAAAAAAAAATTGAATAAAGTTGCTGCAAAGTGTCAGATAGAGAAAAAAAAAACTATTGACGCAGGGTTCGAACTCCCGAACAAGCAAGCATTATAAACAAGGACCAAACCAACTGAACTACTGAGTGTCTGTTGCAAATATGAAGAAGTATTAATTTAAGATACGAAGATGATGGGGCGGGCCATGGCTCGGATAGATCCCCCTTGAATCCGCCACTGGTCTCATCTCATTGTTTTGATATCGCATATTTATTATATGTAAGTTAAATTTTGGTGAAAGAGAACACACCCTATGCAGACAGAAACTTAGATGGTTTGACCTCCAGTCTATCATATGTTTTGTCGAACACGAAATGGATTGTGATGCATGTGTCAATTAGTAGTAGTAGTTATTAACCACGCCCCCGCCCCCCTGGTTGAGGAAGAAAGAATTTTTTTTCCATAGGCCATAGCAATTGAAGTGATTCACTCTTTTAGATTCTGAATCTATTTTGGAGATGTTGACTCTTGCTTTCTGTGTATTACATGTTATGCAGCCTCCGAAGATAAGGTCCTTCATCAATAGTGTTACGTCTACTCCCCTTGAAAATATACAGGAGCCGCTAAAAAATTTTCTTTGGGACTTCGATAAGGTTTGTTTTCTAAGTCTTTACCCAAATGCTTTACCATGCTTTTTTCTGTCTTCTGCTGAAATCTGCTGGGATTTTGCTTCAGGGGGATTTCCACCATTGGGTGGATCTCTTTAATCATTTCGACTCATATTTTGAGAAGCACATAAAACCTAGGAAAGATTTACGTCTTGAGGATGATTTTTTGGATTGTGATCCTCCATTCCCAAGGGAAGCTGTTCTCCAGATACTCCGTGTTATGAGGATTATTTTGGAGAATTGCACAAATAAACATTTTCTTAGCTGTTATGAGGTAATTATTACTTATTGGGGTCTATACATGTGTATTATTTTTTCAATTAACCAACCTGTCCTAACTGCAATGTATTAATTATATTTCTTGTTTCTCTATCAACGTAGCAGCATCTTTCGTCCTTGCTGGCTTCTGCTGACCCTGATGTCATTGAAGCTAGTCTGCAGACGCTGGCAACTTTTTTGAAAAAGACAGTAGGAAAGTATTCCATTAGAGATGCTTCTCTGAGTTCTAGATTGCTTGCGTTTGCACAAGGCTGGGGTTGCAAGGAAGAGGGACTTGGGCTAACTGCATGTGCATTGGAAAAAGAATGTGATACTGTTGCATCTGAGTTAGGGTCTACCCTTCATTTTGAATTCTATAGGGTGGGAGAATCATCTACAGAGAATGAAGCTACAAGAGGGCTTCAAATTGTTCATTTGCCTGATGTTAACAGCCGCAAAGAAAGTGATCTTGAGCTTTTGTCTATGTTAGTTAAAGAATATGGAGTTCCTCATAACTTGAGATTTCCTTTGTTCACTAGACTGCGGTTTGCAAGGGCTTTTGGCTCTTTAGCTTCCCGGCAGCAATATACGTGTGTTCGGTTGTATGCTTTTGTGGTTGTCGTTCAAGCAAGCAGTGATGCTGATGATTTGGTTTCCTTTTTTAACACTGAACCTGAATTTACCAACGAGTTGGTCTCACTATTAAGTTTCGAGGATTTGGCCCCGGAGAAGATCCGAATCTTGAGTCTGCGTTCTTTAGTTGCTCTTTCTCAAGATAGGTCTCGCCAGTCTAGTGTTCTCGCTGCTGTGACCTCTGGCGGACAGCGTGGAATCCTTTCCAGCCTCATGCAGAAGGCTATCGACTCGGTGTCCAATGGTTCTTCAAAGTGGTCTGTTGTTTTTGCCGAGGCTCTCCTGTCACTTGTCACTGTTTTAGTCTCCTCATCATCTGGTTGTTCTGCAATGCGTGAAGCTGGGTTTATACCCACTCTTCTACCCCTTCTTAAGGATACAGATCCCCAACACCTGCATTTGGTTGGTACTGCTGTGCATGTTCTTGAAGCTTTCATGGATTATAGTAATCCAGCTGCAGCTTTGTTTAGAGATTTGGGGGGCTTAGATGATACTATAAATCGCCTCAAGGTAGAAGTATCTGTCGTGGAGAGTGGTTTGCAGCAACCTTATGGAGACTCCGATGGTAATAAGATGAGTTCTGGCGTAACACTTAGTACATCATCTGTTCTAGATGACATTCAACCCCCTTTACTCAGAGTCCTTGCTTGCTTATCATAGACGTCTATTGATGAAAGCTCTGCTCCGTGCTATCTCTCTCGGAACTTATGCTCCTGGGAGCACTGATCGTATCTATGGTTCTGAGGAGAGTCTGTTACCTCATTGCTTATGCATCATATTTCGTAGAGCAAAGATTTTGGTGGTGGGGTGTTCTCACTTGCTGCCACTGTTATGAGTGATCTGATTCATAAAAGATCCTACTTGTTTTTCTGTTTTAGATGCTGCTGGCCTGCCTTCTGCTTTCATGGATGCCATAATGGATGGTGTACTTTGTTCTGCAGATGCAATAACATGTATACCTCAGTGCCTTGATGCCTTGTGCCTAAACAACAATGGTCTTCAGGCAGTGA